>JACDOX010000013.1:4111166-4496573 GCA_014549065.1 Cardinalis cardinalis
CACCGCCGGCTCGACGGCGAGGAGCCGCCCGTCCTCCGTGGGTGCCGGGGCTCCTCCGAGGGGGCGGGCGCGGAGGCAGCGGCTGAGCCCGCCCGGTGCCGCGGCGGCCGCTGCGGGGCTTTGTTGCGGCGGCGGCCGGTGGCACCTCCCGGGGCGGGCGGGTAGGGCCGGGCAGGGCCGGGCGGAGACGCTCCGCGGCTGCGACGCGCCCACATCCATCCCCGGGCGGGCTCGGTCGCCATTTCGTGCGCGGCCCGGCGGGGGCGAGGGCGAGGGCCGGGCGTGTGCGGGGGAAGGAGCTGTCGGTGCTGAACTGCCGCCGTCCGCCTTTCGGCTCTTGCGCCTTTATTTATCGCCCGTACTTTTCTTTTTTCTTTCCCGGCTCCTCGCTGTTGCGATTTTATTTAGGTATAAAATAGCTACAGTGTGTCTGAATTGCGGGCTTTTCGTGTTTTTCCCTATTTTGGCTTCTTGAAGGCGATTAATGCAGAATATCGCGGTGAAGTCTGTGCRCCGAGTGCACTTGTCTCTTTGGTTATAAACTAATAATTAACCAAACCGTCAGCTGACGCTGAGGTCTTCAGCATAGATGTGTTAGTTTTGAAGTCCGAAATGTGTTTAAACCAAGGCTTCGGAGTCTAAGYGCAAACACTACCTGATTAATAATGCCAAGTTGTTTAAATATTTAAGATCATAGTGTGCTTCAGCGCAGTCAATAAGCCTGTTCCATATTGACAAGTACTCTGTGAAAAGAATGCTATTGCTTAGCTCTGTGTAGTTGGATAAAACAATGAAAAATGTGGTAATTAGCTCTGCAGTGAAACATATAGATCATGGCATAGTATTCTTATATCCATAAAGGTCCAGCTTTTGTGTGTTTATTCAAAACAACCTCCTACTGAGAGARCAAGCCAGTGTTAAACACCTGGGTWTCTTTTCTCTAATATTCCCTATCTTTGTGCATTTCTTTCTCTATGTCTGATTTTGATTCTTAAGTATATTATGGAAAAGGTAGATGAAMCCTGAAAACCTTATTGTATCTAATAGGTACACTATTAATAATTTTGACATCTCCCATAATTTAATGTAATAGATATGATAATTTATGGATAGTAGTTATATGGGTCTGTGCATAAAACAGGTCGCTGTACGACATCAGAAACCATCTGGACTGTCTTTTGAGTTTGAGAGCAGCTTATATGCCAAGAGGCTGTCTTGCTGCTGTTCTTTGGCAAAAGGTATCAGCTGGAAAGAGAAGGGTAGTTCAGTGTTACACAGCCCAAAGGACCTAGAAATCAGAAAACTGACTTGCAAGTGCAGCACCCTTTTAATATTTCTCTAATGTGTTTGATGTTATCATTTGTGTGAATACACCTCAGGCATTTGTTTAGTTTTGAATAGAAATTGCAATGCAAGTGACCAGAGCTCCTAATGAGTATGATGCCAAAGTCTGTGAAAGTTACTTATTTGAATTTCAAAGTACTTTGAAATTCTCTTGTGTGTCTAAAATTAGCTGTCGGTCTATATCAGTATAGAACTGGAGAAGTGTTACATTCTGAGAATATTGAATGTAAAGAAGCAAATCCAGAAGTCTGCTTGGTGGTGACAGAGCTTKGGATCCATTGAATGGATTCACATTCTGGGTCGTGCAAAGGCCGTGTGGCTAAAGGCAGACTGTGCAGTTGTGTCACTGCATAGGAGGGTGGAGCAGTGTACACCAACTGGGGCTAAGGATGGAGCTAAAACCTTCTCCACAACTCACAGATAAATCCACAACTAATCATACTCATAATAGTATCTTARTTCTGTCATTAGCATTACTGGCCTCAGCAGAATTACTCAAAAGTAATAATGTTCAAGGTGAATGGCATCACCAGAATCTGAGCTTTAGATACTGTTCCATATCTTCTTGGAGAAAGTGTATTATTTATCACATATACCACAGCTTGTTTGACAAAAAAAGCTGTAATAAGAAAATCTGGCTATTTTTAATGGTCTTTATTTTCAGAAAATGAAATAAATCCAGTGGTGCATACTGATACCCCCTGGCAGCTTGTTGCACTGTGGYGTTTCTCTTTGGTGCTCAAAAAGGTGACAGCGAAGCTTTAGTAACCAAGTTAAGAGTTTCTTGGGGTTAAAGAGATATCTGTCTAATTGTCAGATTTTATTATTTTGAGGATTCCAATTTCAAGTCAGGTAATGCATGTTGYCTGTTCTTCCTGCTTTAGCGAAATGACTCGCCATGGTATCTGGACATAAAAGATATTCAGTATCTTGAATACAATAAGGGTTTGGCATTTTTTGAGCATTTTGATTRAGCTCAAAGAGCTCAATCAGCCTARAAATGAAATCTGTTTTGCCTGCACCTGTGAAATTGCTGTTATTCTGTAATTTTATTAATCTGTCTCAAATCACCTTGAGTTGTGATTACTTAACTTCCATTATGCTGACATAGTTCAGTGAAATTGTGCTGTTCAGTTTTCACTGGACTTGCTCATTTCTTCTTGTTTTATGAACAGAGTTGGTAAAATGGGAAGTCATACAGAGGAAAGTATATCTTGGTAATGAAAGCTGAGGGAATAATGTGGGAGGTATTGTGTTGGGCAATATGCAATGAATTTGATTTTGCCTTCCTGAGTGGGCTGATAGTATTTAAAAAATTCTGTTAATACTTTCTCTGCAGTGATAATTTGTTGCATTTTAAATTGGTAAGTGTGTGTATTGCCTGTTCAATTCAGTGTTAAGGACATTGCAACTTCTGCATTTATGAATACTGTCTCATAAATGTGATATTAAGGGAATTTGTAAGGAGTTAATCTCCAATAATAAGATTAACATGATGCACCGTAAGTTTTGTCCTGCAGTTTGTTAACCAGGAAGGGATAGTCGCAAGCTAGCTCTCTTGCTTTCTTCTGAGCTACTGGAGGCTGGCTGAGCTTTCAGTTATTTACCTCAATAGAAAACTGAAAGGGAAAAAGTGAACAAAGGAGGTCTGTTTTGCCTGTCCCACTTGCTGGGCTGTTGTCTTTGCCCTTTTCAGTGAAGGAGGGGGTAGAGCTGGGTCAGAGTTGAAGAACACTGAAAAGGAATTCAAGTCTTATATTGAAATGTGAATGATAGCTTAGTTTGAGCACCAAACACATTTGTTGGAATTGATTTTTTTCTGTCTGCGGGAGCTTTAACTGACAGATGGCAATGGACTGGCATATAGGCTGCTAGAAGGTACAGCTAGATATGTGTTCAGACCCTGATTAGACACTCAGTAAACAAGTGCATATCTGATGAGACTTTTAATACTGGAGATAGTGATGCTAGACACTGTGTGACACACTAGACATTTGATTGTGTGAATTAAGGGCAGACCCCTGCAGCTGGCATACATTCAGGCTTACTTGTCTAGCCTAATTGCATTGCAAATACTCCTCTGGATTGATCTTTAGCTTCTCCCTTCTAGTAGATGTTGAATAAGTACAGAAATGTTCATCTGGATCCTCTATTAACTGTTGTTAAGGAGCTTTCGATTTTTTTTTTTTTKGTTTGCTGTATGAATTGGGATGTATCTTAGCATTCATTTTGTGAATACACTGTTTTCCTACACTGTTTTGGTTTTGAAATGGCTCAATTCATAATGTGGTCACAGCTTTTCCCTTGTTAACTTTTTAGTATGGAAGCATAACAGCTTGAATTATAAAATGTTTCTGTAAGGGCTCACAGTACCCCCATTCTCCTTTAAGCAACTAAACTCTATATAAAAAAAGCAGCATTTGATGCAGAGCATTTCAGATGCATAAAAATAGCCAAGAGAGGAAAAAAAAGGCTAGTTCAAGTTATGAGGACGTGATAACTTTAAAAAACAGCCTCATTAGAAAGGAACTAGCTGTCTAAATTGTCAGTTACATCAGACAGAATCRGTACAGATGTTGTCTCTCTAAATTCTGTAAATACTCATGTAAGACTGCTGAATTTGGATGCTTCCCAATAGGAATTGAGTTGCCCTTATACTTTTTCTGCATCACTAAGTATACATGGGTTTTAATTTTCTTGGGTTTAAAGTATGTAATTGTAACTGTTCAACAGCTTGTTTGARGGGAAAAAAGCTGATCCATAACTTCCCGGTAGCATGAGTTAGTCTTTGGCCACTAATTAGGTTTTTCTGGACAGCCATCCAAAAAATTAACATACCATTTTCCTTTAGACTGTTACCTAAGTGAGGACATGACAGTGTTTATACATGAGTACGGATTGTCTTTTCTGATCTGTGCCTCTGAGTTGAAACTTTCTTTTCTCTGTGTTTTTAGTGCTGCTGTGTTTGTCCAGCATGATTCTGAGGGTTCATGTAGAGGAAGCCTTTGCAATGCCCTTTACTGCCTTTACAATGTCTCAACCTACAGGGCTCTGTGYGTGTCTGTGTATTTGCAGAGGTGGTGTGTAATCAGTGAGTGCAGGAGTCAGCYGTTCACTCGCAGACCTGGAGTCAGGAACCAGGTCTGGTGGTGGAGGACAATTCCATGGAGGTAACTGACCAGAGCACAGGGGCTGGCCAAGGGGAGGCTTCCCCRCTGAGTGTTGTAGCATGGGCAGGGTAGTAGAAACCAACAAAATTCAAGACAAGGCAAAACAAATTTTGAGAAAGACCACTTTGCAAGAATGTTTAAGAGTTCAGTGGTGTTCATCAGTAGGCTTGTACACAAGTTTCTCTTTGTAACAAGATCAATGGTTCTCTTCGCTGTTTCTCCAGTTTAGAACGACTAAAAAGTAGAGTTTCCCACCCTCCTCCTGTTCATATCTCTAAAACAATCAGAGTGCAGGAGGTGCTTGATGTGCATTCCTTCTTAGAATTTTCAAGTGATAGCAGGAAGAGGAAAGCTTGGCCACAGCTCTTCTTTGGGTGTGATAAACAGGTTTAGTGACTTGGTTACTGCCTCTTTGAGTAAGCTGTGGGTCCCTCCACCCAGCCCCACCACCACCTGTAGACCAATCCTGTGGTCTCTGGACAAACTAAATATATAATAGGAAGTAAAATCCTCTTTTTTTGGTGCTCTTTTGAAATGGAAGTAATTTTTAAATTGTGAGATCAGCTGAATTTGGTTTATTTTGTGGAATTTGTTACATGGCAACAAAAAAATCAAAACMCAGTTTTCCCGTTGGGTGAGATGAGATGTTGATAGGCTGTGCTAGCCATTTTACTGATATTTCATCTCTTCTGACTAGGTATTCCTACTGAAGCTCAGAAAAGCAAAATATATTCCTTTTTGTTTCCAATCCTTTCAAAACTGTACAAGATTTGAGTAAATTTGCAAGAGAGAACTCTTCATTAAAAGAGAACAAAAATGGAGGTTTTTCATGCAATGCTGAATACCCTGAAGCCTCTAGGCATTCTTGAGTCTTGGAGCTGTGAGTTTTGTGTTCTGGTCCAGCTGCTGTGAAGAGCTGTGTTCTCTCCACGGAGGAAGTTTTTTACAAYGAGAACAATCAGCCATTGGAATAATCTCCGCAGGCAAGCAGTTGATTCCCCAACACTGGACACTTTTAAGATGCATCTGGACAGATTTTGGGACGTCTTGTCTAGACTGTGCTTTTGCCAAGAAAAGCTGAACCAAAGGTCCTTGAGATCCTTTTCCAACRTGGTGTTTCTGTGGTTCTGTGTTACGTTCTTGAGGCTTTTACAGACAATCCAGAGTCCTCCAAGCTTCTTTCTGCTGCAGGTGTCAGTATTATTCTCTTGCCTAGGTTTGGTTAGGGCATAAAGGCAGGTAAGAATTATCACTATTGCTGCAACTCAGTCTCAGCTGTACTACAAGGGTGTTTGGGACAACTTTGGGCTTGTGAAGGAACTCACCATTCATACTGGAGCTGTATGAACCTTGTGTATAGTTGGGTGTGCTTTTTGCCTACTGTAGTGATTGTGTCTTTATAGAAATTTCTGTACAGTGCAGCTCTGACACCTGTAATGTGAAAATAGTCTTTCAAATATCCCTGTTTTCCCTCAGAAGCATTTAATGTGTTTATGGACCTTGGAGTCTAGTAACCAATATTTCAATGTATTACGAAGTGTAACATCTTTCCCAGACAACACCAAACTTATAATCTCAATATAAATTGAAMCTTCAGGTTTCTGGTTTTCTGCTTTTATGTAGCTGGAGTGATTAAAAAATGATGTCYAAACTTGGTTCTAGACAGGGACAGAACAAGGAACATCTTAACTTATATATGAGCTATTTCTGCATGATAAAGTTGAAGTGTAGGCAGTTGGCTAACTGGAAAGCAAGCCAGTCCAAGGTGACTAAAAGCTAAATATCTATTAGACCTTGTAGGTGGTAGTTGTATGAAGTGTATTTTTAACTTAAAAATGGATAAAAATGCTGGAACATAAAAGAAGAAGAGTGTGACCACCAGAGGGCAGACACTGTGTTTAATGACTCCAACCCAAAATCCTTAGAAAGGAGTCTATGCCTATAAAAATGCAGTGAGATAATGACTGAATAAATAAAACAGTGAAAAGGCACAAAATTTCATACACTGACAGAAATATAATACTGTTTCGTGTTTAAGATGAAAGTAAATACATCTGCTTAGAACTTACCTGAGGTTTTGTATTTCTGCAGTGGAAGTCAGAGTAGTTCATCAGATCATGCAGTTGACCTGTAAATAATGAGTTCTTTAACTCAACTCATTTGCCTTTATATTGAGTCCAGTAATTTTAATCTGAGCATGTTTTTCATTTGGAAATGAGAGGTAGAKTCCTTTCTCAATAGTTTCTCCCTTATAGTTACAAGAATAAAGAATCTCTCTGAATTAAATTTCATGTTTTCCCAGATATACCCCAGGATTTGCATATAGTTTTATTTTATTAATAATATCTATGTCCTTTAAAGTGTGTAATTTTGCTCTTCAGAGTATTATGGAAAATATTTAATGTTACAGACSTTAAATTAAATGCTTCAATAAAGTAGTCTTTTTCAGGAAAGCTGTAGTGTAGATTTTAGTGAAAAATTATGTCTAGTAATTTTTAATTATCTTACTTGATAGGAATGTAGGTGTTTAATTAAAGTAAGTGAATATTTTGGGTTTTACTGCTCATGCACTGTCTCAAGTTACAGTGGTAGTGTCTTTGAATTATTTTCCTCTAAAACCTAGACTGTTTTTGTGAGGAAAGAAAAGCCTTTAACCCATTGTTTTGAAGCCACAATATTTTTTACAATCATGTCTTTAAAGACCTTTGGTTCTTCTCTGGAGGTCTCAACTCTACCAGATATGCTGGTACTTTTTTACTACTAAAGTTTTATGTAATTCACAACCTTCTCACCTTCTTGAYGCTGAAATACAGGAGTAGGTTTCTCATCACATCCAGAATTGACAGGATCAGTCATCTGAAAGGGTCTCATGGGATTAAATATGAATATACAAATCTTAATAACTCATTCACTTGAATAATGCATCCTAGCTTCCCCCACCCCCCATGTTTAGAAACCTAGAAACACCTGAAAATGAAATAAGAGTTGCAGTCAATAATTGGTTGGTTTTTGCACCTTAAAAAAAATAAAATGGCTAAAGTTATGGGGCTTGGTAGCTCTCTAACAAGGGCTCAATTCTATCCCTTAGATACAGTGGCAGAAACATTATYGCTGAGAACATCTGCAGCATCACAATCTGTTGGAAGTTAAGTGGCTGCCAGGGCTAATGCCAAAGTTCACATTAGTAGGAAGATTAGTCTTTGTGTTCATTATGTTATCCACACGTTTATGTGTGGGTTTTTCCCTGAGGTAAAGCTGTGCTAAGAGTCAAACATTCCTGTGAATTCCCCTACCCACTTAGTTTAACTGAGATTGTATTGAAAGACAGCCCAACAGTTACTAATCATACTCAAGACAGCAAGCTAAAGTAAATAAATATGATTTTTTWATTGTTATAAATGGGAAAGTTCAAACTTCAAACTAATAGGTAGCTTCCTTGTTTGACTGTCAACAGAAAGACATATTTATTGAAATGGAAGGGAGAAGAGGAAGAAAGTGSTGAAACCAGAAGAAAATGTGAAGATAAAGTGAAGGGAAACAGAGCAAAGAGAAGAAGCCTAGTTAATTACATACAAATAGGTACTATGATTTCTTGTTTACTAAAACAAAACCTCAAGCTGTAATTTTAGTGAGTGATGCTCATAACTCTGAAGTACTGTCTGAATTAGTAAAGAACTAAGTTTGAAAAAAAGATCTGTGAGATTCTTCTCCCATAGACTGTTCATCTGTTCTTTTACTTGCTGCTCACAAGTRGAAAAATGACCTTTCTGTGACACTCTCTTGATCTATGCTCCAGTGATTATTCTGCACACATCTGAGTTGTGACAGAACACTGGAATGAAAATTGCAAAATAGTACAAGAACATATTTCTCTGAAGATGCAGAATAATAAGAATCCCTGAAGTTGAGTGCCTGGATTATCCTGGATAGTAGAGGATGGAGTAAGGCTTCTGAAAGTATATTTAAAAATAGTTGATTATTTGCTTTTATTAGTCAAAGATAAATATCTGTGGTTGTGGGAAATAATTTATAATTCACTATRGTGAGCTAGTGCACTACTTTAATTTTTGATCCTTTTCAAAAATAGAATTSAGATTAGTGGAATTAGGAAGTGTTTGATCATAATTTCAGTAATTCTCCTCAGTTTTAATATTAATTTTTTTTTATAATTAACAATGAAAGGTACWGAACTGATGGCTTTGAAATATGACTTGGAATTTAAACATTTTAGTACTTGTCAATTATTGCCATTCAAATATTACTATGGGAAATAGAGATATTGTTAATTTTAAACACTAAATATCACTGGAAAGAACAACCCATCCCTTCTCAGACAAAACTGAAAATGTAAGTCAACCTTAGTAATGTAATTTAATTTCTGAACACTAATCCTCTAACAAAGACTCGAGCAGAGACCAAAATTAAACACTTGCAAGTCTATAAGTAGGACCCAGAAGAGCAACATTTTTTACTCCCTTTTATTCTTCATCCCTTCATTGCTTTTTCTATCATCCAGTGATAGATTTTTAAATACCTGCTATTCAGGCACAGACAAGTAATTAGTATGTAAATCTTGCTTTGAGTGTAATTGAGTGTTTGTAGGCACAGAAATGTAAAGTAAAACTTACAGTTGCCTTTTAARAAGGCTTACATACTTTAATATAATCAAACGGTCAGACTTTGAAGCATCTTAAAACCTCTCTTGTCTAATGACTTCTGAGTTTTCATATAAAATTATTTCGCAAATTTCTGTGTGTTCTTTGAGACTGTGGCTATCTGTCCGTACATTACCAGTSCTAATGAGATTGTAATGTCTGATTACAGCTTCTAGACACAATTGATGGGTACTATGCAGTACAGTTTTTTAACACTCATGCTTTTCAAGAGCATTAAATCCTGCTCCACTAAGTAGATTCATATTGGTGAGTTTTGTTACTGTTTTATTAGGTCACTGTTCAGTACCACAGTTTAAAAACTGTGTGAAAGGACACATGSTTAGCATAAGTATTCCACTTTCAGAAGCCCTTCATGTAGCATACCTTGCACATGAAAAGTTTCCTTCGCTGTTAGTGAAGCTGCATTTGAGGTGATTAATCTTACTGGTGATGTGGAAAGGAAAACRTAGATTAAACTAGTTTAATTCTGAATAGTGCTTCAGTAGTTTCAGTACTGGAAAGCTAACAACTATACTATTATAAAGAAAATATAATATCCTGCAGATGGCTGAGGATAATGCCACTAATACTGAATTTGGAGAACCAGCATGGCCRGATTATCCCCACTGACTTCAGCATGAATGGATGATATTCTATTGTAGCGAAGTTATTGATTAGGTACAAAGTTTGATGACAAAAGATGATGAGTTTTGAGATTTCATTCTTTTTGTTAAACTTTGAAGCAGGGGGTGTGTTTGGGTGGAACATCCAGCCAACTGTCCCAGGAACTGKTAGTGGCTTTAATGTTACACTGGCAAGTTGCAATCATTAGAAGTATCATCATACAGTAGTTTTAAATAAAGGGCTTTCCATTATGTGTATTTCTGTTGATTCTTCAAGCTGCGATTTCTGTTAAGGTTATTTCTATTTATTTTTCTACATTTATAGCRCAGTTATGCTATAACTGTGCTATAAATGTAGAAGTGCCCCAAATTGACTTCTTGTGAGCAAACGTAGGTAAGAGAGCAGGAGAGTAACTTTTTGTGCTGTGCTGTCTGATCTGAGGTCAGTATTAGTGAAGGGRTTTATGTCCATTCATAGTCAACAGTCCAGCTGATTTCCTTGACATGTTACATTGCTGAGAGTTCTTCTGTAACTTACTYTGTGCATGCATGTGTTATCCCCGTGGCTTGTTTAAACTGCTAATAATCATCTGATCCCTTTACTGCCTTGGATGATTGAAATAAAACTATGCTTGTAGGGAAGGAAATGAGGGTGCGRGTGACACCCTCTGGGGTGGTGACTGCGCTGTGCACATCAGCACTGGTTCCCCACTGGTCCTAAGGTGTAACCTGTGTTGGGGATTACGGCTKCTCATCGCTGTCATTCAAAGCAGTCATGGTTGATCTTTAAGGGATAGGAAAACTGTTGGAATTGCCTAACAGTGTATATGAAGAAATCAGACTAAGAACAAACTTGTCTGTAATGCCTGGGTTTTTCGAGAAGCCAGAGTTGTGAAGCTGATCATGCTTGGACTGACTGAGAACCTGTAACACGAGTGGTAGGTGCAACCTTCACTTGGGAAATACTGTTCTGATCCTGTCTGGGTAGTAATTTAAAGTACTTGCAGGAACTTGCAGTGAATTCACTTCAGCTATTTCAGAAAAATGTGTGAGAAATGACTGGAGTTCTATTTTTCCGTCTGGTGTCATTATTTTAAAATTACATTAAAATCTCAGTGTTACTAGCTTTTTCTGGTCTACTATCTATGTAAAATGGGAATGATGCCTCTAGGATTGATCTGAAGCCTGAATTGGGCTTTTGATCATTTGCTGTCATTTAGTTCGCAGCAACTTTGATAAAACAAGTGTTTCTAGGTACTACACCAGAAACCTAAATTTGGAAACCATTAAGGAAGCAACACAGATGCAGGTGAAGTAGGCTTAACGTGTTGACAAATTTTGTGAGATGACCATAGTGTTTCCTTGAAAAAGACAATGTAATCCTTTGTCTCCAGTAGCTTTCTCAATATTGTTCCAGTCAGCTGTTTGTTTAAAGAGTGAATGGGAAAGGTAATCAACTGTTTTCTGTTGTGTTGAGTAATGCTCATTTGAGGAATCTATTCCCTTGGATAGGGTCTGATGGTCTGTTATCACATGGTGGTGGAAGTCTCTTCATTTCATTTAATGAGACTCCACAAAACATTTTCTGCTGATTATGTATGATCTGTTTCTTTCAGTTTACCCAAAACTCTATTCCATTTTGTATTTYCTGGCTGTCTTGCATATACACAGGAGATTGCCACGTTAATAGGAACAGTTTCAGCTGCCTGAGGGTGTCTCTGGGAATGCTGGATTCTCAACATCAGATGCTATTCATGCTTGAAAGCAGCTCCAGTTGGCCTGTGCACAGCTGGAGCTGCCTAGGGAAACTTTAGGGACTGTCCATTATTCCCAACTGAAGAGGTTCTGTTTACCAGCTGCCTTGTTATAAAGGCAGGTGAGAGTTTATTCAGTCATCATGCTGTGCAAATGCTACAAGGGACTGATTTGAGAGATTTCAGTTGAACAGTTCCTGGTCCATGCTGGAGGCTGGTGACTAAGTGTGCTGGGTGTGCACACAGACACAACTGTGGTAACTGTATGGTGTTTTGAATTGAATTTTGTTTTTCTCCACAATTATAAATTCTGTATATCTTGCTACAATATAAAATATATTGGTTTAGACCAAAATTTGGTAGTAAAATCAGGATAAAGGAACAGATACACATTTTACAAGCTTTCTGGAAAAAATTTGTGGTATTGTGCTGTTTTCCTGGAAGCACGCTATGTCTTAAGGGGTTTCTGTGCTAGTGTTAATTGCTAACTTTACAGCCATTGCCACTAACAGCATGTAATATTTCAAACAGCCTGCTATAGCTTMTGAAATGGGATGCCTTTATCCTGATGACAGCCTGGTGTACAAATGTTGGTACTTCATCAAGACTGTATAGCAGTAGAGCTGGGCACTAGGAAGGTGATGAAGGCTGGAAGGATATTGCCACAAATGTATCCTTTCCTCTCAGGCATCTGCTTTTAGCTACAATCAAAGATGAGACCTTGGGATACTTGTTACTCTGCTGAGCATGTGCCAGACTTGGTACCACATGCAGCATTTGTATTTTCAAATTTAAAGAGACCATCAGACTAAACTGAACCAGATCAGGGCTTGGAACCCTGTTGGACTCTAGGATATTTTTCTGACAGGTGTTACTGCAATAATTGAACATATCTGTAAACATAGTGTTCATTGTGTATTTATGCATAATAAAATGGAATCCTGTCTTCATAACTTAAACTCAGCTGTACCAGAGTTTGAACAATTTGATGTATGGTAGATCTGCCCAACAGAACTYTGTTTTTAGCATTTTGCATCTTGTYGAAACATAAGAACTCTCTGAAGACCAGTCCAATGAAATCCTTCTCTGTCTTTCCTTAAAAGCATTAATGAATCATTAGGATATTGTATCTAACTTTGAATTTGTTCCTTTGCTGAACAGAGTGGGAGGCAAMTGTTTAAACCGGGTGACTTCCAGAAATTCTTTCCAACCTTAACTACTCAAATTATTCTGATGTCTTTTGTCCATTTCAGAACAAGTTTGTCTGTCGTTCTTCTGTGGATGAATGTTTCAGAGTATTAGAATAAGAATTTATTTTTTTCCCCAGTGACTGGGTCACAGAAGAAGTGGGAGGTCCTGGTTCTGTTGTGTTTTGGTTGCTGGGTGGTTTTTGTTCGTTTGCTTTCATTTGTTTATGTTTTGTTTGCTTTTTGCTTTGTTTTTGTGGGKTTTTTGGTTTTTGCTGGGCTTCATGGGATCTCAGTCAGTTCTGTGCTCCGAGTTCTGACTGCCAGGACCCAGAGCATGTTATGTGAAAGTTTTCATCTTTCCTGAGCCCCTGTGCAACAGGGAACGAAAGGCTGCCAGATGTACTCTCCAGTGAGCCTCTATTCTGTAATAAACCATCAGCAGCCCTGTTCAATCAGCTCTTCCTATGGGGAGCTTGACGTTGGATCTCCCATCAATCATTAAATATGTGCCACAGCCACCTGGCTGAGGAGGAAGTCAGCAGAATTATCACTGTTTCTGCTTCTCAGGAATTGTGATCCTCACCACATTGGACTTTTGCAGTTCTTCAAGAGAACTCTTGTAGACTTCAGATGCTTAATCACATCTACTTAGAGAGCTGTAGAGTGCTAAACCAAAGACAGGTGTTTATCTACTCAGAGTATGTGTTGTGTGCACAGCTGGGGGAGTGAAGTTGTCTCTCTAGGAACTTCTAAGGTTCACCTGGGGCCTGTGCAGTGTACTTGGATATCTGCCTACATTTTTTTTTAATGTATTTTTTTTTATGCTACAAACTAAATTGCTRTTCAAAATTTAAGTGGGATAAGGTGAATTAGCATAAGGTTTAATACTAACTTCCTACCATAAAATTATCTGTTTTATTAGTGGCAAAACTTTGTTTTATCATCCCATCCCATGGATATGAGTAATTCATCAAACTGGAACATTAGACTCTAGTTCAATTTCCAAGGATAAGTGATAACTATTTAATTTATATTTGTACTAAAATACTAAACTTCAGTTCATACAACTGTGCTCTTTATTYATACCACAAATGCTACAAAGACTATTCATAAAATAAAGAAAAAGCCCCAAACTGGGTCTACTACGCGAGTCCTGGTTTGGATGCTGCATTTGTGATTAGAAGACATTGATTTGATGTCACAAGTATTTTTAACAGGATTTACAAAATGCAAATAGCATTATGTAAGACAGATTACCTATGGCTTTAATACAGGATTGTTTTTAAGCCAGAGGCTACATTTTGCTGGGTTATGTATGTTTAAAACCAAGCACATTAGGATTAGGCTTGGCAGAATACCATTTTCCAAATCCTTGATATTTTCAGGTTAGATTACTTCAGGTTTTTAATTTAAAATATGAATTGAAAATCCAAATTTTGATTGATTTGAAAATCCAAATTTTTTTAAAGTAACTTTCAAGGTGGATATCTTCTTGAGTCAGGATTGTTACAAACACTCTGATTTGTGTTGGTAAAATCAGAAATCGCTGTAGTCCATCATACCCCCCGTAAAGTTTTTTTTTTAAGTCAGAGGGCTACTTGGTTCTAAAACCAGCAGAAAGACCAAATGCATTTCCTGCATAGCAGAACATATGTGGATAACATGTCACATTGCCAAGCAAGTCAGTCAAGTGTTRGCTTTGCAATGAATCATGAGGAAAATCTTACAGGCACTTGAACTCCAAATAATTTCTCAAAGGCCTCGTGTACAATATCAAAAGTTCTTGACCTTTAGGTGAATGAGATTTCAGGAAACTTACACAGCTGGCGTGGAACAACTTCATGTGACTCTGCATTGTTGTCATTGCTTTATGCTCTGAATGCCTGAAATATGGTACTCCCTAACAGAGAGGCTAAGAAAGTCTCTGACAGTGGTAATGTTTCCTGCTGGAAAGCTAAACTGTTGGATGTACTCAGCAGCCAAGGTTCTCTATTACCAGACTTAACTGGAAGGATGCCTTTTTGTCCCCCTAGAGTAATTTCAGTTTTTCTGTTTCACATAGCTTATGCCTGGTTTCATGCAAATATGTTGACATCTGGTTTGTTCGCCAAATTTCTTCCAAACTTTTATTACCCTAGTGTTTTTTCCAGGGAAACATTTGGCAGCATTTCCTGCATTGCAAGGAATTGTATATACAATTTAATATATAGACGCCAAGGAAGAAAAAGTAGGAACTTAAGAGGGGAAAAAAAAATTTAGCACTTGTCAAGTGCACTTTGCACATAAATATGCAAGAAAAAACCCTCAACTTGTACTTTGCATGTAGATAGTTTATTCTTTCTATTTTAAATAATAAAATTCTTGTATTCTGTGACATGTATTTATATCTCTTAGTACAACTAGATGGTTTGCCCATCAGCTTGGTTGTCATTTCTGTGGAGCTCTGTACTCTGAGCACCAAAATACAGCTCCCAAATGCCACAGGCYATAAGAATTTTAAATGTTAGGGAAATAATCAGAGCCTGTCCTTTTAGAAGATAAATTCCTGTAGTATTTTCCCTCTGCCATTTCTAGGGAGCATTCAGATAGATGCTGATGTACTCCTAAGTGGGGAATGATGATTATTTCTGAAACGTGAAAAGTGGATTCTGACTTTSAGAATTTTAGGATGGTGATAATTTCTGGTAAAAATTGGCTGGAAGGCACCTTAAGAAAATCTCCTTTTAAGTGATTACCAAAAATTTATGTTCAAAGAGATAAAAATACAATGGAGTATGAAGCTTGATGTTTCTTAAATACCAAGGAAGCAGCTGGAAAACCCCATGGCTTCCTGCAAAGCTCAGCTTTCCCTGTACCCCTCAGTTTTAAGCAGGCAGGAATTAATCCTGGAGATATTGTGCTCTCAGCTCTTAGATGACAGCCTGGTCAAGGACATACTGGTGTTTTGCATGGCTTTTAAACCTCTGCTCCTGAATAGGTGGGATCAGTGGGGGTTCTTGGGTTTTACAGTAGGAGGGGAATGGGTGTGAAACAGCACTGTGATGGAGCAGCAGTGATGGCTTCCTGGAGTGACCGTGCTGCTGGAAGAGATGGCCCCTTTCTCTTGTGCCTGGTGAGCTATGGGTGTTGGCTCGGTTTTTTTCTCCAGTAGGTTCCTTGTTACCCTCTGTGCTGCCTTTTGGTCAAGCTGAGCAGTCTGCAGAGCACATGTGCCACAGGCATGCCTAGGATGAAGCATGATGCAAAGGGGAAGTTTCATGTCCTCCTGTCAGAAACTGTTTCCTTTTTTTTGACTGATACAGGGAAGGGGTAAACATATACCAAACATATACCTGTGTAATAGATACACCTTCAGAGTGACACCTGCTAGCCTCCACCATGTGGTAGCCTTACCCCATAAACTCATTTAAATCAAAAAGAGCTCTTTTCCTGGATACAAATGAGCCAGRAATTGCCAGGGAGTTGTTAAGCAGTGAGTTAGCAGAGCTGAGGGAAATACAGTAGATGTCYAGCAAGTCCTCTACTGTCACCATCTCACACAGTACATAAACTGAGCTGTTTCCTCTGAAAGCAAGAGAGTGCCAGTCCACCTGGAGAGGCAGAACCGCTGCTCTGGCAGCTCTGGAAAGCTTAAGTTTTAATGCTGAGTCTGATCCTCCTGGATGCTCTTTCCTTGGAGAGGCTGACACAGCACTCTGACCAAAAGGACACAGGTTTGTTTTATGCAGGGGATGTGAGCAGGGTGATGATCTAGCCTTCTGTTTTGCAAAGCTGTATTAAACCAGTGTGGCCCAGCCTATGTTACTGCTTGCTCAGCCTGTTCTAGGGATCCAAACAATTAGCTATAGATAATATCACCTAATTCCACTGTGAAATAAAAGAGAATGGGTGGTCAAAAACCTCCTGACAAGAGCTGTTTTGCTTTGAATAATGCAAATTAAGCATCCTAGCCCAGTGAACAGGGAGCTTTTTGCCTGTAGCCACAGGTCTTTGTTCCCTTTTCTGACAGACTGCGKATCCATTCATCACTCTGATTAGGAGAGCTACTGCTACAGTCAGTCAGGAATGGTAAGTGTGTGTCTGGCTGATGTTGGTCTCTCTTGCTTTTAAAGGAAGTCTCTGCACAAGCACATTTAGCTGTCTTTATGTTTGGGCTTGTTAATGGTGACAAGTTAATATAAATTAATTTGCAGATCAATGCTTACTCCAGTCCCTTTGTCAGAGATGTGAGCAACAATTGGTATCTCTGCATAATAGAAGTGCTAAATGTATTGCAAGAGAGGGAATACTTAACCAAAAATACTTCTTTTTTTTTTTTTCCTGGAATGTGGTATCTTTAATATGATCTCTTCCATAATCATTTTGAGAAAACAGAAGTTGAACTCTATTAATTCGTCATGGCTTTTGGTGAGTCTTAGTAAGAAAATATTTGTATCCTAAAGCCAGTTTTTTACACCTTTGTCTATTTAGAAAGCCATCTATTAAAATTATATGTGTTGTTTATAATCAGAGAAGTAACAATTTCTATACATGAGAAAAAAGAGGCAACTGGAAGATGTGTTGTTTTCCCAGTTCTTGGTTTGGTTTTTTTTTCACCAAGTGATGAGTGTTGCATTGACTTTGGTCTAATCATAARCTTAAATACTGAACATAAATTCAATATTTAATTCTAGATATTTTTGACAGTGAATTCACAATTCATTATGTAGCTATTTTTTGTTTGACTTTTATTTTTGCTATTTTATTGTCTTGCAAGGCCCTTCTTCAATTGTAGCCAGTTGTAGCCAGTCTTTATCTTTACAGTCACGAGCATTTTGGAGCTCTTGAAGGCTCAGAGTTTACTCCTTTTCCAGGTCATTTCTGAATACACTGAGCAGCATAAGCCTGAGCATGGATCCCTGCAGGGCTCAGGATAGCCTCCCTTCCCGCCAACATGATTTCCTAGTTAGAATTTTAAAGCTGCCCCTCTCAAAATAAGCAGAATCTGYAATGAAGGCTCCAAGCTTGTACTTTTTCCTCTCCCATGCTTAATGCCTGGTCTGCCTTTAGCARCCAGTGTTCAGTAGCAGTGCTGTTAGATAATTTCTCTGTCCCCTGGTTGCTGTGGTTTTAACCTGCTTTGGTGTCCTAAAATACAGACTTATACTGTGGGACACCACTAACTCTGAGCTGCTGAAACTTGGAATAGGGAACAGGGGGAACAGCTTGTAAGGGAGGACAYGATTTAGATCTGTTTTATGCAGTAGCTCCTTGGAAATAGTTGGGAAGAAGTTCATAGCTGATTACAAATCAATGTCCTTTTTTATCAAGGTCTAGTACTGTACTATGCGTTAGGATTTTTAATTATTTTAAAATAAAATAAATGGAAATCTGATAACAGATTTTTCCATCTTCAACAGCAAAACATCAATTCTGCTTTTGAATCAACCTTTTTATAAAATGGATATGGATACTCGGATTGAATTACAATTATTGTTTTAATTGCTTATGGTATAAATGCAGAAATCAAAAACACGTGACTTCTCTCTCCCAGAGATATAATAATTTAATGATAGTCACAATTTTGCATAATTTTTCATACAAACACTTGTCCCTCTTCAGTTGCTGATTCAATATATGGTGAGAGTTGAAGATGAGATCATTCTGAGTTCAATCCATTATCAAGCGTTACTTACCTTTGCATCATAAAAGCAGAACTAAGATGTATCAAATTTGCAAAATGGCAAGTTGTCTGTGGTGTGATGGGGTATTGTTTTGGGTGTGGGAGCAGCTGCCAGGTCCCMAAACCAGGCTGTAGAGGTGGGGAAAGTGGCAGCAGAGCTTCTTGCCAGTGAGAGGGTGGTGTGACTCAGTGCTCTCAATGAGCATGCTTGACTTCTGAGTGCATTTCCAGCCTTTTCTTGGATCAGAATAGCTGTAACTTTGGGGCAGCCTGACAACATTGCCTTTCTGTGTAGTCATGTTGAGAAAGCTGACTGATTCAGACTTCTTTTTAAATAGTTGCATGTGTAGTGGCTTTTCTGGTTTGGTTGTTATGTGCTGAGTTGGACTAGCAGTGATTCCTGGCTATAATACACTCTTTTGCATGTGTATTTTTTTCTTATGATTCAAGTTTCCAGTAAATTGGAAATAGCCTTCTTTGTTCTGTATTTCTCCCCTCCTTTCACTAGTCAGTGTCAGTGTAAGGGTTTCATTGGGCAGGACAGTAAGAAAGGACAGTTGGAGGCAACAAGAAAATGAAACCTCAGAGTTCTCAAGGGATGATAAGTGACTGGTAGCAGCAAGATAGCAAAAGATTTCTTTAAAAGAGCT
The DNA here is from genome assembly GCA_014549065.1 of Cardinalis cardinalis. Lineage (NCBI taxonomy): Eukaryota > Metazoa > Chordata > Aves > Passeriformes > Cardinalidae > Cardinalis > Cardinalis cardinalis. The sequence continues at coordinate 4,130,215 of JACDOX010000013.1, forward strand.
ATGTGGAAGAAGCAGAGAACTAAAAATGTTTTCAGCTATATTGAGAGAAGAAGCAGATGGCAGACTAGAAAACTAGGGAAAAAATGGCAGGAAAACCACATGGAGAGGACTATGTTGATGGGAAAATTCAAATTGAGAACAAGAAAATAACTTTACATTGTAACATCATAGAAGGCCATCAAATTTCTCAGACAAAATTTGCTCCTAGTGAAGCCACGCTGGCTGTCACAAATCACCCTCTTATTTTCCATGTGCCTAAGCATAGTTTCCAAGAGTATTGTCCCCTTGATCCTGCCAGGCACAGCAGTGAGATTGGTCTCTATTTCTGTGGGTCTTCCTTTTTTCCCTCTTTTAAAARTGGAGGTTGTATTTCCCCTTTTCCAGTCAGTGGGAACCYCATGGGACTGCCATGMCTTCTCAGATATGATGGACATCTTAACAGCTTCATCTGCTGGTTCACCAAGGACCTGTACATTGATTTCATCAGGTCCCACGACCTTGTGCACCTTCAGGTGCCTTGGATGGACTCAAACCTGATCTTCTCCCGATCTCCTTCACTCTCCCAATCCCTGTCTTTGATGTGGGTGATGTTCTTGGAGCAGTTGCCAGTGAGGACTGAGCTCACTGAGTACCTCAGCCTTCTCCATATCCCAGGTRGCCAGGTTTCCTTCTGGAGAGGGCTGACATTTTCCCTAATTTTCTTTTTGTTGTGGATGTACCTGTTGAAGCTTTTTTGTTGCCCTGGACAGATGTAGTTCTATCTGGGCTTCAGTTTTCCTAACATGGTCCCTGGTTGCTTGCACAATYGCTCTGTATTCTTAGAGGCTCCCTGTCCCTGCTTCCACCATCTGTAAACTTCCTTTTTGAGTGTTTGAGTGTGTCCAGGAGCTCCTTCTTCGTCCATGAAGACCTCCTGGTGGTTTTGCCCTCTTTGTTGGGATACATTATTGCTGAGCTGGGAGGAAGAGATCTTTGAATATTAACCAGCCTTCTTAGGCCCCTCTTCCCTTCATGGCTTTGTCCCATGGCACCCTACCAAGCAGATCCCAAAGAACAGCCCAAAATCTGCTCTCCTGAAGTCCAGGGCAGTGAGCTTGCTGTGTGCATCCCTTGTTGCCCCAAGGACCTTGAAGTCAGGGTAATCTGAAGTGGCTGTGGTTGCCCCTGTGGCATCTTTCACTCCCTGTTGCATTGTTGCTCTCAGGCTCATGTTTATATACTCCAAAAGGGAATAGAAAGAGTCCACATTGTCTCTAGGGCAGGAGCCTCATGTGGAAGAGGCTTTCCCTCAGTCTTTTTCTTATCAAAGAAATATGCAATTAAAACACAACAGTAAGTCCTCCCATACTCTTTTCCTGGGCTGGATTCATTAAATAAATAACAGGCTGCTGTAGCACCGTCTCTGTGATCACAGACATGCTGCTGCAGAATCGAGCTGACAGATGAAGGCAGCACGAGGCACTACTGAAGAGGAGTCTGTCCCAGCTCTTTTTTCCCCAGAGTCCCTGAGGCAGTTCATCTCAGCACAGTAACCTATTTCAGTCTTACTGGGCTGTGCTGCAAATTTCATTAAAATACAAGTTAAATGATATACAAAAAATTATAAGACAAGCTTGATTAGGTGGTGARCTATAGAATTCATATTACCCCTAGGTGCAATTTGATCATTGTAATTTTTATTTGAATTTGAGAGCAATTATCTGTTCTAACTGAATCTTGATTTCTAAAAAAAAAAAAAGGGATTAAAAAAATCAAATATTTTAGTAGATATAAAAATCTTAATTTTGGTAGCTGATTTTGGAGCCAGAGTTTTTTTACTTTTTTTTAAAGTCAGACTGTGTGTAATGTTCATCTTTTGAATTGAGATGTCTTGGATACAGTTAGAAATAATGCTGAATCTTCAGTTTGTCTGTGAGGTCAGTCTTACACCCTTATAATGATAGTAAATCTTTTGAGTTGATTGACTGAAATGGGCTTGTGTGTTCATTGAAAGGGGTTCAATTATTCTACCCTTTGGCTTCTGAAAAAGCATAAATGCATAAGATGAGTGTGAAACTCCCATGTTTATATGAGATATGTTCTAGGAAGCATCTGTGAATAGAGGRGAACTCAGGTTGTCCTGCCTGGAGATGCAAAAGTTCAGGCATGAGGAAATGACACTTTGTTTTGGTTCTACCCCAGAAGAACAGGCTTATGACCTTTCCCCTTTTTTTCTTTCTCACACGTTGTGGGTTCTGACCTACGTCATGTGTTACATCACAAATTCAGGTTAGACAGGACCTGTTTTGTCAGACAGAGCCCTAATTCACCATCTGGGAGGAGAGACTTGGCCTGTGTAAGGGCAGCAGAGCTCGTGTGAGTCTGAAGTGGGCAAAGAGCCACCCAGACTCCAGTGGGTGAACATTAGACATGACTCTCGTGTAGATCTAGTGGTTAACACTGTGAGGCTCCATTCCTTTCCTGGTGAGATACCTACCTGTTTACATGGATTTCCATGGACTGGATTATTCATTTTCAGCACGGCTTGGAGTTCACAGAAGGGGAAGATGATACTTATTTTAAACTGATTTTAGTMATTCTCACAAATTCCCTCATATTTKTCAGTGCCTCTTTCCATATGCACTTACCAGCACCAAGATTTTTATGTACATTTCTAGGTGTTTGCATGTAAAGACACTTCCATTAATACTTAGTCTATTACCTGTCTTAATGCTTGTTCAGTTTGGCTGGAATAAAGAGACCTGACAATCATACTGTGATCTATACCTGCCTGTGATCCACTACATTGTGGAATTCTGAGAAAACTTGCTCATAGATTTATGGATGTGGATGTGTTAGAGGTCATAGTGTTATCCACACACTGTGGGAATTTTCTTAAGATTAACTTAACCAAAACATTTATATGTTTGCTACTGAAAACATTTGGTTATTGGTGTATACTCTTACCAGTTTTGTTCTGGCTTGACCTTCAATACAGAAATCTACTCTTCCCCAGGGCTGGTGATTTCAGAGTAGGAAAGCAAATCAGTGACTCATGAAGATGCTCCCATAAGCATTTGTGGCTTATTTAATAAGGCTTCATTTTAGTGATACTCAATTTTGATATTTAATACTGTGTTTCAGAATAAACCTAAATGGTTATTTTTCAGCTTTTTTTTCGTTTGTTTGGTTGGTTTTGGGTGGGTTTTCTTTTCTTTCTTTTTGTTTTTTGTTTAATTAATCATTAATCTAGGAAAAACAGGAAGGTGTTTCTCTAGGAAAGTGCTAATCACTGGGAAGTAATTTTACTGCTCCTAGTATTACACCAGGAAAACCTGCTCTCTGTCAATCACAGTGGAAAACTAAATTATGTTTGTTCTTGCATGGTTAAATCTTAACATTGCATAATGACCAAAGATTACTACTCTCTGAAAATTCTGCACACCTTGGAGTTTTTTGTTTGTAAGATCATAGCAGCTGCTCCTGGAGTGAACAAGTGTTAGTCTGGACAGTGGAGAGGCTGAAGAACCCACCTGAGGTGGAAGGCTGGATAAGCTCGGTCAGGGAGGCACACAAAGCTCCTGCTCAGTGCTTGGCACCGGCCCTGCCTGGACTTGGGCTGTCTCCTGCTGTCTCCAAATAAGGCTTTTTTTGCTCTGCCGTCCTCAGCAGGTGCCAGGAGTTTGGCTTAGGTTCAGTATTAGATCTAAGCCAGYCATATGCATTCATGCATTAAATGGGAAGCTGACAAGCTCTCTTGGAGTTCAGGGTGCTGGGTGTGTCTAAACTGTCTCCAGTAAGCAGCCTGAGATCCCAGCATAAGGTTGAGAGTCCTASTCTGACTGTTCACAGCCTTCCCTCCCAGGCTTGGCARGGTTTACTAGCCCAAGGCCAGCATGGGGAACCTGAGTGTGCTGTTCCTCACAGGGTATCTGAAGCTGGTTGTATGCAAAWTTTCATACAGAGCTGCTTTACATGGCTGTGGTGTTGCTGAGCTGCCTGTACCAGGTGCCTCTGGTACTGTGACCAGCAGCACAGACCTCAGAGGAGGCCAGCTCATCCCTGTCATCACTGTGGAGTCAGTGCTGGGTCCCACACTGCCCTGGAGACAGAGGTTTGGAGCACCTGAGCTGTGTCAGGTGTAGCTCTGCTGTGCCATGGTGTCCATGGAGACCCATGGGCAGAGATAAAGCTTTGTTTGAGACAGTCTGAGGCTGTTTTGATGTTAAGCAGAAAAGTAAGTATGGATAGCTTGTGGGGGTAGAGGATAAAAATGAGAGAGAAGAAAAGAGAAAAAGTGTGTCAGAAGTGCATCTTCACTTGTGAGAGAGGGAAGTTTCTCTAGTGCAGGAAGAGAGGATATGAATAGTGAGATTTTCCAGTTGTGAAACCTGGACTGCTTCTTGTGTCTCCTGTTGATAGTGGTTTGCTAGAAATGATTCAGAGGCTGAACTGTGTGATCTCTCCTTCAAGAGAAATATCTTAGCACAGCCCAATGTCCTAGGCAGCAATAAATGACACCTTCTGCACCTGCTGAGTGCCCTAAGGAGGAATATCTGCCTTCTTCTGTGCTAGTGACTGTGTGCTGGAGCACGCAGTGACCCACCCTCAGTGCAGGAGGTGACCCTTCTCTCATAGTGGCTTCACATGGCTGAGATCASTGCCCTGAGAACAGGAACAGGGTGGGTTGTGTTCTGTCAGGGAGGAGAGGGTGTTGAACCAGGAATGCAGTGGTCTTAACACACATAAGATAATTGTGGCTTCCAACAGGTTTGGATTCCAGATGATCCCTGCTATCCCATTGTCCGGCACCAACTCAAATAAAGTGATAATAAAGTGCTACTTCACTGGGCATATGAAATAGGAAGATCCTTCCCCTCCTATGAAGTATTTACCTGAGATCTAGGGCAGAGGTTTTTTCTCTGGTCTTCTTAGAATTAGAGTTTTAAATTTCACATAGAAGTGGTTAAACRCTTGGTTGCCTAAACGAAACAGGAGAGAGAAAAATCCCAGTTGGTTTTTGCAGTTCACACCAAAGGGTGTTTGTCTAGACTTTCCCATTCTACTTAGCTTTAAGAGGAGGAGTTGCAATGTAGTGTTTTGTTTGTTTCAGGCTTTTTTCATTTCTGTTGTTTCATTATTGTTCATGCAATTAGGTCTAAGAAACTATAAACTCTAAGAAGGAAAGGGTTTTTAGGTGGAAAAAAATGATAAAATATGTATTTTAAAATATTTTTTAAAGCTTTAAAGTATTCATTTTTAGTTGAAGGTTGAACAGTGGAATAATTTTTATGCTATGAGAGGAAGGTGTGGTGTTTCAGGGTGGGCTTCTTTGCCATACAGAAATTTAAATCTTTCATGTTTATTGAAGTATGGAAAGATGTGGAAAACAGAACTTGGGTGTCAGGCTCAACAGGGATTCTTATGACTTCTTTTCATGTTTCCCTCCTGCTTAATCTCTTGTAAATCAATAGAAATACCTTGTTATACTTTCATATAATGTCGTAGTTTTCAGTCATGATTAGTGTGCTTGATAGGCATTCTTATTTCTTCAGTAATTAATAATGACTGTCTAAAAAGTGTTGGATTTTTTCCTCTACTGCATTTCATATGCTGCTTGTTAGGGAAAGCTAAATGACTTCACTGCTTTTGGCCTATTTCAGTTGTCATCATTGTTCTGTAATTAATTCTAGCATGCAATRTTGTCATTCATTTAAGTTCTTTCCCTTCTCTGTGAAGACAGCCAAAGATGCCTGTGTATCAGAACCACCTTTGTTGAAATAATCAGTGAGGTTCAGGATGATTTATAGAAAACAGTGGGCGATCCCCCTTTGTTGGAGCGTCCTTTGTAATCCTAAGGACGGCGCGTCAGCGTGGCGTGGCAGTGAGTGGGCTCTAGAGAGCAGGGGTGCATGTGGGGTGATTCATGRAGTACTGAAACAGGATGACTTCAARTCAGGCTTTTCTAAGTTCAAATGCWAAATGCAGAGAAAYGTTTTCTAAAAGTATAAACACTGTTTGGGAATATGTGAAATCATCATTATTTTGCATTTCATTTAATGTATTAAACCAGCCCGAGACAGTTGTTGAGTTTGTCTGTGCTTTCCCTGCTGTTGGTAAGTGTACTGCCTCATTRACTTCCTGGCCTAACAATAAAGACCTTGCAAAGACTTTTGTCTATCGCCAGACAGATGATGCAAGACATAAATACAGCCTTGGGAACATCTTTAGTGTCTTTCTTAGTGAAACCTGAACATAAAGGTTGGTGTTTTTAACTGGCAGGATTTCAGTAGACTTGCATCACTGTTGGAGCCTAAGTGAATTTTTTTTTCTTTCTGTGCTCTTTAGATGTGTAAAAAAAAATTACAGCATTTCACAAAGGCAAGAAAGAAAATCCTATCTGAGTGATGGTTTTGGCACTTTTTAGTAGGAAGGAGAATGATGACAATAACCTCCAGTTCAGATAATAATTCCCAGTTATAATTATTTGTGAGAATGTGCTATATTAASAATTCTATGCTTTCCTGACATAATTTTCAATTAACTTAATAGCTGTTAAATTTGACTCAATCTCTCTATGCCCTGCTTAACATGTCTTGCTTTGGAAGGCCTTGTTTTCCTCATTAGCTGTCTGTATCCTCAATTATATTATTTCTGCCTTCAGCAGGATTGTAATTTAKTTTATTAGATTTCTAACATAGAGTGATACCTGGTCAATTGTCAGATGTTGTTTGACMAACTTAGCACTATTTCCCCAGATGACCTATCAAGGAACTATGAAGCTGTGTTGCCTTCTAGCACTGGACCCATAAACTATTTTTCAAGCAGAGTGAAAAGAAGAATTTAGTCATGGTGTAAGAAGAAGCATACCTAGTTTCCTTTTTACACAAAGTACTTTCAGGGTTTTTACTGGAGAAAATACTTTGCTTTTTCTTCTTTTAYATAGGATGAATTTACACTGGCTAGTACCAGTGTTATTCAGGTGTCACTAGAAAATGATGACCCAGAAAAATGAAAAATGCAAGAAATTATGTACCAGGCAATATTTATTTATTTTTTTAACTTGAAGGCTATCTTTGTGTTAGACCAATAATTCTTGATGAAGTTTTTGCTCAAATGAGCATGATGTTAAAGAGAAGATTTAGTTACACAGCGGAAGGTGCTCACCCTGAAGGAAAGCAAACTACTGCTGTCTGTTCTCCTCATTTGTATGGAATGCAGAATATTCTATGGAATTTCTGTGGAACTGTTTCTCAGTTGCATTTTAAAAGTGTAATTTAAAATATGTTTTGCARTTTTTAATTATTTAACATTTTTAAAGTCAGTATCTTTATGTCAGCAGATAAGCTGGGAAACTTAGTCACTTAGTGTTGTTCTCTATTGGGGGTTAAATGTTTTAAAATAGAAAAGTAGATGGAAATGCTTGTTTTCTAGAGTGTGTTTTTAGCCCTCACATTGGAAAATTCCTTTTGAGGCGGTGGTGGTGGTCACGAAATTAGCAACAATTATTTAAAATACAAATCTCTGCCCACCATGCTTAAACCATCAAATATTCAAATGCCMTTTTTAAAGGCTTATTGCATAATTGAAGCAGTCAAGTTTTGTTTCTAATGACTGATGGATTTTGTTTATTGTTAAATGAGCTCAGACAGAATGTGCACAGCTGTCTGACTTGTATGGTTTTGCTGATCAGTGTGTACTGCAGTGTTCCTTATGCTTAAAAATATTGTATTGTAGGTATGTGGTGGGGGTTTGCTTTTGTTAAGGTCAGCCACTTGGGAGTTCTTCACWTGGTGAATCATGTAGGAAAGTGCAGTGATTAGATGCCAAGTCACGATCCAGTGCTTTGAGCTAATTTTACTTCCAGTGTGCTGCTTTTGAATTAAAAGCTCTTCCTACTGGCACTGTTATGTTTCAGGCAGGAAAGGAGCTGTCCTTTAGCTGCTCCTTGGAGTGGGGTTCCTGTCAGGGGTATGTGCCTTGCGGTGCAGGCTGCTGGCTCTGTGTTCAGGCTCTAGGGATCCCAGCTGCTCCCCCACTTCTTTTAGGGGATGGCGTGTGTGTGTGTGTGTGTGTGTGTGTGTGTATAGGAGGATGCTTCTGCTTTTGCAGTCCTGAATACAGAGTAGGCTTCTAAAAATGTGGGAACACAGAGCCAAAAGTCAAGTGTTGCTCTGAGCAGACCAGATGCTCCTGAGCCATCTGAACAAGCCATGGGCTGCACCTGATCTGGATGCAGCTTTTCTTCCAGTTGCTTTTAAAAGTGGTTGAGAACAACTTCCTAATTTAAACACTTGGAAGGAAATTATACCTGAGAAAATTGTTACACAATACTGAGCTAAAATTAGAGCTCTGTTCAAATCTGGAAATTAGTTTTTGTTATGTATTCATTCCTGGTTTGAGTCATTTTAGTTCATACATATGGGTACAGTGCTACCAAACTGCATGAAATAAATATAACTTGTAACAGTTGATCACRTGTCACCCTTTATCTTAAGGGAGGAATTGTTAGTGCTATCTGGTTTTTAAGCTGTCTGCCATTAGTGTTTGCTGCAAGCTAGTTTTGTTTGAAACATTTCAGCCAAAGTAATTCAGTCATTTCTGAAGATGATGACAGAGTAGAAACTACTGAAATAAAAAAAAAGCCMCAGTTTTTACTCAGAAACCTTTCCCTTCCTTTACAGGATTGGTACTTTGGAATTGCTATGACTAATTACTGGCTGAATTAAAGAACCTTTGATAAATTTCAGCTTGTCTGTTTTCAGTAGTAAAGCATAAACTGTAACAAATACTGTAACTAAACTGACTGCRTCCCAAATTATACCTGGAGGTGTCTGACAAGGCTTTGTATTTATAGTAATAAGCTATTGGAGCTGGCCAAGTTTGGGGCTTGGCAAAAGAACCAGTGGCTTAGAGGGAAAAGGAAGTTTGCCCCTTGGTTAATTATATTGCTTGTCAGTTTTGAGCAATGAGTAGCTGGTAATGTGGAAGAGCAAGGAGAGTCAGCAAGAGGGTGAATGGCTAGGCTCAGACTCTGTGAGAAGTTGTGAAACTGGTGAAGCTGGGGCTTGGAATTGCTAGGCAAGAAACAGATCCTTCCCTGTTAAGCAGCTGRGGTGAGGTGTCTGTCTTGACACTGGTAAGTGCTGTAATGGCCTGGGCACTTGCACACTGTGTGCTGTCTCCTTTAAATCTTACATGGTAATCCTGTGCCTTTAATCAAATGGGTGTTTTGGAAGGTTCAGTTCAGTGTCTGGTATAATGCCAAGACTGCCAGGATCTTTTTCATAGCATGGCCTTGGTTATGTGTGTTGTGTGTCCTGGGGAATATAAGATGGTACAAGAGCCAGGAGCTGCCTAGGAAGGTCTTGGAGCACTGCTGGCTAAAATAGAAACGATGCTGTCCACTGCCAACAGCCCCCAGGTGAGGTGATAATTTGAAAAGCCAGCTGAGGGAACCAAACACTGTGGATGGTCATGCAGATCAGTGCTTAAGCTCCTGCATAGACCTTTTTTGGGCTCATGTGTTGTCATGATGAATATGGCAGAGATTAGGCCTCTGAAGTTCGGGAATTGGGAGAAACAGATTGACCTAAAAAACTGGAAGCTTGTTTATATGCATTCATTTGGAGGACAGAAAGGATGAGTGCAGTAGGTAAGAGTAACAGCTGGGAAGTGAGGAGATAGCAGGAAAAATCTGAAGGAAAAGCTGAAGCTTGGAGAGCAGAGAGCATGAGATGAGGTCAAGGTGCAGCAGTATGAGAAGAGGTGGGATACAGATGCACAAAACGTTCCTCTAGGCTGAAGCGTGCTTGTGAACAGTATTCATTGCACAGCTTCAAAGGTTGGCTCCAAAATTCTGGGATCATCTTTCTGTTGCTGTGTATTCCACTGCAAAAGCCTAAATTATCGCTTCTGCTGGTGGCGTTTTGCGAAGACAAGTTTCCTTTTTTTATTTCTCTTCTTTTTAGATCACTTGTGCAGAGGTCAGAGTTTAGATTACTTGGAACAGATCTGAAGTTCCAGTTCTGCTTTTAAGCTATGTCATTATTTATAATGAGGAATAGATAGAATTTATATTCCCAAAAATTTCTCTGAAGATCTGCTATGAGAAGTTTGCTGAGAGAAATCAAAAAAACTGCACAATAAAGGACTCAAGAGAAACATTAGAATAATTTTGCAAATGTGGTAGGAACTTTAGTCTCATAGTACATGTGCATTATAATCATTACATGATAAGGCACGCTGAAATTGATGTAAATAATCATCTGCTTATATAAGGGGTAGAGCTGAAATTGTTGCTGGAAAACTTAATTATTGTTATGGTTATAGAGATCAGTGTAAAGATAACAGTTCATCCTACCATGTAGGGCTTATGAAATATACATGGAGTTGGATCGGGGGTAAGCACACGTAGAAAGAATCAACAGGCCACTCCCAGAGTGTTAAATATCAAAATTTTCTGCAGAAACATTTTGCAGAACCTCCCCCATTCCCTAGGACTGAATTCCCAATTACTTCTAGCATGGATAACTTGAGTTGTCTATTTTCAGATACCTACTGATAGTGTTGTGGGTCTTTTTCTCACTTTCTTCTCCTGGAGTTGGTGTTTGCAGTGTGGCTGAGGCCCCAGCTTCCAGGCTTAGTGGCAGTGCTGTCTTTGTGGTGCTGGCAGGTGATCTGTCAGCTCTTCTGCTGCCAGGCAGGGGGGTTTGCAGCACACAAAATCCCAGTTCCTGCTGCCCCTTGGGAGAGCACAGAACTGGAGGTTGCTTTAATCATTTGCCAGCTCACAAAAATACTTTGGGTTTTCCAGCCTTGTAGCTAAGATCAAAATCATTTCTAGTGAAGTTCAGTTTTTTTTGTGCTCCTACCCTCTCTACTTGGGGCAAAAGCAATTCCTAGGTATCGTAAGGAAAGAGATATGGGGTTTATTTTCTTCATTATCTTAGTTTTGCTGCTTATTAGAGGAGTCAGGTGGTTGCTGTGGATTGCTCACCTTCTCAGCAGGTGGTGAAAATCAGTTTGATTTTCACCCTGTAGTTTTGACAGGTGTTACCAATATATGTACTTGGTGCAAAATGAAAACAGCTTGTAATCATTGTAGACTGTGTTGTTATCAGTTGTCACTGTAGTTCTGTTTCCAGTGTTTCAATACCCAGGTGCCTGAACTAGCTTCCTAAATATAAATGCACTTTCCACTTGCCTCTGATATATAAAAAGGGTAAGGACATATTCCACAGGGAATGAAGCAGAGCTTACTTGAATGGGAGGCTGATTTAGACTGTCAGGTACATTTAGCTCAAAGTGAAAAATACCATTAACACAGGTACATTACAGTGTTTTCTGAAAAAGGGGGCATGATTTGTGAAGATTCTGGCCACTGCTGACCCTTGTAACACTGCAATTTCAATTGGATTGGGAACTGGGGTCAGGGGGATTGGCTGGGGAGAGTGTGCAGAGTCCTGGTAGCTGCAGAGTGAGAAGGAAACAAAAAGCAGAACCAGCTAAGTCTGGGAGGCCCATACAGAACACAATGAAGAATTAGTATCTCTTACTGTGATCTTGTCATCACCAAAGTTCTTTGTTTTCTGAAGCTTTTGTGATTGTCACACTGGTGTAGATCATCTGCTCTGTAGCCCTGAGTCATTTCAGCTCTCAATTGACAGCAGCCAACTCGACTGTGCCATTTTAAGTAGTGATATGCAGCTTGTAGAATTCTCTGTAGAACAGTCTTACACTTAAATCTATGTTAAAAAGATTTTAAGCTTTCATTTTCCAAATAAGTGAAGGTTCTTGTACTTCACTTTATTTGTGGACATCTGAATTTTTWTAGCTTCTGTATTAACACAGAAGGGATGAGGGACTATCTCATTTCTCCTACTGACAGGTCCTGTTACTCTGCTGTTGGCCACCTAAGTTCCTCCATGTAACCTGATAAATGATGTTGAACTTGGATTATGTCRTGCCTTGGTAAGGCTGGCAGGAAAGTGACCTCCTTTAACAGAACTGCCCTTAGCATGAGGCTTCAGTGGGTTTAGTTCTTGTTCAGTTTTAACATAAAACCAGAATGATATTCTGAAACTATCAAAAGCCATTGTTATTTTATCAAAATTTTTTTTTCAAAATAGGTTTTGATTTTGACTTACAGTTTTTCTTTTTAATGCAGATACCATCATTGAGTTGGTAGTGTTGTAATTGGCATGAAGACACAATTCTTCAAATGTCCTCAGGAGCTGAGGAAGCTGAAAGTTTTGCCCTCTATGCTTTAAACCTGAATCTCTGTCTCAAAAGAGTTCTTTAATGAATTTTTTATTTTGGTAAAATAGACATCTTGTCAGTGTTTTAAGTCAAAACAATATTAAATGTTAATGTCACAGCTTTAACTTGCTGTGTGTTTTAAAACTACCTTAGTGCTTCAAAGTCAGTTGGTASCACTCAGTGTGAACCTCAATCAATATATGCCTGTAAATCCTTTTAAAGAACCTACAGTGCCTATTTTTTTCTTATACCCTTTGTTTGCTTGGTTTTTTTTTTTTTCCTTTAACCTGTTTGAATTCTAGTTCCCATCTTGAATTTAGCTCTCTTGCTATTCATAGTGTTTGGAGAGTAAAAGTATGTTTTATGTTGTTTATGTTCCTTACCCAGGTATTTTTCCTTTTCTGATAAGGGAGGGCTGTACACATATACCACTACTGGCTGGTGTGATGGATTATCCTAGACAGACTATGACACTGTGGCAACTGCAGAAAATAAAAACAATCTGATTTGCTATTTGAAAACAGTTCTACAGCAACAGCAGAATAAAATACACTTTTTATTTTATTTCCTGGTTTACTTAATATGTCTTCAAGTCTCCAATCTTTGTTTTTCCATGATCATCCTTAAGGTATTTATTTGTTTTATGTACATCCTAATAAAATTTACTGTTCTTTAAAGGAAAATGAAATAGTAGCTAAAGTAATTAATATGTTAACTAGTTAATTTTAGGTTTAAGTATATTTTCAAATAACTCCCCCAAAGCTTAGCAAAGTGAAAACGTATTTTTATTTGTGTTTGTAGAAAATAATTGCTAAAAGCTTATTTACCAAGTCAAGAGGCCTGCTTGAATAATCTCTTAAGATGAAAAAGGAATGTTTTCAGTCTTTTTGAGGCTAAATCATAATTTTTAATAGGCTATGTTTGCTAAGTGTAATTTCCAAATATGTTTTGGAAAGTTAGTTTTGCAGAATTTCAGTAGGACTTGGGTTTATCATAAGTTGGCATTTCACCCATCACAGATCCTGAGCCAAAATATTCCTACTTAAAAAAGGAGTTAACATGTCTATCATCATGCTTTCAGGAATGACTAATAAAATATATTGATATTTACAGACCATAATAGTATAACTAAAACAATAAGGTAAGATTAAAGTTTTATTTTATCTATTTACTGGTTTTTCCAGTAAATAGTGAAGTTAGAGAAATACTTGAAGATTGCTGGGAAGAAGTGTAACTCGTTGGAACTGGGGGTTTTCTTATTGTGGAGAGGTGGTACTGAGAGAGAAGTGAATTAGGAGACCATGTGACCAGGATATTCACAGATCCCTTCTATACCATAATTTTTCTTTGGGTGTCAAAATACTGACTAATATTAGTATACTGAATAAAACAGCATCACTTTTAGTCATGGCCTGTGGAGAGATAGAATGTAAGAAAATGAAGATAGTGCAGAAGGCAGTCTCACCCCTGAGGAGTTGCAGCTGTACTAATCACCAGAGATTAGGAACAGGCCTGCCCTTAACAGGCCACAGCTGTGTCCAATAAGGATGAGTGCTACAAAAGAGTGGGTTGGCTGGGTGAGGAGAGAGATGGAGTTTGTTGGCTGTGCTGTGAAGRAGGAGTCAGTGCTGTGAGGAGCTGCCCATGAGAATTCTCCAAGAAGGTATGGGAGCTTTGCAATAACATGACAACAATGGCCATAGAAGCCCCTCAAAGACAAGCTCCTTACTTGCTGAGTTCACATTTGATTACTRTGTATGTTGTAAACTCATCACCCTTTGAGGCACAAGGCTGTGTTTGTTTGGTGCGTGTGCTATCTATACTTTTGGAGAGAACACAGCACACCTCAAACACCTGCTGGAAGTGCATTGGTTTCCTGGGTAGAGCAATTTGGAAAACAGAGCTCAGGCTCTTGTGTAAATAAAACCTGTCCTACGGATGGAGATTTGCACTGAGTTTKTAAAACAGGTAGCTATTTTGCAATTCTAGATATGGCATACAATTTGATAAGCAAAAAAGGGCTTTAAATGGATTATATTTAAATACAGAAATTACATGTAAATTGTATTCCTCCTTCTACAATTGAAAAGTAAAATAATTTGATACCTTTAGACTTGTGTCATACACTCCTAATGAAAGGAGGAGATGGTGTTATTGCAGAGGGACCACGTGGCCTCAGGAGGTAATGTAACATAACTGTACCTGCTGGTGACACAGCTGCTGGAGTTACAGCTGTGCCRTTTCCCAACTGCTCCAGTTCTGTCTGGGCAGCAGTTCTGGCTGCTGCAAACCAGGTTCTGTACAAAAGGCAGTTAGTAAATAACTGAACTGGATGGTTGGCACCTCCAGCAGCCTCCTGTGTGCAAAAATGATTCCAAACACCTTTGCTATCGAAGCTGCTAATAAAGGAGAGGTGCATCTGCTGCTCATCAAGTTGTTTGATAACTGCAGAACAGACTTCTGCAAAGTTCAGGTTCTTGTAGAGATTTCTAGCCTTTTTTTTTTTTGAATCCTGTAGGAAGTAATTTGACAAATGTGTGAATTAAGGAAAAGCCTATAAAGGGCACAGCTTCTTTGGGATTTTTAAGCAGAGATAAAGCTGGTTTCTATATGTGTATGAATATTTAATCCCTTACTGCAGAGAAGACAAAATCATGTGATGCATGCAAATCAAAACCTGGACCTGCTGTGAGTTTGGATTTGTGGTAATTTGACTGTAATGAATATGATATTAATTATTTTAATAAAATTTCCATATTATAATATTTAATAATGACTTTATTTCTACATGAATCCTAAACTTCTTTTTTGGTCTTTTTGGATACTGTATACAACCTGCTACTTTCTTCCTCCACTGCTAGTATTAGTTTCAGCAAGAAAATACACTATACAACCTTTTGAATGTGTGATTTTATTGCTTAGTTTACCCCTGTTGCTATATAGCTTTACTGTCTTTAAAGGAAATACTAGTAGTTCATTTTTTTTTCGTTGCAAAGCTGAAAAAGCTGTTGTGCTTCTGTGGCTTCTGCTTAATGTTCCCACAGTGGCTACTATGAAAATGAAATATTTATTCTATTTATGCAACCCAAATTCAGCAGTTAGTTGCTACACTAAAGCATTTGACAAGTTACAGAATATTAATGACACAGAGTCTTTGTGAAGATGTGAAAGGCACATCTAGAGACAATACTTTGAAATCACAAGTATAATTAGAAAGAAAAATATCAAATGTCCTATTTCCATAAGTAATGCCCAATTATTCAAATGCATTTAAAAATCAAATGTAGTTCTAACTGGACTGCAGCAAGGAAGGRTTTCAAGCCTTTGAGTATTTTTTTTGATATCCAGGTCAATAGTTGAAATTTGTTCTAGATCAGTAATCATGAAAATTAATTTGCCTATCAGAAGATTGACAAAAAATCTGTTTAAAATTGAGACCTTGAAGTCTTAATTGTATAGTATAAAAGGGCTCTGCCATAGTGAAAAACTTGCAATGTTTAAGAAGTTAAACCTGAAAGCAGTTTAGTGTGTGTTTTGGGATAGATGTTCGTGTTTTAGTCTCAGAAATAGAAACCAAGTTTAAAGTGAAAGTTTGTGGAAGATGAAGCCCAGAAATGCAGTTATGTTCAACTTTTTCCTTTTGAACATGGTCAAATTTACCAAAATGGGGGCTTCCACTCCACAGCAGCAGTTCCAGTGTGGGTGTGAATGTTCACACAGGCATCCTGTGGAGCTGCTCAGTTTTTAATGCCCCTTCCCCTCCCCTCCCCACTTCGTGCTGCTCCAGCTGTGCACGGCGGTGGTGCCTCCAGGGCTCTCCTCTGGGGCCAGCAGTGGGCACTGGGAAGAGCTGGGACACAGCAAGACTGGCACAGAATCAGGAGGTCAGGTTTTCTTTTTTTTATTAAGACAGCTTTACTGTTGAGTGCTGGTTTTTTTGAATGAAGATCTTGTCTTTGGAACTTACTGGAAGAATTATTATGGATTTGTGCCTTTTCCAACAAACAGCCTTGACTGCAATACTTGCTGGAAGAGAGACTGGAGATAAAATGTACTTTTTTGCTAAGTAGATGCAAGCCCCCATGGTTTGTCTCTGAGGAAAATCCCTATTCATTGTGTTTTAGGATCTTTGGATAGCAAGGACAAAGGGGTAGAAAAGTATCTTTTTTTTTTTTTTTACTTCAATACGTTCCTCAGATATGATCTGCGAGGGGAAGAGATTGTCTTCCCTGTCTCTGAACAAGCTGTGCCACTGAAGCCAAGTGTTAAAGGCTGGATGAGCCACAGCCAGTGCTGCTCAGTGTGAAGGAGAAAGCACTGCTACACATCACATTCCTCTTACTCTTATTTAAAAGCAAATTACAGCTGTCTGTGCCAGTGCTGTGGGGAGCCCAGTTCTTTTGTATGCTTGGCATGCTCTGTGTGTGTGTACAGTCCCTAAGGAGTTTCAGGTGGCTAAACTTAGTTTCAATATGTCAGTCAAGTTACTGACACAATTCAAGCAGACTGCTGCTAAATTTTATCAAAATGATACAGAGAAAGAAAGGTAGGTAGCTAGAGAGCGTTCAAGTAAAGTTTAAGGCACTGATAATTTGGATGTTTCTATGTGTGATTATAGATGAGGGTGGACAGAGGAATGTCAGCAGCTGAATGTGGCCTCCATTCCAGMCAGATTCTCTTTGGGTAGTGCAGGCTCAGGTATAGCACATACAGCACATGCAGGTGTTCAAACAACATGTGCCTTACCAAGAAAAAGAAAAATCTTGGACCCCTGCAGCGTCCCAAAACGATTTCTACATCCAAAGAAGACTCCATTTCATTAATTTTTTCCCTTCCCTTGAGAACAGACAGAATCTTGATTCTGTCTTGTTGGGATTTTTTGTTTGCCTGTTTGAATGGTGCTTTTTGTTTTGTGTTCCTTTATTGGTCKGTTTGGTTTTTTATTTTTTTACAGAATTAAAACCCAAACTTTACTTCTTAGCTATCATCTTCTTTTTATCTTCTTCCCTTTCTTCCATGAGCTTGATTCTGTTTAATTTTGTTTTAATGTGTAGTTGATGCAAATGCATTTTGGCTATATACTTGATGTCTTTAGTTTCAGTAACTTCTAGTTAGCTACAGGCACTAGATCAGCACCAGCAGATCTCTTTTGTTCCTGAAGCTGCAGTTGCTTTTCTAGCTGCTGATAAATCTCCTCATCCTGAGGTTGGGAAAAGCACGTTTGTCTACACTTACACTGTGTTTCTTTATATTTAAATGGCTTTAGGCATCCAGTAGTCAAGGGCACTCATTGTGCCCAAAGAGGAAGGGCAATGCATTTGTTCCACTATGAAAAGGGATGGAGAACAGTACTAGAGAAAATCTTAGTATAATTAAAGTTAATGCTGTGAATCTTATTATGGCGCTTCCTCATTAAAAAGTAACGTGAAAGCATAAAGAAAGCCCACATACAATACTTAACTGGATGTGCTGATAAAATGATAAAGTGAATAAACCTTGAGTTATTTGAAGAGGACTCTTCTAAGTCAGCTGTGCTGGAATCACTTCAGGGAAATCTCACACTCCTTGGCAGCTTCTCTGTGTGATAAACAGCTTATGTGCCTTACGTATGTGAACAAAGGCTCTCCCTGTAAAGGATTAAGAGGAGTGGGACCTGCAGGAGTCTGCATCCCCAGAGTGTGTGAGAAGGGATTTTCTGTAGCTGGCAGATAGTCTGCTTTGGCTGGTACCATGAACTTCAGGAAAATGTAGAAAGGAGACAGAAGTCTAAGAATTGTGATCAGGACATACAGGCTACAATTATTTTGGAGCCAAGAATAATTACTCTGGTCTAGTTAAAAATTACTTAACCTGATTTCCCTACCATGTTTTGGTGACTGGTAAGAAGTAACTGGCTATGTTCTTGTTAAAAAAAAAGCAAAGGGAATAAATGATTGCTGAAAGAGCAACAGATATGATTTTAATTAAAGTATGTCCATGAAATTGCAGTGGTAACAGCTTAAAACTAGTAGAAGTGGTTATGATGAAGTTTTAAAGTAAATAAATAAATTCTGTAATCCTTAGAGGATCCTGCTCTTCACAATTTTTGCTTTGTAATATCCTAGACTTAATAGATACTCCTTAAAATTCACCTCCTAGCCCAAGGACTTGGGTTGATATTTTGGGATAAGGATAAACAAGTGACAGTGAATAGTCACCTTGCATGTCTTTTTATCCCTGTGAAATTGTCTTTTTGAACATCATCTCCATTTTAAAGTATTTTCAAGCTCCACAAWCATAAAGTTATCTTTCATAAAGAAACTCAAAATTTTTGCATACAAAATTATGATTGCTGAAAACTACTGGTAAAGGGAATTTAAGCTACAAAATTAAAAATAAAAAAAATCAAGTTTGTGTATGCAAAAACATGGCAAAGAGAACATGAATCTATCAAAACATGGACAAGGAACAAAGTAAGACTATGCATTTCTTTAAGTCTTATGTAGGAAATGGAAACATTTTGCCTCTTGATTTTCAAACAGACAATAGTACCATGATCCAGGATGTCTAATCTAGGTCCTGGTGTAATCATCAAATTGAAATACCGTCTTCATCGTGTGGACGTTAATGGTGTACGCTTCAACASTAAAGTCTGTACTCTAAAAATTATACTATTGACATGATTTCAGTAGAAATTGTTAGGCGTACAGAAGGTTTAAAAACATTCAATGTGCAGAGCAACAGGTAAAAGAAGCAGCCCATTTTATTATTGTACTATGATTGTGAGCCTTYGATCTTCTTCATTGCCCAAACCTAACTGCAGGAGAAGCTTTTATTTTGGGTCTTCCTTTGCCCCATTCCTGGGTAATTGTGAGCCATGCTGCATTTTAGAGTCACAGATCCCATATGTGTTTGCCCAGCCCATCCTCCCAGAGTCCAAAGYCTGTCTCTGGGGTTAAGCTGCACCATGAGGTTAGCTCTTCAGCTGCTTGGAAGTCTCAGATGAGTATTGCACTGACTAAATTTTGATGGAAATATGACTTTGTCCTTGGCATAAGTGAATTGTTTCCTTTCCTGAGTATTATCATATAGCTGGAAGGAGCTGGGGAGATTTGGAAAGGAAAGCCAAAAACGTGTTCGACGTGTCTTAGATGTATCGACAGTTCCTAGATATTTCTCAGAATCTTTTTYTATATTTTCTAACAAGCAGATCTCAAAGTAAGGAATTCTGTACTGTATGTGCATATCACAGGTTTTTTTCTGCTTAAAC
The DNA here is from genome assembly GCA_014549065.1 of Cardinalis cardinalis. NCBI lineage: Eukaryota > Metazoa > Chordata > Aves > Passeriformes > Cardinalidae > Cardinalis > Cardinalis cardinalis. The sequence goes on from JACDOX010000013.1 coordinate 4,149,704, forward strand.
AGTTCAAGAGGCCAAAAAATGGTTTTGTTAATAAGTAAAATGTGCACTAAGTCATTCCTAGTTTAAAGCTTCCTGAGGCTTTCCATATTAGTTTAAAGCTTCCTGAGGCTAAAATGGTACTAATATTTAAAAGGGTAATATTATGATGACAAAAAAAAAAGAGTGCCTATCTCAGTGACAATTTCCAGAGGCAGACATGATTATTTCTGTGGAAGAAAAAAAGCTATTGTGACTGAAAACCTTCTCCTAATAGAAATGTATTGGAAAGTAGGGGAACCATATCAAAGGCTTCTTTTTAAGTCTCCACCACAAAGAGCCTGTTTTATTATGATAGCTGCTGTCCTAGCATTCAAGTGACAGATTTTGCTATGGGTTTTGAGCTGTCCATTAAATATAACACCTCCATTTTTTGAATGTTGTGAGTAGCCCACAGAGTAGCTACTGTCTGAAAAGTGGAAGTCGCAGTGGGAAGCTGAAGGGGACTGGGCCTCTGGAACATTTAGTGTTTAATGGATCTGCAGCTGTAGTGAAGCAGTGTGCAGAAATAATTCTGATTAGGCTTGGTCAATCAGATGACAAAATGAGCCTTGCCCCTCCATCATTCAGCTGTAAAATTCAGAGGACAATTTCTGCTTAAACCCAGTTAAACACAAAAACTCTGGTCAACCAGTTACATATGAGCTGATTTCTTGATATAATGTGCTGTCAAAGGCAGAGGGGAGCAAATAGTTAAAGCTACTGCCTTACTCAAATAGTTTTCTTCTGAGACTTCGCTTTGGAAGGAATGATTGAAACCATGGAAAAGCTCAATTCTCAAAACAGTTGTTTTCAAGAATTAAATGTTACTAAGCAAAAATAACAGATGAATACTGTGCCACGCTTGTGGCATGGTAAGTAGCTTCTTATTTACAGTTTCATGTCTGCTGTTGTTGTTTGAATGTACAGCTGTAAATGTGCAGTTAAAGATTAGKAACTGAATGGCAGAGGCTTTGCCTAATCAACACCAGACTATTTGATGCTAAATTTCCATGTAAAAAATTTAATGACCTGTAATGGTAATTAATCTCTGATTTTTTTSTCCTTCTCAGCTAAGTGTTTGCAGCTCTAGAATCAAGACACCATATGTGAAGTGACAGCGCAAATTAGCATACTCAGGTTCTATTTTGTTAAGTTTAAGAGTTCACGTGGATGCAGTCATTACTGAACCTCACTGGCAATCTTCTTTGAGGTATATTCTTAAGTCCAGGTCATGCTTTTGTGAGGAAAAATATTGTTCTAAGAGGTCTTAAAAATGGAATARGTTTCAAAAGGRCCAGATGGAGTTATTGTTCCGAACKGATTTTGGTGCTGAGACTGATGGAATTCATCCTGCTAGCTATAAAAAGATGCAAAACCCTTAAAGTCAGAAATGTTTTAACTGGACTTAAAACCCAAACAAAAAAAACCCCAAACAAACAATGCCCTCAAACAAAAAAATAGAAAAAAGACAAACAAAACCAAAGCAAGAAAATCAATCAAACAAATAAAAAAAACCCCAAACCAACGAGCCAGCAAAAAAACAAACAAACAAAAAAACCAAAAAAAACAAAGGGAAAAACCTGGATTTGTAACAGAACAAACCAGAAAGAAACAGTTTAAAAACTTTCTTTAGGAGTTTAAAAAAATGTTAGTTTTCTGTACCAGTGTTACTTCAAGGTAGTTSTTTGGAAAGGAAGGGTGGTCCAGAGGCTCATGTGGTATGAGATCAGTGTCTGTGGACAAGCACATTTGACTCTTTAAAATGTTTTCCTTTATTCTTTAGCACATTTTTACATTCTTACACTGGAATTTCACCACTGAGTACAGATTGTAGTTTTTGCAGTGATCTGTCTCTTAGACACCCTGTTGGATATGGGGGATTTTTCCACTGGCAAGTTGTCAAGTAGAATAAATGTAAGGGAGAAATTAAACTATATCTCTGAGTAAAWAGGCAAGTCACAGGTAGCTGCTTGGAAGGAAATTGTGGATGTAAGATCTGGGGAAAAATCTTAACGCTGAWTGCCTTTTCTATGCACTACATATGAAAAATTTAAAAAACCCTGTGTATATATATATATATATGTGTTCCTTTTGGTTTTTATAATTTTGAATTTCTCTTAAAAAACCAAACAAATGGAAAAATGCCCTAATAGTGTGAGCGTAATTTTATTAAAAGGTTCATGCAGCTAAGCAGATTTAGCTCTGCTTTTCTGTAAATACAGGGAAATGTTTAACCCCTATTGTATGGCCACAAAGGCTGTGCTGATCACACAGAAGCTCAGGAGGGCCGAGGACAAAGCGCCGGGCGGCTGGAAAGGGCCCCTCTTGTGCATGCCCCTGCCCACAGGCCAGCAGCAGCAGGGCTTAGCACCAGAGTTTTGTCAAGCTTGCAACATGGAGGGGAGCATGGTACCAATTCTTACCACTTACTAAAAGGAAGAAAAGTAACCCACCAAAAAAGGAAGAGGACCATGACAGCTGTATAGCTACATGCACAAGGTAATGGCAGAGTTCCCTTCTCTACCCTGGTACTTCCCACTCACCCAGATAGTTGAGATTGATGTACCATAGTGTTAGTTAGTTTGATTTATTGGCATGAAGTATCATGAAAAAATTCAGGTTATAACTTTGAACAGAGGAACAAACCTATGCTATGTAACTTACTGAAACATTCAACTTTGATTAATAGTCTAATTGACAGAATGGGGTTATCATTTGTATCCATGAAGGAATGGCRTGGCTTTGCAACATAGTAAAAATCAGATGAAATCTGTGTTCTGTTTTGACTAGTATAATATGTGTAAAATTTGGRCATTGTCCTTACGGATACTAATATAATCTAGGCTGGACTACCCACTCTAGGAAGTGTCGTCATGAGTGTGTGTGTACCAGAAATGAAAAAAAAACCCTAAAAACTACTTTTGTTGCATTTCCAGTGTATTTTKTTTTCCATTATTACTTTGGCAGAATCGTCTGGGGTTGGGCACACCCAGAAATAAGATAGATATGACAGCAAGATGGATCACTGCCCTCAACAACCAACCRGGGTGGTTTCTCCTTTTCTGAGAGCTCCTCATTAATCCTTAGCTCTGAAAGAAGAAATTACACAAGGCTGAACAATGGAGCTCTGCAGTACTGGATCACATAGAACTGTGCTTAAATACATTAAATATCACAAAGTAAATATTTTATATWAAAGAACTTTGCACAGTATTGTAAAGTAAACAGAAATTGAATTAAATATATGTGTGTATAGATACATTATTAATTTTATGMGAAAGCTGCATATTGTCTCACTATTGCTTTTTAAGGTTGCATTAAAAATATTAAAGTGTCTTGACATTTTAAAGAATATTTGAGTTCATTTTATATAAAACCATTTAGCCAATCAGATTATGAAGTAAAAACTGGTTTTTTTYTTAATTTTGGATTTTTCACATTGAACTTTTTACACAGTTACCTATTGGTATCTGTGTATTATTTCTTTTTCTAAATTTAGCTTCCCTGAGATCTATCAACACTTTTACAAGAAAAGCAACAATACTATGTAAATTGGAGTTATTTCATGTATATTTGAATGAATAAATATGCAGTAGGCATAATGTCAGGTGCAGAAAATTTAAAAGTGTGCTTTACATTTCCACAATATGCTAGTGACCAAACAAATTATAAGACCCCCAAATGCATCTCATAAATTTTAAAACGTATTTCATCTAATCTCTGGACTTGTTTCAGAACCATCATTTTTACCCTCCTCCTTGATTTTTATGTCCTACTCATTTTTTTCACCTTCTTTTAGGGAATCTTAGAAGTCTTGGAAAAGAATTACCCATGGTGTCAACAGAGCTGTGGTTTTCTGCTGTATACGAGATCTTATGCAAGTCYTCCCTGGGTTTCAGAACATGCCTAACTTTTAAACAATGCCCTTGAGGCTACAGATATTCTTAAATGGCAAAAACAGGAGGACAGGGACAAAAACCTGTCGCCGAGGTAGGCTGCTTGGCAAGGGCTGGTCCACATCTGCATTTTAATGCTTTGGAAAATGAGTCTCTTAAAAAAGAAGTCTGGCCATGATCTTAATGTGGTCTGGGTGCTGTGGTGTTCCTGCAGCCCTGATAAGCAGCTGGTGTTTTAGTTCAGAGTACCTGGGCTGGTGGGAGCTGTGTTGCAKCCCACCAAAGTCGTGATGTTACAGGCTAACACTGTACGTCCTGGGGTCTGCTCCAGTGGGTCCCATGGACACAGGCAGAGGCTGCAAATGAGGATGCAGTGCCTGGCAGGCGAGAGTTGCAGGGCTGTCAAGAGTGGAGAATCAAAACTTAAGGCAGCCTTACTGAAGCTGTTGTTTGGAAGGATTCTCCAGGCTGGAACATTCCTTAAAGCACACTTAGTTTTGGTCTTGGAGATGGTTTGTTGGGGGATGGAGCCAGCCAGGAAGCAGCAAGAATGGCAGGGTGGATGTAGCTGGTACCTTGGCGTCATGGGAGCTGTGTGATCACTGTCAGGCTGTGCTGTGGTCAGTTTGGAGCTGCACACAAGTTCTCTGTTGGCTTTGGCTCATCCAGGTCCTGCTGGTTTGCAGGCAGCTTTTCCAGCTGAGCATAGAGGCAGGGGGTTGGAAGTAATTTGTGTGCCTGAATAAAGATTAAGGCAATGAAGTGAATCTCCTAAGAGAATTCCAGCCCAGTGAAATAAATTATGTATGTATGCCAAAACTCCTGATGTTACAAAGATAATGTATTGTTTCCAATGTTTTATTGTGTAAGACCAACAAGTTCTTTTGGAAGAGCATAATAGAAAGCAATTTACGAAAGTGTTGCTTSTTACTGAAAGAAATAGCTACAAGAGAGTTCTAGTCAACAGTTAAGGTTTGACTAACTGGCAGGCCAATCTAACAATAAAAAGGCTTTTGAAAGTATATGGAAAGAAATTGTGTGACTGAATTATGAATTTGATGAGAAATGAAACTGATTTTCCTGTATCACCCTTGTAAGCTGAGATGTTGCAGTCTTTCCTGGTTTACTTTACAAAACAGCACCAATCTGCAGTTAATACTAAACAAGGAACTTTATTACTTTTCTACAAATAAAATGTATATGCTTTTGTGTACAGGACACAAAATAACAGGTGCTGCAGTGATGCTAATTTGTTGCTGTTTGCTGCAGTTCATCGCCAGTTCACTGAAATAAGGACAGCATATTGTGGCAAGCTAAAAGACAATATTGGGAGTCCTCAGAAAACTTTTGAAGCTCACTTACAAAATTCCTGGTCTTTCTTTCACCTTGCTTACTTGAAAGTTCTACTCCTCATGTGCACTATCGTGGAAAGATAGGCAACTTGTTCTCAACAAAACATTAAGTGTGTTTAAAATAGGTAAAAGTAACAAAAAGTAAGAGATGAGAGAAATTGGCGGTAGAATTCTTGTCGATAAATAAAGAAGGTAGCAGCTGAATTCAAAACAAGCCTCTCCTGCCATCTTTTCTTTCTTTGTTTTGTGCTTTTGAACTGGGGCGAGGAGGGGAGCAGGGGATGCAAATCCCMTCCATCCACTGGAATTTAGGATGTTCTCCTAGAAAGTAGGAGTTAAGACAAATTACAAGTTTCCCCTAAGTCACAGCCCTCTCTTTCTAGGCAAGTGCTGTTTGTGACCAAACATTTCCATTTTGCATCCGCCTCTTCCAGTGGGTATCTTTAGAATTCTGGGCACCCATAGCACAAAGAGCAGTGAAGTGTTTAGTCCTGAGATACCCAGTGTGCCTTAAGCTGGGTTACTGAACACTGGAAAGAAGTGGTTAAGCTTCCTGATTGTCTTGCTCAAGCTTTGTGAAGCACTGGCTGGTTTTCACCAAGGATAGACCACAGCTGCTCTAGCTTGAAATAAGTGGCTATTTTAGAGACCTAAATGCGAAACACAACTTTAAAACTTAGGGAGCTGCTTTTCTTTCTAATGCTTCTTGTTTTTTCTTTTCTTTCTTTATTAATTAGCTACTATTAAAATACCATTTCATTTGACTTAATTGAATTTAGTATTGCAGCTTTATAAAGATACATRTGAAGTATTTGTTGTAATTTAAGAGTGAATGTAATTATTTACCTCTATAAAAATTTCAGATTGTATGTTATTTTTTTCAGGCAAGGCAGTAAAATAAAGGGCTGTCATACAGGAGATAAGAAAAGAAGGAAAAGTAAAGAGAGAGACCAACTTTTTCAGAAGTTATTTGTACAAAGGTAAGATAATTTTTTCCCTCTAAATTTTATTTCTCCAAATTCTCCAATTTTATTTCTCCAAATTCTCCAATATTTCTTTAAATTTCATTTTTAAGTGGGGAAAACACCCCAAACTACTGGCATTGATTTTCTATCTCGTAGATTTCCAGGATAGTCATATAACATGTAATGCATTTACCTGCATTTTCATGTTTGTTGAGTTAACAGTCTGTGATTGATGTTAGTTTGTTTTATGGGTTTGTTTTTTTTTATTTCAGCTCAGATTTTAACTGAAGGGCATATCAAACTATGTTAAACAGAAAAGCAACTAAAAGTATTTCATGATTGCATATAATTGCAGGTAGCCTCAGTCATCTTTGATGTTCCTTACTGTAGAGAATAGGTGTCAGGGCAAGTCAACTAGTGAAAGAGTGAGTCAGGAAAAATGGACTTAGAATGAACATGAAATATTGTACCAAAAAATTGGAAGTTTTTTCTTCTAGCATAGACCACAGATTCAGTGATGGGAACATTCTGAAATCTTTGCTCAAATGGTTTGGGTTATAACACCTTTTTCCCAGTCCCCCTTGAACTCCTCCCTGCTCTCTCAGCATAAGATGGTAGATATCTTTACTTGAAGTGAGTAGTAGCTGCTGMATAGTCATCTGTGCTTTAGTATCTGATTTTCTTTAAACTAAAAATCTGATTTGGGGATCTTGAATGTGGTACAGTATGTAGTTCAGTAGAACAGARCTTTTATATCTTTTACAGTATGTTGTTGTGGATGGTTGTAAAGCATTTTGTCCCTCATTTATGCGGTCAAGCAGACAGAGCACCTGAAAGCATCAGTAATATGTTTAAAACAGAGAAGGGAGGAGATGATCACTGAAGCGTTTTGACTTCTGAATTACTTGCTGGCAGCTTTACTGAAAGTAACATTTAAAGCATCTCTCCCTGCAATGAAGATACTTTGCTTGTTTGCTTTTTACCTCTTCTGAAATGGTTCCTTGTGTTAGTCACTCAGGAGTTAAATGCTTTATTGGATAAAGAGAACTGTTACTGTAAGGTTTTTAAACTAGACTGCTCTGAAAAAAAAAAAAAGACCATTGAAGACTCTGAAAGGCTTTTTGGATGGTAAACAAGTTAAGGAAGCTCTGAAGTTCTTTGGCTTTGCTACTGGCTGCTCTCGCTCACCAGGATCCTGGCACCCTATCACTGTGCCTCCATTGCCTCCATTGCTCCAGTTCTCCTGTCAGGGAATGCCACCATACAATACATCCCCTAGGGCTAATTGGATGAGTGACAACCAGCCAGCTCCAAAGTGACAAGTGTTTGAATGCCTAATTGGGTCAGTGCACAGGTGCCTGCTCTTCATGAATGAGATGTTCTAGCTTTCCTCTGTGACGTTCTCTTGGTTCCTCTCATTTTTCCTACAGTTGTGAAACAAAAGTGTCAATACTTTGATGTGAGAGAAAAGGCTTTATCAAAGGAGAAGGATGATTTCCCATTGCCCTGCTTTGGTTAAACTAGCTTTACTGCTTGAGTACTGGCTGGGGGAGACACACAGAAATTCATTACAGTGATCGAAGTTTGCTGATACAAATGGACATTTCATTAGATGATAAGGTGAATAATTTGACTGGTAATGACAAATACATTGCCTTAATCTCTATGTTAGATTGTTCTCATACTGTTYAGACCTTTGGGTTTGGGCATCAGAAAAAAGTATGGGAGAGAAAAAGAACTTATTTTGTTGTATTTGAACAATGAGGCTTTTCCTTAGTCAAATAAAAAACTTGCCTTCATATAATGCAGTAAAACACAGGCAACTGTTTTTTCTTGTTGAAGGCTTGGTGTGTGCATAGAAAACAACTGACATTAAGCCCATAGTCTATAATACTTAGATATATTTSCTTTCCTTTTGTCTATTCCACAAAGAACCATAGGGTACCTGGTTAGAAAGGGTGTCTGGAGGTTGTCTTGTCCAACACCTGCCCTGATCAAGTACAGCAGCTTGCTGCTTGGACAGCTGTTGAACAACCATAGAGCAGAAAAGGGCTTTATTTTGTTTAGGTGCAATTTCATCTGTTCTGGTTTGTGGCTATTGCCTTTTACCCTGTTGCTGGGTACCACTGAGAAGTGTTGTTTACCCCTGTCCCCCTGAGGTATTTATACATGTTGATAAGACCCCTTGCAGCCTTCTCCAGGCTGGAGTCTCAGTGCTTTCAGGCTCATGTCAGATACTCCAATCCCTTAATCGTCTTGGCAGTCCTGCCCTGACTGCATTCTGGGATGTTTATGTTTGCTTGTAGTGGGCAGCCCATGAGTGGACACAACCCTTCAGRCRTGTCTCAGCAGTGCTGAGTGGAGCAGAATGATCTTGATCCTGACCTGCTGACAGCATATTTTCCTAATGCAGCACAAGATGCTTTTGGCCTTCCCTGCTGCGAGGGTACCCTGCTGGCTTATGGTCTTGCTTGGAGCCCATGAGGACCCCCAGGTGTTTATCTGCAAAGCGTCTTTCCAGCTGATCATCCCTCTTCCTATTCTGTTTCTTAGGGTCATTTCTCCCTAGGTGCAGGACTTTTTATTTCCCTTTGTTRGGCATCATAAAATTCCTGTTGGTTTATGGCTGAGCTTTTCAAGTCGCTCTGAGAGCAACCAGCTGGTCTGTGAGCTGCTCTTCCCAGTTGGTGTCATCAGGAAACTTGCTGAGAGCCCACTGTATCCCRTCATCCATGTCATTAACGAACTAGATAAATGGAACTGGCCCTACTACTGATCCCTGGAGTACACCAGCAGACTTTTCTCTAGCTAGGCTTCATGCTGATCACAGCCCTTTGAGCCCAGCAGTTCAGCCAGATTTCAGTCTATCTCACTGTTCATTTCTGTAGTCTGTACTTTATCAGTTTGTCTATGGGGAATTTATGGGAGACCACGTCAAAAGCCTTGCAAAAGTCAATATAAACAGCATCTGCTGCTCTCCTGTCACTCAGAGCTTGCCATTAGCTGGTTTGTTCTGCCCAGTGTCTCAGTCCCAGCAGGTGCTGCTGGCAGGGTGGCTCCAGGAAATCAGTGTTTCCCCAGTTCAAGGTTTGTTTAAAACAATATTGTCACTTTTGCTTTGGCTAACTTGAATGTATATTTCTAAAGTAATGCTTTTTCATTGGTGTATATTTAAAAGTGTGAAGAGAGTTATTTAAATATTGTCAAGTTTGAAAATACTCTTAAGTGGTGTGAAGTCAGCTAGGTAGCTGCTGTCAACAGTGTTTATACAGCAACTGTTTATATTCCTCACTGTCCTTACTAATAAAAATACCTGCTGACAGAAGTGGAAAATAAAGAGAAGAAAAGGCTTGACACAGCATCTCACAGCTGTTTAAGATAAACTGACTGAAGAAAGGGTGCTTTTAATTGTTAGGAGTCAGTGGAATTGTTTATAATAACAGAAGTACAGTTTTTTGTTTATATTATTCCTCATAAAATTTTATTGTGAAAAATGCCCTCATGGTAACAAGGCGGGCATATTGTCCAGTTAAATTTAAGAAACTTGATAGGAGAAATTGTCTGGAAAAGAGAAGCATATTTCAATAATCTGTAGTTTCCTAACATCAGCAAAGAAAGGATGAAGAGAGCTTTGTATTCAAGAATCAAARTGTAAGCATTTTACATTACAGAAATTATCCCTAGAAATCAGAGACATTTTTAACAGATTGGAAAATGGAAGAGTCTAGAAAGAGAACTCTATTTTAATTTTTGGAATTTATGCATGTTAAAAAATACCTCACAAGGCTTTCATTTATTGTTAATAAACTGATATGTTTCATAAATGTGTTTACAGCTAAAAAGAGTTTAAACAGAAGTAGCTGTAACTCATGTAGGGATCACAGCCACTCTAGTTCTATTGAAGCCTGCCCAAGTGTAGTAAGTATATGGTGTCTAGGATAATTTTGGTGTTCATATAAAACGTTAGGTTTTGCCCAGCTTTTTTTTTCTCACTTCATATAGGATTAATTAAGTGGACCTCTTTAATCACTWGTTCCTTTTTTAGATGTCTTGCTATGTGTTTTTTCAATATATTAAAAAAGGACAATATGTAAGTYGTGAGTTTCCTGAATTTCTCAGCTACTGGTGCATGCTAAATTTACAAGAACTTTGGGTGATGACTTCTATGGGATAAAAGTGATACTCCTACGTCGCTGCAAATTGGAGTCTGTTCCTGTGGTAACTGTGCATGCAACCACTGATGCCATAAAGAAACATTTTATAACTTTTTTCTTTTTTTTTTTTTAAACATAATGTCAAAAGGRGAGAGATGGTAAAGAAAATAAAAGAAACATTAAACCAAGTTTTATTAATTTGAAGCTTACTGGATCACTAACAGCAGCAATTAAAAGCATTTTAAATGTTATGAAGTCTGTTACACACTTCTAAATATACAATCAAACATTTTCTGAGTGCGTCATTAGTTGGAAAGAGAACCAAAAGCAAGTTGCAAGTTTCCCAAGTTGACAGTACTCTCTGTAACTGATTCTGCTTTAATAACAGAACAACTCCTAGATTACATCTAGTTCTTGCTTAGTTAATGCTTCAATAGCTTTGGTGTGTCTTTGTTTTATAAAGAAGCATGGAGGGAAAATAGAGAAATATTGAAACAGTAAATTTTATAAATCTGACACAATTTAGACACAGATACTGTATGATGCAAAAGATGAGCTTACAAAATCATTTAGGAAAAGACTACTGTAAGGGATTACAGCAAACCATAAAGGACAAAGGGTAACAGTTCAACATAGAGAGGGATAAATWTTTTTTTAAATCACTGTTGGGTTTAAATCACTATTTTTTCCTACTGTCTGTAATAAAGGAAAAAAAGATGCAGTTTTTTGTTTTTATCGTAAATTTATAGAAGAGTTAGAAAATATAATCAGCATACATAATGTTATGGGATAATCTGGACAGCTTTATGCATCAGAAAAATGTAATGGATGGAATGAAGGCRGAAAATGTTGTGCATTTTAATATCTGGAAGGCCTCAGCCTTTGCTGAAGGCTGATGTTGTTTTGCAGAGTCTAAATGACCCTTTTCTTATCTGAGTATTGTTTTAGTGTTTTGCAGCAGGACTGTATTATGTCTAAAGGTATGTGAGTATTTAAGTGACTGATACAATGTAGATCTTCATTTTAATTTTGTACTATTTCTACCAAGGAATTAATATTCTAAAAGCGTTAAGACAGCAAAGTCATTTGTGTGTTATTGATTTAGCTACATGTTCATCTCTGCAACAAGATGTTCATGTTACCAGTGTTACAGATTGGTAGTACATGGAGAGGTATCTGGAATGTGTGGATTTATTTCTAAAAATGTAGTATGCTAGCAAATCTAGATCTGTGCTTTAGATGGAATGAATAAGGCAAGTATTGTGTTGTAACTAATTTTTCCCTTCTCCTAGTTTCCCAATTCATTTCTATGTCAGTTAGCTCTTCTGTATCAGAACTATATAGTAGCACCAGGGAAGGCGCAGAATGGGTAGAAAGTAATTTACTGCTGAAAATAATAGTAATTGCTCCRCTGAATGGGCTTTAATCATGATTTTGCTTCAGTCTTCAAATTCTGAACTATGTTTTGTTGATCAATCTCTAGGAAAAAAATACCAGTCCCTTCACTGGGATTGGAACTGCTTATGATTTCAGAGCCTCAGTTTCTTTTGAGTAAACTGAAACAACCTTCTGAAACTTGCAGAATTGTTCAGAGTAGCCAGGTAGAAGCTGCATTTATTCTTTATGCTCCTCACTGCTCCYAACAGGACACTGTGTATGTCACCCAGAATTGATTCCTCAGTGACCCCTATTGTCTTCAGAGGAGGATGAGGCTSGTGCCTGACCTCAGGACACTTTTCCATGAGGCTCTTTGCTTCTTCAGTARAGGAATTTGGCCTATTTGCAATTCAGAAGCTCAGCAGGGACAGAGGAGAAGCACCTCTAGTATCTCTGGCTTSTTGTTGTGAACAGAGGGAGCACTGTTGGTGCAGTCCAAATATGCATCACATGTGCTTCTGCAAGCAGGTCAGACCAARCTTATAATAACAACTTAGCTTCACTATGATTTTTAAGGCTTATTTTTAATTAAAAAGAAATAATGCCATTAAAGGTAACCCCTCATGATGGTGCATTCCAGCGCCATTAGCAGGCCTGAGTATCTTGTGTGTACAAGTCTTGATATTTCTGAATTGAAAATGTAAAGAATATTCACTAAAATATTAATAATAAAATGTGTCATGAGTAGTCTAGCATAACCTTTTTTTTTTAATGTAGAGGACTTGTTTCCAAACAACAAACCCTAGTTGGATAATTCATTCTATGCTAAGCATCATTGCATCTCAGTGGTACCTCAGTTTACGTTCTCCTGACAGATAACAGAGTTTCCAGAACTGCGTGAGCTATATAATTTACAATATTGTGAAATTAAGTCAACACTTTTAGGATTTTTGCTGAAGTTATTTGGCATTTTCTTTTAAAATAAATGATTCTGGTTTAACCTCCATATTTTCTGTCTTGTGAAGGGAGTATTTTTGTTTCACTATTGACAATTGTTTATTTTGAGAGGGGTTGAATATGAGACTCTACGATTGTTTCAGTTACTAAAAATTTTTTTTTGCTAGCTCCATGTTCTTCTTCACTATATTTCTTGTGTTGTYTCATCATTTGAACCTTGCTGACCTGAAATGTATGGTACAAAGTCAATTTGKAGGACCTGCTAAGAATGGAAGAACTGTATAAGGGGGCTGAATAACTKCAGAAGTTTAAATTTCTAAGAAGACACATATTCAAGCAGGAAAAGCTTTATTTGTATTGCCAATGTAGTTAGACACTAATTATCTGAATATCCCAGCTCTCACAAGTATTGTTCCAGTGGAATGGCAGATTCCACTGAGAATGGTGAGAGTTTCTGCCTCCTGTATATGGCTGTGTTTAGCTCAGTGAATTCCATCCAGTCAAATATTGATTTTTATGACTGAAGGGCAACTCTGCCCTCCCTGCTGACTGTGGAAAGATGAATTTCAGGCTGTTTCCCAGGAGTCTCTCAGGGCTGATCTACGCCTTGGAAATTTTGTTGGCAATTTACTGAGCAATTAAATTCCCAGGAAGTACTTCAATGGAAAATGGATCTTTGGCTGGCAGGAGTGGATGTTTTCCAGCCAAAGAAAAGAGAAAAATGTTGCAAGAAGATTTAAACCCTCTAGGTACATATTAGATAACCTACTGCTGACTGTCAGGTCTTTCTACTAGCTCAGGTGTGTTCAGACAGATTTCTCCAGCAGCTCTCAGGCCGCACAGGTTTGGAAGGCATTGAATCATTCACATCTAGAAGAGCAGACTGCAGAAGGATGATCTGCTTCCACCCATTAATGTCGTTCAAGTAGTTGTAAAAGTTATGAAGTAGAACCATATATTGAATGATGGTGTAGAATAGCATAAAGCAACCATTCATCCAAACAGTAATAGTTGCCTTGGACTGCTTGCAGAGCCCTGAAGAATCTGACAGCTTCAGTGCATGCAAATTAAACAGATTAAGTTTCCTACCATTTATTTTAATTTTTTTTTTCACAATACTTCTCCATGTCTCATTGATTCAGGTAGTAGAGTGTTTGCTGTTGAAAGAGTAGATAGTAGTTTGTGGGTTTTGGGCCTCTGGGATCCTTTCCAGAACAATGAGGTGGTTCAGGAATGTAGAAAAGTGATATATTCATGAATTATATTAGTTGATATAAAACACTGGAAAGACACAAAATATTAATGCAGCTGCAGATATTAAAGTGGTTGTGGGATTTAATGGGAACCATAAAAGATTTATTTCTCTACATTAACATTTGAATCTTGTTTCTTTCCTTACACAGTTCCCACAAAACACTACCTGGTGTAAAATATGATTGAGATTCTCAATATTTTCACATGAATGCTGCTATCAGCTTTTAACTTAGTTTATAAGTAAGCTTTTAATCTGAAGGTTTTGTAAAACCAATTTGCTCACTACAGAAGTATCCTTTGTTTAGGCAGTTGTAAATTAACACAAGTCAMGAAAAGCTGATGGAGCATTTTTGACTCCTTTTTGGAATTAATGCAGGAAAGTGATGAATAGCTTATGCCTAAACTATAAGGAAATCGGATCCATGCCTGTTCTTTTTAAAACCAAAGTAGTTCTTCCAAGGTGGTTGATGCTTATTTGCTGGTATCAAAGAAGTAAGTTATGAAGAGGATTTTGAGAGTTGGTTCTTCATACTGCTGTGATATGAAGTTGCAGGAGGATTTGTCGTTGATGCAAAGTAATTAATTTTCATTGGTGTAACCTTTTCACTTAAAGGTCCAAGAAGAATTCTTAGTTTTTATCTTCTCACAAACACCTTATTACACAGTCTGCTCTTTAGCAAGTGAGACAGAGCACTCATAAGGACCAGGAACAGCTTCCACAAAAAAGAAACTGATGTATCAGAGGTTCCTGTTAGAGGGCAGCCCTACACAAGATGATACCTGGAGTTTGACACAGAGTGTACTCTTTATTACTAATACTTCTTTGCTGTACTTCATACAAGCAGGTAGGTTTTCTTGAGTGCAGAGTCCCAGCTTATGGAGTAATAGAAACTCCTGAGAGTCTAATGATTAGGGCCTTTTGCTAGCTTAAACATGACATGCTAAAGGCTTACTATACAGGTTTCCTTCTGCTCTGTAGCTATATGAGCACTGGGATAGGCTCCCTGTGAAGGTGGTCACAGCACTAGCCTTACAGGGCTCAAGAAGCATTTAAAAAMCACTTCCAGGCAAATTGTGGGATTCTTGGGACTGTCCTGTGCAAGGCCAGGAGTTGGACTTGATGATCCTAATRGGTGCCTTTCAACTCAGCATATTCTATRATTATTGGTGTGATTCTACCACACTAATGTGCTGCATTCTTTTTCTATATTCAGTCATTATATGTTCTCATCACTGCACAAAAGGTTTGCGGTTCTCTTTTCTGGTTCTATGCTGATATAATAATATTTTAAACTCAGGACAAAGAATTTTAAAACTTCATTAGTTGCTGTTGTCTAGGTAGGTATTTCCTCACTGAGATGACTTGCTGTTTGAATACTATACAAAAATGTGTCTTTTTCAGTATTATAGGGACATAGATGCCCAAACCAGCAATGTGAATTACTCTTTTTATGGTGTTCAGTGCTTGAAAACCTGTGTCTATTGTTTCTGGGTTTGGTCCAAGGTGTTCAGGTAGGATCTGGTGTCTCGTGTACAGTATTTATTCTTCTCAGCTTGTTCACTGTCAAGTTATTACATATCCCTGAGTTCCATAGGGTCCAGCATTGAAAGACCTAACCAGTCAAGAACAAGGTTTTCTTCCYTGGAAAAGTACAAATAAACAAACACGTGAACACTGAGTTGCAGGTTGTAGCAGCAAGTGTTCTTGCACCCATGATTGTTCTTGCAGCTGCAGTTGCACATCTTCTCTTGCACATCTTTCTCTTGGAAAGGTTCAGCTCTTCTCTTGCATGTGTTGTTCAGTGGAGGGCTCCACTGTTGGTCTTGCCTTCAGGAGAGTTTTAAGAAGAGGTATTGTACAAGAAGTGAGCCTGAGAGAGAAAGGTTRCAAAGAGCACAGGCTTAGGGCCCAAACAGGCGGCAGGGCAATATGTTGTGTGTGCACTGCCCCTTGACAGGTGCCAGCAGTTGTCTCTGTTGTGTGTGCAGTTACCATCCTTGTCTGCTTGGTACAATGACTGCTTGTGACATGCTGTGTCTGACAGTGGCTTCTGTGAGATATGGTTGGCACAGCACCTTTGATCTCAGGCRCTCTGTTGCACCCTGCTTTCTTCTCACAGACCTCAGGAAAGCTGATTACTTGACCTGTACTCCACTCCTAAATTTAAATCACATTGGTTCAGCACACCTTCCGTTTTGTCTGCAGGAGGAACTCATTTTGTACCAGGTTATGTAGCTCCTTTGTTACTTGTACTCATCTGGGTGATAACCTTATTTGTTTTGGATGGGTTCATGTCTAATTGAACTTAGCAGCAGAATTCCTATTGACATTACTAAGTTAGGATATAATTCATTASCTTTGGGTGACTGTGGTGAGGTTGCATTCCTGGTGATATAGGAAAACTGATAGAATTAGGTTCAGAATATTTGATTTACTTCTTTACTTGRTTTCTTGAAGCTCTTTTCATCTGTACTAATCTACACAAGCAGGAAGATCCATACGAAGATGACTTTGGTTTTCTCARTGTAATTAATTTGGAAGGACATATGGAAAGCTTTCTGTGACACATTGTGTTCTGATTTGGTTTGGAGAGAGTTTTTTTTTTTTGCAGAGATGGTATGGGGCTGTCTTTTGGATTTGTGCTGAATACAGTGATGGTAATATAGAGATGTTTTTGTTAYTGTTGAGCAGGGCTTACATAGACCCAAGGCCTTTTCTGCTTCTTGTTCTGCCAGGAAATTAGAACTGCATGGGAGGTTGGGAAGAGACACCAGGACAGGTGACCCCATCTGACCRAAGGGAGATTCCATATGACACCATGCTCAGTATATGCAGATGGGGGAAGGAGGAGGAAGAGGGGGGAATATTTGGAATGATGGTGTTTGTTTCCCCAGTAACCACTACACATGAAGGGGCCCCGCCCTCCTGGGGATGGCTGAACATTGCAGAGCAGTGAATTAATTCATTTTTGTGCTTTGCATGGATTTTACTTTTCCTATTAAGCTCTCTTATCACGTGTATATCTCAGGATAGAGAACTGAAAATTCTGGCCCTAAACTTGTTAGACAGAGGAGGAAGAAGGGCCTCAGCTTTCAACAGAAATGAGGTAAAATCTCACTGACCCTCTAACRTAGCTGTGTGGGCACTATCATCAGAGGGGAAAAGTGCTTACAGTATCACTTGGCATTCACTTGGGATCAGTATTAGAATAGTACAAAGTAGTAGGTGATTTCAGACTTTTAATTAAACACCAGGGATCGCATTCCCTCTGTTGCAAAAGGAGAAATCTAATATTTGTGATATGAAAATTCTCCAGTTACGCCTTTTTCTGCAACCATTGTAAGTCTTGTGAAACAGAAAAATTGTTACATTGCAAAAGCATCTGTGGAGCATCTACATTTTCAGGCTTTTATTAAATGGTTAATCTATATGGGATTTGTGGAATGCAAAGCAGAAACATTGTTAAATAATGCATGCTGAGGAAAACATAATCTCATGTATCCCACAGAGGCTTTTGGTTTTGTTTTGGGATTCATGAACTCTCGTGGGCCTTCTAAAAATTAGCAGATCTGAGTTCTGTAACAGCTCAATAATGTAATCTGTCTGGCATCAGGAACCCTCTTTTGCAGAAGCTAAGTGTCTTTTGATATGTGATGTGGTCCGATAATGTTTTAAAGCTCTCTGGCTTCACCAGAGAGTAAATGACTGAGTATCAGCAGTCTGTAAAGCCTTTTAATACTGCTGAAAGAATAGATAATGACAGTGTACAGTTCTAGAACAAAACAATAAAGACTGGGATATACAAAAGTTGATGGCCACTTGGATTCTAAAATAATTACAGTTCATGTGGTTTGGGCTTTTACAGCTTTTCAGTATAAATTCTTTTTGATGAATTTCTATGAAGTGTTATTCAGGAAACCCATTTCTGCAAGAAAACCRTCAAATGTTTAGCCACAGAAAGCAAAAACAGTTCTTTGAAATCTGTCATCTAGTCATCTGTCTGTATATTCATTAGTTTTTGAAATGCCACCAAAGCAGACATGAATTAAAAAGGAAAAAATTGTTTTGAAATGATATATCCTCCGCATGTTAAAATTCATAYTCAAGTTTTGTAAGGAAAATACTGACCTAATCTAATGGCAAGATAACAGAAGAAATTGAATATTCTGCCTGGCAAAATACAAAAAAAATTTTAATCCATTAATTACTCACCAAAAACTTTTGTTTTGTAATTCCTTTAAAGCAAATCACAGTAGTGTAGGAAAAAGGATGAGCAGACTCTCTGGGAACAGTAGCAAGCCTCTTTGTGTCTACCTACTGCACTGCACTCTGTCAAGTGGCAAAAAGAAAGGCTCTACTTACTGTCTGTCACTGCCAGTACCTCTGTACAAAAAATGTGCTTTCTTCCATCAAGAAGAACTTTTCATTGCGTTCTSTAGTCAGTAAGATCATATGTAAATTAATTTGGAATTTCTGAGTACAGCACCTTTAAACCCACAACTAGCTTATTAGAAAACTTCCGTGAAAGTTCTTGTGTCCATTGACATCCTTCTATTATTGTTAGTAACGCATGCAGTACTYCTTTCATGTCTAAAGTACCTGTCTRCCTTTAGARAACAAAATAAATGGTTATTTATTGTTATGAGAGAGCTTCCTGATGCTGATAGACTAACTTAGCTRCTGCCATTTGTTTTGACAGAKCTAAACCGAGCTAAATGCTTTTCCRCTCARAAACATTTGTCCATTCCTCTACAGAGGAACTTCCAAACAAATAAAGGATTCCTACAGATTTGAAAAGATGGCATGTGTGTTYTCACTGACAATGCTGAAAGAGAGGGAGAAGCTTAAACAGAACCTGAAAAAGTGTCAGTGGCCTGGGCAAAGTGGAGGCAGTGAGCTGCTCCACCAGGGTGCTGCCTGAAAAGACCATGAAGCTTTGAGCACAGAAATAGCACTGGATTAATTTTTGAAAGAATGTCACATTGGACTCTCATAGATGAATTAAATGTGTTTTTAAAATCTCCTTTTTGGAATAACCTGCGCAGTGGGATGCCTCTTGGCCAGCATTCATGTCAAAAGGAGTATTTGTCTTCTTTTACTGTATTGACAGTGTTTCGAAAGTTCCTTTTTTCTTTTTTTTCTTCCTAAAAGGATACCAACAGTTGAAATGAAATTAGTAGCCAGAACCTTCTGCAAATCTTTATTCTCCTATGAGCTTTTCGTTAACATGGCACACAGTTTAGTTATTTGACAAAAATGGATTTTAAATTATGATATTAGCTCAATGAGCTCTGATGGAGGATGTTGGGTTAATTCTCCCTCTTTGTCACATTCCAGATTATATTAACCTAACAAATTTTCTGTCAATGATCTTTGTTTRCGCATCTTTTCCATAAATACCTTAGGTATAATTTTTCATATTCCTTTTCAATAGCTCATTTGACTATTGGGTAACAATGATATAATTATATATATAATTTGCAAACTAGTGTGCAAATGGAAAAGCTGTGTTGTGCCAGAAGTATTTAAGATTCAGCGAGCACAGAAATTGCAATCAGGGTAGTTTTTTAAAGTGTACTCATGAGAGCAACAAATTCTCATTATGTTGAGAAATATAGCTCTAATTTGTGACAGGATGGACTAAATATTATTTTCATATGTGTATGTGTGCATTTRTATATATATACACTTATTAATTTTATAAGTATTTAATGTTAGTAACTTTATCACTTACACCATAATTTTTATAGAAAAATAGAATGGTTTGGGTTGGAAAGGTCCATGTGCAGGGACACTTTACACTAGACCAGGTTGCTCAAAGCCCCATCCAGCCTCTCCCTGAACACTGACGGGATGGGACATGCACACTTTCTCTGGGCAACCTTTTCCAGTGCTTCACCATCTTCACAGTAAAGAATAGCTTCCTAATATCCAATACAAACCTACCTTCTTCCAGTTTAAAGTCACTCCCCCTTGTCCTGTCAATATTTGCACTTATAGAGTCCCTCTCCAGCTTTCTTTTATGCCCCTTTAGGGGAACTTGTAAGTGTCCTTGGAGACTTCTCTTCTTCTGGTTGTACAATCCTAATTCTCTCTGCCTGTCTTCATAGGAGAGGCGCTCCAGCCCTCTGATCATCTTAGTTACCATCCTCTGGACTTGTTCCAATAGAAACACATCTTTGTTGTGTTGGAGATGCCAGACCTGCATGTAGCACTCCAGGAGGGGTCTCATGAGGGCAGAGTAATTGCTTCCCAATGAGGGAAGCAATAACTTCCCTTGCCCTGCTGCCAATGCTGCTTTCCTGCAGCCCAGGACAYRTTTGGCTTTCTGGGCTGCAAGTACTCATTGCCAGGTCATGTGGAGCTTCTCAACACACCCAAGACCACCTCTTCAGGCCTGCTCTCCGTCTGTTCTCTGCCCAGCCTGTRCTTGTGCTTGTGCTTGCCCTGACCCAGGACCTTGCATTTGGCATGGTGGAACTTCATGAGGTTTGCACAGACCCGCCCCTCAACCCTGTGAAGGTCCCTTCTGGGTATCAGCCCTTCCCTCCAGCATGTTGACTGTGACATTCACATTTTCTGGGGAAATCTCTTCGCCCAGGATTTTTCCAGAAAATGTGAATGCCACAGTTGACCACACCACACAGCTTKGTGTCACCAGCAAACCTGCTGAGGTGCATTGGATGGCAGTGTCTGTGTCACTGACGAAGATGTGACACAGTCCTGGTCCCCTGAGGTACACCACTTGTCACTGGTCTCCACTTGGATATTGAGTCATTGACCACAACTGCCTGAATGTGGCCATCCAGCCAATTCCTTATCCACGGAGTGGCCCATCCATCAAATCCATTTGTCTCCAGTTCAGGATCAAGGATGCAGGACAGTGCAAGGACAGTGTCAAATGCTCCACAAAATCCAAGGAGATGATGTCAGTTGCTCTTCCCTTATCCGTTGATACTGTGATCCTATTGTTTGTGAAGCAGTTTTCTCTTAGTGAAACCMTGTTAACTGTCACCAATCACCTCCTTACCATCCCTGTGTCTCACTCAGTATTCTTTCCTGGAGATTCTGCTCTCCATGATCTTGCCAAGCACTGAGGTGAGACTGACTGGCCTGTGGTTCCCTGGGTTTTCCTTTGTTTCCTTTAGTAAAAATGAGGGTTATATCTCCTTTCCAGTCAGTGGGAGCTTAACTGGGCTGCCACAGCTTCTCAGATATGATCGAGTGTCTTAGTCATAATTTTCTTMTCTTTAGAAATAAAAGCCTTCAGATACAAAATTTATGCTATTTATAAAATACATTCTGTTAAATATATRTGAAGGATGATACTGTGTTAGAATTATTTCGCAGGAAACTGCATACATTGGTGTATGATAGTTGCCTACACTTTCTTGAATTATTTTATTGCCGATAAACCAAATACAACAATTTATTCAAGTATGATTTAAAAGGTTGGTGGATATAAAAGTCAGAGAAATCCAATAAAGGCTCGACATTCCTTTTTACATGACTTATAGAGTCTGCAGAATATATTGCTTCTCTTCAGAATTAAAAATTCACATATCTAACAGCCTACACTAGGAGCAATGCTGCAACTCATTAGAAAGAAATACAAAGACATGCTTTGAATCATAAAGATGGGGAAAATAAAATGTCAGTGTTTTTTAATAAAAACATACAGTGAAATTTATGACATCTTATGAGAAATGTCTGAGACATGGTGAGAGAAAAATCAGGATGGACTTTATGGACTGCTCTGCTGTTGTGATACAGACATGTCACAGGAATTATGTGGAGGCAGGAGATGCAGTTCTGTTTTCTTCTTCCCTGTGTGCTTTAGAAGAAATTCTACTGAGGATAGTACAATTCTGTGCATGTGAAGTGATATAAATAAAGTAGAATTCAGTCCAAGTTAGTGCTCTTTTTAGCCAAATTGTTACAATTGAAGTCAGTTTTCTATGAGGTAGAAATTTTAGTGCAGGATTTTTCATGTTAGGAGTACTGTAGGATTGTTTGTGGCATCCAGCAGTTGAATGTATTTAAACCTGAAAGTTTTACAATCTGGAATGAAATGGGATGCTATAGTGAAATKTAGTTTAAAAGGAAAGTATGGCTGTGAATCCCAGACACTGGAGAAACTGTGTCCTTGCTGAAGGTCATGGAAAAGAATGTCTGAATGAAAGTCATTCAGAATAATCAGCAGTTCAAAATACTGGATGGCTGATTAGTCTGAATGAAAAAGGCAAGCATAAACAAAATTTGAAGACTGTGACAGAATTCCTTGGGAAAAGCAGTAAGTCTGCAATTCTGAGAAGTTCTTGCCATAGCAAAGTTGGTGAAAAGAAAGCCTATTTGGGAGGCTGTCTTTGAAGAGCATATTTTAACTTTTATGTACTTGGTAGTGATTTGAAAAATCAGTGGATGTTACTGAGTCAGATGGATTAAGTCAGAGATACTAGGATCTTTAATTGATTTTTTTTTAATATTACATATCTGGTTTCAGATGTTTGATTCTACTTCAGAAGGAATTGTCCTTGGCTTTGCAGAGTATTCCTTGCCAATGCTTAAGTAGGAAGGAACAGAGTCAGTGTAGAGCGATGGGAATATGTCTGCATTACATTCACCTCACAYCCATGTCGACTTAGGCTGGGGATGCAGTTTCACATGCTGCTTTACCTTGTTTAATTTCAGGCTGTTATCCCAAAGAGGTAGTTTCTTTGAGGAGATCCCTGTCATGTCAAAACCAAATCTTTTCTTGCAGAGGTTTTCTGTCTCTTGGATTAATGAACTGATGTAGCTCTCTTGGGATGCTACAATTCTTAAAGTGAGGGGAGAGGGTAGGAGCTTGCAGTGAGGAGCAGAAGAGCTCAGGACCTCTTTATGTCTTCTTGACAGCTGCTTCTCTTTAGATCAGAGCAAGTCTAGTGGGAAAATCCACCCTTAAATAAAGTACGAACTTTTTCATTTCAGTAAAAGGAAATGCTGGAGAGAACACTGTTCTTGCAAAAAGGAGTATAACCAGTGAAAGGGTGGTCCGAATTCCACCCCTTCACACACACACACACACACACAAAGGTTCTATTTTAATTTGTGGAAATAACTTCCCTACATATTTCTGTGACTCCACCCAGCCACCCAAAGAAGAAAAGTCATTGTTCAAGTCTCTGTGAAGCTTCCTTTTCTCATACTGAGAGTTGCTTAGGGTATATGAAAAATTTAAGTGCTGAAAAGTACCTTCTGATAAAGTACTTCAATGATCAAGAGATTACAGTGATTGCTGGCAAATAAAGGGTGAACTACTTTTCTAACCTGGCCCTTAATGCTTTWATAGTAGCAAAGCCAGTTGTATAGATGAGTTCATTTATAGACCCAGCAGTCAAGTTTGTTCAGGTTTAATTTTATTTGTTTTCTGAACTCAGATTTTTGAAGTGGGGGATTTTTTTGGTGCAAGCATCTTGACTAAAATACACTGAAGTGATTAATTTTGTTAAAACAATAGTTTAACTACACTTCTGTCCATTTAAAATGTTTGAGACTTTCCTTCCTCTTTCTGTTTTCCCCATGACATTCAATATCTCTGCCAAACCAGCGTAATGACTTAGGGTAMACTTTCTCCGATTAAATATGTGAGAAAGCTTATGTGTGAAGTTCAGAGAGTCTTGGTCATGCCAATCTTGCTTTTATGTCTGGAAATACTGGTTTTTGACATTAAACAAAAGGTGTATCATACTTTTCCCAGCATATGCTGATGGGAATACATCTTGCAGCATTGAAAATAGCCAAGATTATCAGCTGCTGTGGAAAAAAAAGGAATGTGGTTTAATTAAGCAGAAATTTATTATCTTACCTGGCAACAACCCAGCAGCAAGCATTATATGTGAAAATTATTTAAACTGTTGGGCCCAGCCTTATGCTGGGAACTCACTATCAAGATTAAAGAAGAGTGAGAAAAGATCTTATTTCATCTTTACCTTCTCCATGATTTCATGGACAATGCTTCCAAGAGACTCCTTTTTAAAGAAATCAGCTCCTGTTACAGAATGAGTTGTGAAGTTAAAAATGTGACATGAGTATGAATGCAGAGATCTCTGTGATGCACTGTGAAAACTTGTACACACTTTTAAAACAATGATATGGGGTACAAAAAGCCCAGTTGCCTTTGGGTTCCATTCACATTTCAAATGTCAGAAAACCAAAACTCTTTAAGATATGACTCTTAAAAAAGACACAGATTTTTTCCTTTTTCTGCTATTCAGGTTTATAGGAAAAGCATTCATATGCTGAAAATCCCTAAATATGTTGATGCCTGTTTTCTGCTTTTTTTCCTCCAGGAAGAGGAATCTTGCAATGGTTTCTTTCCTCATTGCTGTCTAGTGACTGCTGCACAGGCGGCCAACATGATATAACCCCTTTCATAAATTTGATTCATTTCTGCATAAAACTCAGTGCAAAACCCCAACAAAAGAAAGAAAACCCCAACCAAACCCACAAATGTAGAAAACCTCAACGCATTCCCCACACCCYCATTCTTAGAACTTTTTAATGTCTGGAATGAGAAACACTGTTTTCATGCATTTAGAGATGRAAGTTGATTTGCTACCTTTAATTTGACTCTGACAGGAAGTGAAGCTTTTAATTTCAAGTTAAATGTTGCCTGGAAAATGTGAACCTAACTGAATTGTAGAATATAGTTGTGAATTTAACTTGTTTAGGCTAGAAACTGGTGAACTACTTCTCAAATGATTACAGTGAAACAGCTTGAGTCAAGTTCCTGTAAGGAAAGAAGGGGGACTAGGAGAGGGGCTGCCCTAATTTTGCAGCCTGGGTTTGCCAGCCAGCCTTAGCTATTGTAACTGATTTCTGTGCAAGTGTATTWTTGATTTATTGTTTTATTATTCTGACTGTAAGAAAAGCCATTTCTTAAACCCTCTCCTTCAGTATGAGGTAGACTGTTCTTATTCAAGATCTGGTTGAGTTTTTTCCCCATGATGGGCTTTATTTCCCATCACCCTTTCTTGTCACAGATGGCTGCACTCAGCAGTGTGGAGAATAGCTTTTCTATCAGTCTGGTGGTGCTGGCTAGCTTACAGGTTTTGTGAAGAAAAGAAAGGCAGTCCCTTTCTGTTTTCTAGAAGGAATGGTGCTTAGGAGAAATSAGGGTTGGGGAAGGAGGGATGCAGTCCGCTCACAACTGCTTGTCTAAGGAAGGTCTTGTCTTGATTTCTTGCTCTGTTTTGGAAGGAGGGCCTCCAGTTCTGTAGTGTGCTCATATGGTGGCACCTTCATAAACATCAGGAATCYACCTGGTGGGTAGAGCTGCCTTTTTGTGTGTGCTATGTCCACGTGGTCTGTGAAGCATTTCCCAGGAGCCCTACCTTAGGTCTCAACTTCTTCCCATAGATCATATGGAAAATTTGGTAAGACATCCCCATTTCCATATGTTTTGATTTCCAGAAGTACTGCTTTGAGACACATTATTCTTTTGAGCAAATCTGAATTGGKAATTGAAGCTGTGGAACCCTAAGGAATAATGCCTGAAGGGAAGTTAAAGGTGAGACTGCAAATCAGGCTGGTTTCAGAGATGTAAGAATAGAAGATCAAAAATTACTTTCTTCCCCATGGTGCAGTAGTTTCTACATGTCCTTACAGACCCAATTAAAATAACATTTGATTAAAATGAATACAACAAAGCACAGTTTTTAGAGGTACTATATCTGTGGATAAATTGAAAAACCACCAAAATTTAATTATATATTAAAGATTAAAGAGTATTTTCTGGTTTTAGTTAAATACAGTTTCTCTGGTGTATAAGCAGTAAGGCAATTTAATGAAAATTAAAAATCCTGGGACAACAGCTTCTCTCTCAACTCAAATTAGCATGTCTGAGAAAATAATTTTGGCCTTTAATGTTGATTTRTAGCAATTTTTCATTCTTTATGTGCTGAAATCCAAAATAGTGTTATGTTAATATGGCTATATTACCTGCAGGTGTTGCTTGAGAGTTGAGTAAACAGTCCTTTGTATTTTCTTTGAAGGATCAATATTTCAAGATGTGTGAAGGAGAAAGGTCTAACTGACAAGCTGCTTCGATGCACTGTTATTCTAACTATGACTGGATTGACTGAAAATTGCCTCAAAGAGTAAGGTAATTTTTTAAAAACTATAAAGCGTAGCAAAGTGTTTGAAGCAATCAAAGTTAATGAGGATGATTTATTTTCACTTTTAAGATGCCTTCACTGTTATAGTTTCTTGAGTTTTTCTTTCTGAAGTGTTTTTATTTGATACTGCATTTGCATGAAAAAGGTGCATTAGATGTTACAACTACAAAAAAGGTTACATCTGGCAAAATTGAATGAAATAATTTTTAATAGTTGTGCTGTGAGAAATTGCTCTTAGTGTACCTGGGTAATTGGAGAGAAATTGGATTTTCATTTTTTGTGTATGTCTAGAAAATGAGCAAATAACCTGGCTTAGGAAAAAATGGCAGTTTGGAAAGATGTATACATAATTATAAACCATTGCCTTTTCATGAAAGAGGAATTCAATTCATTTCAGTGCTACCTCATTTCTCTGCCTAGACATACTGTCATAACAAGCAGGTATTACTTTGGAAGCCTCAGTGTGTAATACAAATATTATATATGTATATATGTAAATAAGCTCTTTTTATTTTTGAATCATTAAATGTACTGATTCTCTATTGTGGATAAAATAATATGCTTWTCAGTCTACTAGTACCAATTTACAGTCTGGATTACAAGTTATGTAGTGAAGTGCTTTTGCAGTACTAATTACAGAATTTCATGATTTTTTTTTGTTATTTTTGGATTTTGTATTGTGTTTTCCTCTTGCAATGTTATTTTTCCTTCACCTTGAAGAATCTTTCTGTAATTCAATATTTAGTATTTTGTGGGAGGATAGCATATATGCTTAGAATAGTATTCATATGAGAGAGAGAGTACTTCTAATGGAAAAAAGCTTTTTTTATCCATTGGTGTGACTGTGCAGAACTGTGATGGGCTTAATTTAAACAGAAAAAATACTATTCTTGCAATGTATGCTGTTTGCATTTGAGATTTTGATGTAAAGAATAAATTAGTTTTAAAACGATCAAAGAAAATAGTAGTGAACATGGCAATATGAAAGAARTTCCCTTTATCTCCTCAGTGGTAATATGAATGTGAAATTCAAATGATTCTGTGAACAATGTAAATTTTTACATCAAAATGTAATGTTTACTTACATAATAGATCTGAAGTTCTGGGTGAAATTTTTTTGTTTCATTAATGAATAGCATAGACATTAAAAAAAAAAGAAAAAAATGTTCCTATTTAGGGGAGAAACTGGATTAACTTCTTGGTGAATAAATAAGCTTTTTTTACCCTTAAGGTTTAAATTAATGATTTTATAAAAAGGCATACTCAGGCTCTAGTTACTTGCTTTGTTCTATTCTGCTTGCTTAAATTGCACCTGAAATTACGTTATTTCAGTGGTGTTAAATGCCTTCTCTGATTCTTTTAAATAAGAAATTGAAAATAATCTTAAAGTATAAAATGTATTTCAAATGAAAGAGCAACAGCATGGAAATGTAGGTTAGCACATCCCATTTAGCTTTCAGGTTTTTAATGATGTTTTGAAACTCTATTAGAGATGTAAGATTTATTGTGAGAATTAAGCCGCCGGGTTTTATTTTTGATRCATTAAACTAAAAAATACATTAATTTAAAAGCCATACTAATCCTTTAACATCATATTAGCAGAGAAATTGTTCACATTTACATAAATGTGAAATGCATAAAAATAGACATTYATTTATGTTTTTGAATAAATTCTCTTTTCTTCGCCTTTTATAATGAAGATACAAGAAAATGGCTGGAGAACAGAAAGTTAGCAGAATCAGCTGCAGCAAAGATAGAACACATCTTAATCAAACCAAGATTTAATTACACCAGATGAAGCTAGTCACAGATTTAATTGAATAACACTGGCAAAAAGAAGGATAAATACTTAAAAATGAATTCTAGTAAACTATATCTGTTATTTGAAGTCTTCCCACTAAAATAACATAACAATATGGGTCTATCCATTTGGAAAGATGTGGTTTAATAGTCAGTGTCAGTAAAGCTGGCTAAAATCACATAGTTTCTTCTAAACAAGAAGAAAAATATAGTAATAAATGGAAAGCTTTCTGGGTAACAGTAGACTGTGGGGGGAAGTAATAACAGGTGCAATGCTGGTTCATCCARAATGTCATCTGTGCTTCCAAAGTTTTGATCCAAGTTACTTACCCTGCTGTGAACTGAAAATGTTCATTTTTACAGAATAATAGTATCAYGGGATGGGTTAGGTTGGAAAAGACCTCTAAGATCATCACAWCCAGCCATTAATGCAGCACTGTCAAGTCCACCACTAAACTATGTCCCAAAGTGCCACGTGTACAYGTCTTTTAAATAYCTCCAGGCATGGTKACTAAACCACTTCTCTGGGCAACCTGTTCCAGTGCTTGACTGCCCTTGCAGTGAAGAAATTTTTTCTAATATCCAATCTAAACCTTCCCTGTCACAACTTAAGACAATTTCCTCCTGTCCTATCTCATGTTCCTTGGACGAGGAGGCCAACCTACAACCTCCTTTCATAAGGTTCTACTTCAGCCTGCTTTTCTCCAGGCTAAACAGCCCCAGCTCCCTCAGCTCCTCCTCATCAGATCTGTGCTCAGACCCTTCACCAGCCTTAATGCCCTTCTCTGGATACACTCCAGCCCATCAATGTCTTGCTTGTAGTTAGGGGCCCAAATTTGAGCACAGGATTCAAGGTACAGCTTCGCCAGTGCTGAGTATCGGGGAACAATTGCTGCCCTGGTGCTGCTGTCACACTAGTGCTGATTTAGGCCAGGTGCCATTGRCCTTCTTGGCCACCTGGACACACTCTGGCTCTTGTTCAAATGGCCGCTGGCCAAAACTCCCAGCTCCTTTTCTACTGGGCCCCTTTCCAGCCACTCTTTCCTAGCCTGTAGTGCTGCCTGGGGTTGTTGTGACCCAAGGGCAGGACCTGGCGCTTGACTTTGCTGAACCTCATGCAATTGGCCTTGGCCTATTGATCCAGCCTGTCCAGATCCCTCTGCAGGGCCTTCCTTCCTTGCAGCAGATCAAYGYTCCCACCCRGTTTGGTGTTGCCTGCAAACTGACTGAGGGTGCACTTGATSCCTTTKTCCAGATCATTGATAAAGGCACTGAACAGGATGAGCCCCAGTACTGAGCCCTGGGGAGCACCACTGGTGGCTGCCTGCCAACTCACTGCCATTCACCACCACTCTCTGAGCCCAGCCATCCAGCCAGGCTTTTACTCAGCAGAGAGTATGCCCATCCAAGCCCTGGGAAGCCAATTTCTCCAGGATAATGCTGTGGGAAGCAATATCAAAGGCTTTACTGAAGTCTACTAGACAACATTCACAGCCTTTCCATCATCCACTAAGCGGGTCACCTTGTTGTACAAGGAGCTCAGGTTGCTCAAGCAGGACCTGCTTTTCCTAAATCCCTTTGGCTGGTCCTGAGCCCCTGGTTGTCCTGCATGTGACACTTGATGGCACTCAAGATGATCTGCTCCATGAACTTCCAGTGCTCCATGAACATTGATGAGGTCCGCTCTCAGTTGTCCCTKCTCGAGGCTGAACAGGCCCAACTCCCTCAGCCTTGACACATAAGAGAGGTGCTCTAGCCCTTTAACCATCTTTGTCTCCCTCTGTGGCACCTGCTGCAGGAACTCCCATGTCTCTCTTGTCCTGAGGAGCCCAGAACTGGACACAGCACTCCAGATGTGGCCTCACTAGGGCTGGGTGGACGTTCAAGGAAAAAAAAAAAAAGACAGTGGAGAAAAAAAAACAACCTGAATTCCAATCTTCCCTGCTTTATTTTATCTATAGAATTTAGGTGTCCAGCTGCAGCAGGCAGGTTTTCTAATGGTGATGAAGTTAATCAGAACTTTCTGAGTTGTTATGAATTATTTGAGAGTGAGGAGAAATTAGAGTTGTTCATTTAAACATGCGGTAAAAATCWCTTCAGAAATCACTTTCAGAAAATCTTGAAATAGGCAAATTCTTTCTAACCATTGTGAGGACACTATTCTCCCCTGCACATATGGTGCTCAGCAGCATTCCTGAGCGTAGCGACCTGATTATGAAGTGTACCACAACACTGGTGATATCTGCAAACAAATTATAAGTTGGTTCATTTACTTAGGTSTCACATAATTCTGTTGGGGGCAGTGGCAGCATGAATTAGTGCTGTGTAAAGCAGGAACAGACTTTATTTGCACAGCTATAATAATTGTGAAGATTATCAACTCTCACTTTTAGAGAGAAAGCTAAGAATATTTCTATAATGTTGAAGTGTTTGTATCACAGTTCTCTGTTAATTTCAGTTTTTAATGGTGGGCAGATAACAGGTGTAATTGTAACTAACAGAATTATTTAAAATTAAATGAGCAAATAAGCTACTTTTACCTGTTAAATTGGTGTTGCACATAGGTGGCTAGTTCCCAACGCCCATCACCAAAAAATGTACCCAGGGCAGCTAGCTGGAGTTGGTACAGTTTGTTCCCTCTGCACTGTTTACCCTCCTTTGTTCATGTACTTGTTAGGGTTTTATATCTGACAGAGTGCCTTAGTCCTCCTTTTCTGGCAATGTCCTTATTCYGAGCGACCTCCTCTTTAGCATAACTATTCCAGCATTTCATGCTAATATCAGTGGTTTCTGCTCTACTTCCCCAAGGGAGGAGTTACCCTGTYTGTGAATCAGATCCTGCTCTTTTGCACAGTATGGTTTTCTCAAGAGTATCTTCAGGACTGCAGGAATACTTCTGGACAGTCATTGCTTTTGGAGTTAGCTGTAGGGATGCAAAGAAGATAATTACCAGTGTAATACAGAGTGTGTTACCTTCTCCTTAGGTAGCTCTCTGAAACCCCTGCACTGAATTCTGATGGGTAGGAAAAAAAATAGGAAAATAGAAAAAAAAGTCCATTTTATCACATCTCCCAGGTAAAGAAATTAATATTTCAGGGACTATTTCAGCTGAGCATCCTCTTTGCATATTTACAGGGAACTRAACTGGGAGTCCTCACTCAGGGTATGGCTCCACTCACCACTTCACTATGGTATGGCTGTGAAAGSAGGCTGATGATACACTGATATTTTTTCTTATAAGCACTGTTTTATTCTATTGCAAAACCTTTCAGAGGGAAAGAGATGGGCTACTTGAAAACGTTTTCCTTGTTGAAGTTTGTGCTGAATTATTGGTACTTAAAGAGCGACAAGATCATTTGCATGCTCTAGAAGTGTCAAAGCATGAAGARCTATCCTAATGATACCATCATCTAGGTACCTGTTTTTACCATCCACGAGCTATAAAAATGTGTTTTCTTAGTTTATTTTCTCTCACTTAGTAAGTTAGAAAGAATTCAGAATAAGGATTTTAATGATCAAGCAGAATTCTTTCCTCTCCTTGATCYCCATATTTAGTGATTTGCTTCAAGCCAAACTAGCTCTCTAAATCAATGCAAGTTACATTTTCACTCCCTCCTTTGTAAACTCATGATCTTCAGCAGATTTGCAAAGTTATACTCAACTCAAACATCTCAACCAAGTCTTTGAAAGACAGTAAAGTATGTATACATGCATAAGAGATGAAGTGTATTTGTTCAGGCTGTAATGACTCTAAAGGACTGCTGAAATAGATATCACTATACCATTAGTTTTATGCTCTATTCCATCATTTTTATGTGAGGGGATTATAAAGGTAAAAGAATCTGAATCCAGTCAAGTATTTAGGACATCAGAAAGGACTCAAACAAGACCATTTAAATTTGCAATATAAAAGTGCTGTTCAGATGCTGATTTGATTCTGGAGGCATCTAAACTTGCCAGGCTTACTAGGCTTACCTACCTATTTGAGGGCTATCCACAGCTTTGCTTGGCCATGTCCATAGTCACCCCAGCCAAAGCAGTTTATAATTTAAGCTGAGCAGGATCTAAAAAGTAAGTGCTGCTCTGTTTAAATCCTTAAAAGGGCCAAATCCAATATAGCCCTTCAGGGAATATGTAAGACAACTCTAAAAGCACAGATTAGCCTTGCTCCAGTGTTTTAAAAGTCAACTCTAAGTGGCTGCTGTAAGGATTCAAGTCTGTGACACATGACTGAATTTACAGGCTTACCTGTAGCCCTTAATTAGATATTTGACCTCTGTRCTTAGTTGTTTGAGGTTTTTTCCCCTGCATTTTTTGTGCTCATTGATTGTGTTTCTTGAGCAGACAGTTGAAATAAGAGTAGATAGAGACCCCTATCTCTGCTTTTTTACCTGTACCTCAGAGTTTGTTGTGTTCTACCAAAGAGATTCAGTTAGCAGCTATGAAATTTTAGGCATGTTCTCATGGCAGGTATGTTGTTCATTTCCATGGTGGAGACAAGCAGGCAAATATTTGCAGTTTTTTTATGGGACCAAGTCTTAGAAACAGAAACACTGTTTTCTGATGTTGTTGTATTATTTCAAGTAATATGATTAATTGGAAGAAAAATTATGATGCATCGTATTAGGATGGAAAGCCTCTTTAGTCATAGTAACCATTAGTAGATATTGAATAATATGTGTTGAAGATACATTATTTTATGTCATTYAGCAAGTCTAGGTGTCATAGGTCTACCTGTAAGCTCCAGAGGAGCCAATGGGGAAGATATCTGATTGACAGGTTTTCATTTTTTTTATATGTTCCTTAAGACTGGAAGATAGCTGGTGTTCTGCCCAGATTCAGAATAGACAAGCAGATTGAGCAGGGTAAGTATAGCCTGATATAAATCAGAGTGAACATATGGAAAAAGCTGATTGGGGGCTCAGCTGATAGGGAATTAAAGGCTTTGAGTAAAATTGATTCTGCTCAGAGTTTTATGGAAAGTAAAGCTTGTAAAACAAATGATTGACAAAAACTTGATTTTAATCTTTTAATATCTGGTAAAATTCCAAGTTTGGTAAGGTGATGGTGTCAATGTAAAAGACTTTGAAAAGCATTTGACTTACTGCCACGTGAAACCGWTTAATAAAAACATGAATTGAACTATGTAACAAAACATACCAGACTTTGATGAATAACAAACCAATTGGTAGGTCTTAATATAGGATTGTCAGTAAAGAAGTTTCATGAACTGAGTGGCTTTCCCATAGTTGAAAAGAGAGAGTGACAGTGGAGAGACTGTAAATTATGTCTGGATTGTGGAAAGWAAAGACCATTAAGAATGCTTAAGTACATTCTCAGAGCCAAAACAGTAATGCTGAGTGTAGTGGCAGTTCAGCAGTGTAACCAGGCTGATGATTTTTTGCTGTATATAGAACTGCTGAGAACATTTAGAGTGTGGCACACAAGGCCATCTGCCTTTGTCAAAATAGCTTGAAAATGGCTAAGTACCATTTTCAAACATCTAACCCTGCCTGAAGCATCTGAATTAGTCCTGAGGATATCTTGTTGAATTCAAGAGTTCTGTCTGCATAGTTGATTTTCATCCAGCTCTCTTTAAATGGATGTCCCTATAACRTTTACAGTGTAGCCAAACCCAAAGCAATGGTCTTAGGCTTCATAAACAGGAGATCACAGGAGATGATTTAGTATTTTCTGATCACTTTAAAGGTAAAATTACAGTAGATTGTGACAAATCAAAAACTTGGAGGAAAGCAGTATGATGTTTTCCAGGGTTCTAAAGGATGAGAAATAGTTCTAATGTGGTGTGCTTTTAGAAGGTTTTAAAARTTACTTCTTTTTATTGACACCTCTATTCAGACACTCTAAACCTGTGGTAAGTAGATTRAGACCAACTATGTTGAAATAGACCATAACTTGGATAATTTATATCTAATAGGTAAGAGATGGATGGGGAAAGCAAACCAGTGGGGACTGAATTGACTACAAGGTTAATCAAGAGCAGAATTTTGAATACTCCTTGGGTCTGTCAGCAYGTACCTGGGTGTTCAATCTATTATGTCATACTACCTCCATAAAAACAGTTAGAATTATTCTTGTTATATAGCATTTTTTTTCTAGTAGTGCTGTGTCTGTGCCACTTAGGTATTGTAACACTAAGTGCATTGTTATCTGTTTCTATTTGAAAGATTTTAATCAAATGGTTGTTTCTAATTAGTGTTTTTTATTTGGCCTATTATTGCAAATACTAGATAATCTAAAAAAGAAGAGTGAAATTTGAAACCATTTGTTCAAAAATATTTTGAATCATCTCATTAATACTTGCRTAGTTAGCATAGTTGTGTAAAACACATAAGTCCTGTAAAGACCTTCCATTAAGTGAAAAGGGTATTGCTGTTGTCCTCAAAAGCAAGCATTTTGTGCTTTTTGATTATAATCTTCAACACTTTTTTTAATGTACAAATCATTAAATACATTTATGCCATTTGAAGATGCTTTTCACGTTTCTGTGGATATAAGACTGCTATGAGACAAATTTCCTTGAAAACTGTTTATTTTTCCTCTATTCTAATTATATTTGTCTTTCACTGTAAGAAAAAAATAGAGGCATTAGACAAATGAAGCAGAGGAAGTTTTTTGCTAAGTAATACTTTTTTTCTAATCTCCAGTGTCTAACTTGAACTGCATTAATTCAATCATGTTTATATAGAAGATAATGCTTTTTTCCTAATCTTTATGAAATATTCCAGTTGTTCCATTTTGCAATTTAACAACCCTTTCACATCTCTTACWCTGACCTTGGTTTCCATTCACATTTCTAAAGACCTTTTTGTCTTAAAAATAATGTAATTGAGTAGAAATGCATAATCAGTGATGCATCAAATCTCTGTGAAACAATATTACATTTAGAATATGCTGTCTAACTTTGGACTAGGTCGAATTTCAGTAACCACACTTCCTTACACTCTTACATCCTAAAAAAGAAATATTGCAACAGCACTTACAAGGAAATTAAACATGTTGTATGCTTCTGGTGAAGACAGCCAGAGGAAAAATGTGTCCTCTCTGGAATTTGGAGCCTCGATTGACTCAGCTTTGAGGTGTCATTGGTTAATTGTATTAATATTGTCTGTGTTAATATTCCAATCAGAAATCAGCATTACTCAGTACTGGTATGGAATAGTAAAATACCCTCTGTGTGTGTGTGCATGGGTGTGTGGGTGTTTGTTTTGCAGTCATGGATAAAGTTCAGCTGTTAACACTCTCTTTGGTAAATACTGACCTGACCCAATTGTAATTCTATGGTTCCTGGACACAATTCAGGGAGTGTCAGAGTGAGTGGGTCGGATGGATACTCCTTCAGTAGAGGGGAAGGATGTAACCCATGATGTACCAGTGTCTTCTCCACAGTATCAAGCAAAAGGACAAGAGGGAACAGTCTCAAATTTCTCCAGAGARGGTTTAGATTAAATATTAGGAAAAATTTCTTTACTGAAACAATTATRAAGCACTGGAACAGGCTTCTCAGGGAAGTGGTTGAGCTCTCATCCCTGGAGGTARTTAAACATATGTAGCTGTGGCGCTTAGAAACATAGTGAAGTGTTGGACTTGGCAGTGCTGGGCTGATAGTTAGGCTTGATGATCTTAAAGGTCTTTTCCAACCTTAACAATTCTGTGATTTATTTGGTCTTGAGCTCTTAAAATTGAGGAGATCCTTGTCCCTTCTGATTTACAAAAGGAATCTTGAATTCTGCCTTCCTCATTATCCCTTCCATATACATGTTGTTTTTCTTAGCTCCTTCAGTTTTTGTGAAGTATCTGGTTTTGCTGTTTATAGCCAAATGGTCCCAGTGAAGAGACCACTGGAAACCAACTGTGTCTTGATCTTCGGCCATATAGTCTACCACAGGCTCACCTCAGGTGCCTTCATCCTTCTAATTTTGTCTTTCCGTGGGTTATTTTTAAAAAGGAATTCTTTGTTTGGCTTTTTTTTTCCCAAGTGAAAAAAAGGTCAATGTCTCTCACTTGATCTTGGTTCTTTTGTAATACCTACATAAAACCCTTGCCTTTTGAAATATGACGCTTTGTGATGAAATACTATTGTACTTTGCCTATGCATTTTTATTTAACTGGACTCCTGTTTGCTATCCCATAGCTTCAACCCTTAGTCCATGTTGTTTGTCACAATCAGCATCTCATCAAGTAGCACATTAGACATAACAAGTGACATTTTGTTATGTACATAGGAGGCATGCAGTTATAGAAAATCATATTTTGTACAAACTGGTGAGCAAACTCATGACCAAAATGTCACAATATATGTGCTTTTCTATGAAAAGGGTAGGAAAAAATGTCTCAGTTACAAGAGATCATAAATAAATTATCTGGAGGAAAAGGCAATCTGCTGTATAAATATTTCAAATTTTGCAATTGAAGCCTTTACATTGATCTGTGCTTAGAGGCCTGTCCTTATTTTGTAGCAGATAATGTTATGTCAAAGCAATGTTTAGTTCTACATAGCAGCTGTTGTATTCATACTAAATTATGCCAGATTTAATCTTGAATGCATTCAGCAAGAGCACCCAGTTGTGCTGACAAACTTAAAATCATTTTCAGTGATATTCCATCGCAAACCCTTTGGGCACATTGGCTCTCTGAGGTTGAATTCCCTTATTATATCCAAACATCCCAGCAGTAGATTCAATTGGTATCCAACTGGAGCTTTGCAGTAGCAGAGGTAGACAGTATGAGACAATTTCTCAAGAGTATTACTTTCCCAATCATTTTAATTGCTCCTGCCTGATTCACCAGTGCTTGTGTATTCATTTGTACTTGTTCAAAGCAAATGCAATTTGATTTAACAATACTCTCAAATCACTGCAATACTCATTTTACATGTCGAAAGAACAAGACAATAAAGTGGATAATCAGGTTTTCAGGGTTTCAGAAGGAGAGAGCTGAAACCTTGCATGGAGGAGAAACAATAGAAGTCAAGGTTCACTTGTGCAGTACTTCAAAGAGTATCCTGYAAATCTCAGGTCATGGCACAGAGAGGGCACCTTGATAATTGCAGTGATACTGTAATGAGGAGATGACATTAATCAGGAGAGCAGTGGGTGAGAAYCTAGTTTAACTGAGAAGAGCAGACAGCTGTGGTTACTGGAAAAAAATCAGCTTTTCTGGACAGCACTTCWTTGCAGAAAACATGCTGGAGTGTTCTCAGGCACTCTTGACAGAAGCTCTACTSCTTCCCCTTGCTCACTGCAGCAGGAGTGTGGTAAACTCTGTGTGTCAAAATGGGATGGGGAAAGCACTCATCACCTTTCCCAGCTCAACCCCAGTAATTTAGGGTGCTTATTTAAAATGTAACAAATTTCAGTTTGTTTTTCTAGAAAATTCTGAGTATTTTTTTATGCTTTCCTACTACATGTCTGAACCCCTTTCTGAATGTTTTGTAGGTTAGCATGCCGCCTTGACTGCTTGTGTAGTTCCGATTTATATAAAAAATTTATATGGAACTATGGTGTCCTCTTTTCTGATGTGTTTTGTAATTTTTCTAATCTGCCATGATGAATAATTAGTTGTTCCATTACAGTATACAGTCGTAGAGATGGTTTGGAATGTCAATAAGCAACTTGCCCTGTCCTGTGATGYCCCAGTCAGCAGTTCCCAACGACTCCAAGTAGTAGATGTCTATAACTTTAACCTACTGGAATATTCTTATTTTGAAAGAAAAATCGGTTTTGCAGATAGTGACAGTAAGAATCAGGAAGTTTGATGTCCTAGGTTAGGATGCGAAGTAGAGCTCTACACCTCAGTTCTAGTTTTTAATTCCGTTCTTGTTCAAAGGACTGTACAAAGAGAAATATAATTTACAGCAGCAATCAAGAGGCCTAGTTTCTTCTGTAATGTGAAAATTGARGGAAATTCTTACCATAGACTGGCTTAAGTAATTTCAGGAAGCACAAACAACTCTTAATTTAACATTTGTAAAACCGCTGCTTCTTTGCAGCTTTAACTCCTTGTGGACTGGATAGCTTTGCGTTTCATATCTGTAGGCAGAGCTGAGCAAGTGTTCTCTTCAAGGTGAATTAATGCTGATCACAGTGAACTTCCTGATCCATCTGGGAAGTGCTTTCTCAGTGGATGTTCATTTACTGAGAATGAATTGTGCAAGCACCATTTGGATTYCTAGGGCTGCACAGCTCTTTGTAGGTCACTGGTGATGCTGATGGGGCTTGCAGGCAGTTTTCACTCCTCCAGCATTCTTCTCAGCTAGAGCTTGGTCCTGAATGCAGACAATAAGAAGGGAACCAGAATCATTCTGCATGGGTRATGTGATCTCTCATGCTTGGCTGAGGGGGAAATCTAACACATTTCAAAGAAATTAAGTTTCATTTCYGGCAGTTTGTCACATATGAAAGGAGGAGAAGAGTGTTTGAGAATATGCTGACAGTGAATKATATTTTGGTTTCAGGCTAGAAATGACAAAGCATTTTGATGTTACCTATTTTGAGAGGAATCAGATATCCAGAAATAGGAACCTAGGTACAGTACGCAGGATAGCATCATTGTGAAGTCGTGTGTATTCAGTCTACAGCTGTCTTATTAGAAAGAGTTCCAAAGTGGAGAGAAGCTGGGATACCTAACTCAAAGCTGCAGAAAGATTCCACAGTTTACTTAGCAAATTCACGGCCTGACGTATTTTCATTGGAGTAGATGCCTAAAATGCCTCTTTCCAAGAATGGTGCRGGGTGCTTGAAGGAGAGACTAGGTGGGCATTCAGAACTTTAATCCTCTAAATCTACTTCAGAGGACTGTTATCTTTAGTATATGCTCCTTTTTTAACTAGATGGGCTGACTGATGCTTTAACCTTCTTAGGAGAGGTATTTGTATTTCCGTTCAATAAGGTTGTAGGAGTTCTTCACTAGCTTCTTTAGGRAAGTGTTATGATCTAGATGACCTAAGAACTTGTGAATTTCTTGTATTTCAGTAGAATACATGGTGTAACCCTTATCTTTAGATATAGTATTTAGACTGCTTGTATTTCATAATATTATTAAAATGCATGTGATCATTTAACTGTCTGTTGTATCTGCATATCATCCTTTTGGTTTTTATTTATCAGGTTTCTTGTCTATATTTACATAACTACTGCAAGCTATCTAGTCTTACGAAGTTGAACTTCATTCTTCAAGTGTGATTTACTCAGTACAGCTTAAAATCACRATGAAAAAGATGAGCATATCTACAAGCAAAACTTCCCTGGTCCTCTTGCTGTGCCAAATTATTTCTGCACTGGATGTACCTCTTGACTGTAAGTATTAAACTGATAAATAAGTGCAGAATAATGGAAGACTAATTAAATAATTTCTGCAGGAAGCTGAAGATACCTCCAAAATGGAGCTAAAAACAGAGTGTGTTTGGTCACTTCAATCASGACATTATAATTATGAATATTTACACTGACTTACTGAAGGTTTTCAAAACCTATGCATATAAAATGATTTACATTGTTCAGCTGAGGAGGTGTAACACAGGATTCTCGCAGAATCCTGCTTACTCTTCAGTGTGCCTTTGTTTGATCAAACTGAAGAAAGCCAGAAAAACCTTGCTAAATGCTAATTATTTGTGAAATTAAGAACACATTGATATTTTTCGAAAAATCTCAGGACAATTCCTAGTGGCTGTAAACAATCACCCTTACCTTCAGAGAAGAGGTTCCCAGGAGATGGTTTGAGAGCTAGTAAAAAATTCAAATACCTAAACTTCAGACACTCAAAGCATCTTATTTTTTTGATGCAAAAAGGTAAGTAAGGCTCTTAGATTTCTTGAGTAGTGCCTGAAAACAGTTAAGAATTTATTCTTAAAAACGTATTAGAAATGTGCTGGGCAAAGAACTCCAGCATTAACACATGGGGAAATGCCTGGAGGAGGGGAAATCCCATTATCTGAAGTTCTTGTCTAATGTAAGACTCTGTTAGTGGGGAACCTTGAAGATAGCAGTCCATGCTGAAAAGGAAGCAATGGTAGCTTCTGTGTTTTACATTCTCAATGGCTAATTTTCTAAAAATTACTCATGTTTTAGKTTGCTGTTTTCTTTCTAAGATAAACATGATCACATTTTCAGAATTCAGTGAGCTATGCTGCACCTCTCAGTGATGATTCATTTGTTAAACTAATTTCCAGAGAAGAGAACATTAGGGCTGGTGTTTAATTGAGAGATTAATACATCAGTAAATTTGCCTGTGATTCTAATCTGCATGTTTTTCTTTACCCCGTGGTTTTGATACCTTCATCCCTTCCAGAAATGCATGTTTTTCTTTAATAATCATTGACATACATTGCAAGTGCTTTGGTGGTTCTTTTTTCCCCATGCATTTTACAAGCCTATCAAACCAATGACCTGTATTTCTGTAACAAAATCCATATATCTGAATCACATCCAGCTTGTTGTGTTGTAAATGCTTTTAGAGGAATAAGCTATGGGTTAAGGAAGGCTTTGAAAGTTTGATGAATAAATGAATGTGTTACTTTCAAAACTTAATTTTACTCCTTAAACATCTTTGCAGGTTATAAATAGTCTTTTAAACCTATCTTGTAGYTTAGCAACTAATATAGATTCTGCACCTCTTTAATATTGTTAWCTTAAGAGCAAGATATTGGGTGAAATTTACCAGAAATGCATCAATAGACAAAAATTAATAGCCCTTTTGGATGTATCATTTTAATTCTGTACTGAAAAATTAATTCCCTTCTACTTCATTCTTAATAACTTTGTGAGGTCTGATAAAGTCACATATTTGAATTTTTAACCAGAAATAACATCTAGAATGATGGTATTGATGAGAATGGGCTCTGGGAGAGCACCACGAGGGAAGGACTTAGATTTTTTGTGKGTCTTCCATAAATATCCCCTGTAGAGACCTGGTGGTGAGAACCTACTTCATTAGTTGAATATTTAGTTTCATCCAGGTTAGAAATTTCGATTCATAGCAAGTTCACTAGTTCCTGGTAAGTGCCTCCTCCAAGCAGGCCAGGAATGACTGAAAATGTAGGGGACTCAGGGACATTTGGCCTATTGATAAAGAGAAGTATTTATGCAAAACATTGGAATTAAGCAATAATTCTAATTAGCTAAGATGATTTTTTTTTTGGTTTAGTTATTTTTCAAACCAGAAAGCGTTGCAAGTCTGTTGAGTAGGATTA
This sequence comes from Cardinalis cardinalis, assembly GCA_014549065.1. Classification (NCBI taxonomy): domain Eukaryota; kingdom Metazoa; phylum Chordata; class Aves; order Passeriformes; family Cardinalidae; genus Cardinalis; species Cardinalis cardinalis. The sequence continues at coordinate 4,190,846 of JACDOX010000013.1, forward strand.
GGTGCTTTTGTCTTTACAAGAGTAATTTTAGCCTGAAGCATTCTCTTTGTTCTTCCATGTGATCATATGGGTGGATTGATTTTGACTGCAGCATGAGCGTAGTACACTCCATTAATTCTGATTTGCTGCTGTCACCTCAGTATTTGTGTTTTATGTCCTTGCAAGGCCAAAATCACATAGCATGGTTGCCATTAAAAAGTCAACACTTCAGGAAAGTTTCTTGTGCCAAGAGCTTTAAGATAACCATAGTAATATCTGACACAATGGAAATTGTGGTTGGAATATCAGGCATTGCTGCATGGGTTGCAGTGCTGAATGTTTTAAATGGYTTCTTTTTTAATGGTGACCAATGTACTTTCAGAGATACTTATCTTCCCTCTCAAAATTGCTAATTTTCTCTTCACTAACAAATGTTTCTCTTTAATCTCCATTTGGCCATTCAACTGCTGATTCTGATGTGGGAATAAAAGCAAAACTTCTAGAAGAATGTAAGTTACTATTCACTAAAAATAGGCTGTGTGCTGCTGAAARTTAATACAAATTGTGCTGCAAATTGAATTTGCAGTCCAAAAATGTGTGATTCTGACACCTTGTTGATAATTTTGTTTGCTGGATCTAGRTGTTTTGTGCATGCAGTGTTCAGAAAATACTAATGTACATAAAACAACATTCTGATATTCTGAATAAATTAATTGTGTGATTTTTGATGGTGTGCTATTTGAACATTAAAATATTCACTCAATATCATCMTGTGCAGTGTTTTATTACTACTTTCAGGAGTAAATATATCTGATAAAAAATTATTGGAATATATGTACTTTTGTACTATGTTACATATCTGATGTGGACTTATTTTTATATCCACAGTGGATATGGCTATTTAAGTAGACCTCATATTTATGGGTTCTAACTTAGCTTTAGTTTTATGGTTAATTTAATTGGTTTTAAGTGCAGTCCATGACACAGGAGTGGAGATTTCAGGTCTTTGGAAATATCAGTTGGAATATCCTGTAGGCTGGGCATACAGTGTTTGTGTCATATCCTTTTTTGGAGTGAATTTGCCATCTGATATGTACTGACCCTGAGAAATACCTCTGAGAGGGAAAAGGACTGCCTTCAAGTACTCCTAAAGAACAAAGGCATCATGTGAGAATGTTGCCTTCCTCTTTCGAGGATTCTCCCCTGTGCAGTGAGGAGCAGAACCCAGTTCTCCATGGCCTGTTCTGTTCTGATCAGCTGCTGTGTTTTGTTATGATTCCATGATCTGATTTCTTTTCCTCTTTTTTTCTTGCTACTAGGGTCTACAGACAGCTGCCTCTGTTTGTGCAAAGGAGTGCTTAATGTGCAATGGTATCCTTAAGGAAGACTTAAAAAAAATCCCAGTTGTAGAATTTTAACTGTCCAGAGTGAGGCATGAGAACCAAACTAACTGTAATGATTGAAATATTTTGTTCCAGTGGCTAGAAATTACCCCAAAGCACAAACAAAGGGTATTGCTGGACAGGTGATTTACAGCACTTAGACAGGGATGTTTGTGGGCATGTTATTAAACAAGTTTATTTAGGTGACACTAAACTATAAAAATATGAATAATGTTGATGATTACACTTTTCTCACTATCTTACTATCACAAAAAGTGTTTTTTAATGCAAAAATGGGCATAGATAATGGTAATAGGTTATAAATTACCATAGGTAGACACCAGCTACTTTGTCAGGTGAATCAGTTTTGTTCTGTGCTACTTGTTTTATAGTAATTGAAAAATGACAAATGTTAAATGATTGCTTTTCCTGGAACATTTCCAGAGACTATTCTTAATGGATTTCTTAAGGGGAATTGGTGCTTTACTTTTCCTACATGTTTGCTTTATTTGGAAACTAGATACTAGTTTTGTCATTTTTAACAGTGTCTTTTGCTTATAACATTTTTTACTCCTGAAAAGTAGTTCTTAAAAGCGTGTTTTATGGATTAATGCAGTATCTTAAACAAAATAAATGTGTGGACATGCAGAGAATTTGAAAATATACAAAACGTTTAGAAGCACAAAGCAATGTGTATTTTTTCATTCAGTGTGGCACAAAACCATTTTGTTGAGGTTTATGTCTTGCAGCTCTTGATTTCAGATTTGTTGGACTTAGAATTTTGAGTGTCCTTTGGTTTTGTAAAAATCKATTGAAATCTGAGGTATAGAAATCATATTTTTGTTAAACGTTTTGGCCAAGATCTTCATCCACTGAAAATCAGGATRGCTCAGTTGGAAGTTAGCATAGCTACACTGATTTACAAGGGTAGAGAGCTTCAGCCTCCTGATACAAAGGATACTTTAATCCCACTCTTCTGTCAGTGTTGTGGTTGCTAACTGCAGTTCTTCTTTCTCTGCTTACAAAAGTGTCTTGGTGATACTTTGAAAATATTATTGAAATCATCTCTCTTTGTTGTGTTTCATAATGAAGTGTCACAACCTCCTACGATAACACAGCAATCTCCAAAAGATTACATTGTTGACCCTCGAGAGAATATTGTAATACAGTGTGAAGCCAAAGGAAAGCCACCTCCTAGGTTAGTAGCATTTTTTTTTCTTTTATTGACCCAAGAGTATGGAAAAACTAGAAGAACATACTGTAATTTTTGTAAACTAACAAGATCAAGATTGTATGTATGAATGTGCTTGCACATGCAGGAACATGCACACATCTGTACCTCTGTAAATYACACAGCTACTAGATAGCAGCACAGTTTTGACTCTTATCACACATGACATTTAAATGTTTCTAGAGTCATCAGGCAATTGTAGCATTTTTTTCTGCTCAAAACTCTAACAGTAAAATAAGGCTTGATTATTACAAGAGCAGATAGGTAAATGCCAGTGGAACACACTAGGAGGCATGTTGTATTATGAGCTAGATAATGTGCCAGGTTCAGGCATAGTCTTTAAGAAGAACTGGCAGTGAATAAAGTCAGGCTAACACTAATGCATTCAAATATAATGTTTTGTAAATAATTCCATTTTATGAGGCTGATCTTGAAATACAATTTGTCAGAAGTTATGAAGTCTGTATCAGTCTTATTGATCAGCAGCCTTGTGTATTTAATAGCCTTAAGTTTTGGTTTTGGCAGAAATCAGATTCCTCTTTGTTGTCCATTTTAAGATAATCTTTCAGCATCTTGAAATTTTTGACAGCTACTCCTTTCAAGTTACTGAGTACCTGCACTGGAAACATCGGTAGCCATGATACATTCTGGCATTSTTAGTAACTGCTGCTGATTGCAGAGACTGTGAACATAAAAATGCCCTTTTCTCTACTCTAGCAGTGTTATGCTACACCTTACTAGCAAGGTCTACATAAAGCTRCTCATTCAGACACAGACAGAGCTTGTTAGATGTATTTCTTCTGAATAACTAGGGKTTTTTCTGCATTACTCCTGCTGGTTGCCTTGGCATCACAGTCATTACCATGCTGGGCAGCAGAATAGAGAAGATGGAGATTATCTGGGATATTCCCACTCTTTCTAGTGTTCCATTAAGGACAGGTGTTCCACAGAGCTGCTTTGTTTGGCAGCATTTTAATTTCACTGGCCCAATACCATTTTTAAGAGTCTAGGTGTTTACCTAAAGGATCAGATGATTATTGTCCACTTTGGGACAACAGTATTGCTTTTGCAGATGTTTCTCTTAAACACTTTTGGTTGGAAYGACCTGAGAGAAAAAGAGTGCTGCCTGTGAGACTGACATACCTGAGCCATGTGCCAAGGCTCTCTGCTGCACATCCTCATCTTCCCCATCAAATATGGCTTTGTTTCTGTGCTACAGAGGAAGTGACAGGTTTTAAATAAAGAAATTTCTAATGAGTTTTCAAAGCTTGTGCTTAGTCTTGCTTAGGTTTTAAGATATGACATTTATTTGATTAGTATCAATAGTTAGTCTGTTTGGTCCATCTTGGTAACCTGTAAATACATGTTGRAACTTGAACTGCTCCAGAGCTCTGAAGTCAAAGGTGGACTTTCTCAGCCCACRGTGTGAATTGTGTGATATCAGTGTGATAACTTCTTATTGGTGAGAGCACCTGGCATGGAGGTTTGTGGATGTGCTGCTACCTATAGAGCAGCAAAGACTCTGACTGTCACTCATCTCAAATTCAGGGGTTTGTACCAGCAGGGGTTTGTTTCCACCTCTCATTTGAATCTACATTACACTTTCTTGCATTCTTAATAWTATTGGTAACAGAAACCCCACRTTCTAAAACTTCACCTGCAAAGTTGTAAGAAAGAGTTTCACTGTTAATTCACTTTGCATGGTAGTCCTCCCAAAAACACAGCATTGCTGCAGGTCCAGTTCTTCTCTCCCCCAACATAAGGTGAAAATATCATGTCCAGTCCTGCTGCAGAGGGTCAGTGCACAATTTAAGTCAATTAGAATTTGAGCTTTTCCAGTACCATTTATATTTATACTTTAGGAAGCATTCTAACCAGCACAAAGAGGGTTTGTGCTTAAGATTCTGAAGCTGAAATGTAACAAGTACAAAAACAGCTGTTCACAGTGTTTGAAGCTGTGAGTGCTCAGCACTTCATAGGTGTKGATCAAGCTCTCTGTGACTGTACTTCTAACCATAAATAGGGCATAAGTAAKAAAGTGGTGTTTATGGTCTAAGTTGTAGACTGTGAATTTATGTTTCTTTACAATTTTTTATGAGTTCTGTCAGTCTTCATTTTTAAGGACTGCTTTTCAAAATATCTCTTGTTTTGAGTAGTATCAGTATAAATTTACTAGGTCAAATAAAGGCTCTCAGACTATATAATTTCTATCAGAGAATTATGTTTGCATTAGAATAGTGAAAAGGACTCAGACTCGCCACAATCTTTAATTCACTTGCATAGCTTCAAAATTGCCAAACCAATTAAAAGAAATGGTCTCCTGCTGGGCCTGAGATGACACATTTCAGCCCCGAGCAAGTTTTTAAAGACAGGTTTATAAACCCTTTCAACAATAGGTTTTATAATGGAAATGCTAATGTAGCTTTAGCAATATCAGTTCTTGCAGATGTTACTGCATCATTTTGAGTAGAAAGCAGATCAGTTTTTTCCATGTATGATTTACCTCAGAAATTTTTAATACATTTAAAAAGAAAAAATTCACTTTGAAATAGCTCCTGGTAATTTGTTGAGCCAAATCTTTTATCTTAAAATATTGCCAGATTTCTTATAGTAAAATTTCTGTATTGCTTTGTTAGTTAATTTAGTTTGGGWACGAGCCTTACTTATCTGCTAATGAAAACATAATATGTATTTTTGTTAATTTTTTTCTTCTTTTTCTTCATACAATCTACAAAAAGCAGCTAAGAATAAACTTTTTTTTCTTTTTTTTTTCTTTTTTTTTTAATTGTTTTAGCTTCTCCTGGACACGCAATGGAACTCATTTTGATATAGATAAAGATGCCCAGGTAACAATGAAACCAAATTCAGGGACTCTTGTCATAAATATTATGAATGGTGGGAAAGCAGAAGCATATGAGGGAGTTTACCAGTGTACAGCAAGGAATGAACGAGGAGCAGCCATTTCCAACAATATCGTTATAAGGCCTTCTAGTAAGTAAAGCTCTTAATGTTCATAAAATGCGGAACACTCTTTTTTTTTTAATTTGCTTATGAACTGTTTGCCTTTTTGTTTTCCTGTCTTAAAACTTCAGTCATCCAAATGACTATGCCAGAAGCTACTGCCTATTTTCTAATACTGAGGTATAATACTGTATTACAGATTCTGTCAAATACGTTTTTTACAAAAAATTAATTTTAATTCTTTAAACTTTTTAAAATTTAATTTTTTTTCATCTGGATAACCTTATAATAATTAAAACTGACTTGTATGTATGACACTACTGCTAGAATAAAATATTTACATCTGTAAGGCTTTAAGGATAATTTGTTGAGATTCATGGCATATTTGATGACCACAATTTTTATTCTGTTTCTGAAGTCTGTACTCCATAGTTTTTGTAATAGATTTAAAACATAATAGATTTGAACTAAAAAGAAGCTAAATTTTTTTTATTATAGATAGATTGTTTCTACAGCTTTTTATGTGCTTTATCTCAGTTTAGTTTTCAAGCTTCTSAGCTTAATATGTGCTGTTCTCACGTCTTAATTAAAAAGTGCATGTATAATACTGCTTCAGGAATGTCTACCCCTTTTCAATTTTAGCACATCACCTTTTTTTTCAGTATAGTTAARAATTTGCAAGATACTGCTATAAAACCTTTAGTGAGTAGATGAAATAATTTAAATCAGTTGATCATACTTTCAATAATGTACTTTTCAGAAGTACMTTATTGAAAGTACATTGATGAACTTTTCTTCCAAGAAAACATAAAAAAGGGCAAAAATAAAAGCTTTAGCAAACATGAAAGGACTTAAAATTCTGATGGATATAGTTCTTTCATTTCTCTGGAGTACTTTGTACATTTTCCCTTTAAATTTTTGAGTTTTTGCCAATCCAAAGTTTGTGTGTGTGTCCAAATCACTTTCTGCAGGATCKCCTTTGTGGACGAAAGAAAAGCTAGAACCAAATCATGTTCGCGAAGGTGATTCCCTAGTGCTGCACTGCAGGCCTCCTGTTGGCTTGCCACCACCTATCATATTTTGGATGGATAATGGTGAGTTTGTTTTTTATGCTGTTGRCTTCTTGCAGTTTTTCAACATAGTAGATCATTGCTTACCAAAACCACAGATGGTGACGTTTCCCTCTAAGTTAAAATTCAGTGAATTTCCATTTCTGTAGAACAGAGGAAACAAGCAGACATACAGCCCAAAAGCACGAAGCCAAAAGCAGCTGGAGATCTTAATGTAAGTTGTAGATTAACCCACTGGGAAAGAATGGGTAGACAAGGGATCTCATCAGGAAGCTTAGAAATGTCTGTACATGTACTAAGGCACAAACAAGTGTAATTGAATGAATGTGGAGTCTGCAGATCATAATAATAGAGTGTGTCAATTATATTTAACATAAATGTGTGCTTTCTTTCCCTTAGCTTTCCAAAGGCTGCCTCAAAGTGAAAGAGTTTCCCAAGGTCTAAATGGAGATCTTTATTTTTCTAATGTACAACCAGAAGACACCCGGGAGGACTATATCTGCTAYGCAAGATTTAATCACACGCAAACTATACAGCAGAAACAGCCCATTTCTGTAAAAGTCTTTTCAAGTAGGTATTGCATCACCAAATTACATACTTACACAGTATTTATCCAGAGTTCTCAAGTTACATGCTAAAGTTAAATAGTGTTACGCTAGGGAATTTTTTCATTTCACTTTTGAGTAAGAAATTACATTGCTGTATGAACTTGAAAAGTAATCTCCAGTTTTCTTGATAGATAATTGATTTTAAAAGCTATAATTTTTCACTTTATAAGGCTTTGTATTTTGAAAGAATGTTTAAGATTTGCTATATACAGTGTAAAAAAAAMCAGTTTTCAAATGTTTTTCCAGTGCAAGAATATGAAGTTATTATGAGTATTGTAACTATTGAAGCAAATTAATCAATCACTTGATWAACTCACCGTGGCCATGTCATCACCTTTTGATTCCCAGAACTTTTATTTATCCCTTTTTTATGCTTTCTTCATGATATTCTGTTTATTTCAGTGGATTCATTGAATGACACTATAGCTGCTAATTTGAGTGACACTGATATTTATGGTGGTGAGTTACCCTGGTCCCCACTGATACTCCTTGTTTTACAGTAGCATTTAGTTAACTAACTTCACCTCCATGGCTACTTAATCTTTTGCTCTTTTTTCAGTTTCTAATAAAGGAATCAATTAGTGCTGGTGATAATACATACTTTGCAAAGGGACTGCACAGTGTGATCCTTTCAAATATTTAATTTTTCAATACTCTTGTAACCTATGACTTATAGAAAATATAAACACTTAAAAGAATGTTTTCATGCTGGTGCAGATTTTAAAAACTACTATACTGTGTTGATTTTTTTAAAATATTTTTCTTTCGATTTACCTAGTACTTTGATTATGTTCATTATCACTAGGACTATTCAATGTCATGTGCTGCATAATAAATAACAACAATTAAGCACCTAACAGATCCACTTCACATTTAATAACTTACTGAATGTTCCAATAAATTCGTAGTGGTAGGATAAGTTTTGTTTGTTTGGTGTTTAAGCTGGTCTTTCCATTAATCTATGTTGAATGGTCTTTTGTATGTTCTGAATTAAATCCTCCTGAGCAGAAGTGTGTGTGTTTAGCAAGGCTGACTGTGGAGCACCACTGATTCTAGACTCTCCACTTGATATTGGGTGACATAGAAAGTACTTGATATTTATTCTATTTTTTGTCTTTTTCTTTGTGAAATGGGGCTTTGTGCATATTAAACCATAACTTACATGAATCTAAAATAAAACCTGGGCACATAATATATTACTTCTCTACATAAAAATTACATGTTATTCAGGAGGGACAGACAAGAAATAAGTACCTGAACACAAACCAATGTATTAGCTACAATTAGTGAGGAAAACACTGTTGGGTTGCCTCCCAGCTCAGAACCACCATGGGTAATTGTTCTGAGCACTCACAGTCTGGCCAAGTGAGTCTGCAGCCCTTGGCAGTGCCAGCACTGGGTAGGTGAGCTGATGCTGTGACTTTCGGCTGCGTTCTTGACTCTGGACTGCTCCGTTCTCCCACAAATTTGAGTGGATTGTGTACAGGTTATTAAGGAATTCACAGCACATACTGGATTAAAATGAAATGTTGTATTTATGCTAATGTATCAGTAAATCCTGTACCCTAACAAACTTCAAGTTTATTATGTTTCTAATCCCATTTTTWAAAAACAAAATTATTTACTGTACTGTTTCAGACTCTTACAGCATTTCAGAGCCACTTAATTCTATATATTAATATTGCTACAAGAGATCATTAGACTACTCACAGAAAACACTCTATAATTACAGAAAACCCTTATTCTGAATTCTATGAAGGCATAATAGGAAATACCATATTCTTCAAAAGCCAACAGAGTATAATATCAGAAATGAGTCTTCTATTTATAGCTGCCTGTTTACTGTGCTTATTGATACARGTTAATCAAGGTTCTATATTGCAAGACTGGGGAACAGCTTAAATAAAAGTTAAATATATAGTAAGAGGAAAATACCAGGATTAATTTCTGAAACAATGCCTCACATGGTCTGGAAAATGTTAAAACATATTCCAAAGCAGACTGTACCTTTCACTCCCTTGGTTTATATTTCTGATTAAAAATAACTTTGCTTTGTTTTTATTTTRATGGAAGCCTGGGAATTTTCAGTAACACTCAGTCTTGCACTGTGCCTCACAACAGTGGCCTTACTCCCCATTATAGTTCTGTTGGATGAAACAGCAGCTACTTAGGATTAAGACTGCACAGTTACCTATATAAAAGCTTTGTATCAATTGTTCCTGTCTTTTAATAATAACATTTTTCTTCTATGTGTTCAAAATTGTGGCATTTAACAGATATGTCTGTCAAAAAACTAATGTGTTCAGCTTTGTAGTTGCACTGCACAATGATTTTTAATCAAATGGCCAATGTGGAGCAAAATCTCTGTTCAAAATGTGAAAATGAATGTATGCACTTGATTGGTATCAGAATAAAATTTAGAAATTAATTGTTTTACTACTTCTTGTTCCAGCAAAGCCAGTTACAGAAAGGCAGCCAGTTCTTCTAACACCAACAGGTAGCACAAGTACCAAAGTGGAGCTCAGAGGAAATGTGCTTTTGTTGGAGTGCATYGCAGCAGGATTGTGAGTTACTTTTGTGACTTTTTTTTTCTAAGTAGAAATACAGAARTAGAAGGAAATATTTCAGACATGCTTAAAAACATGACCGCTGTATAAGCTTATGTGTTTCAAAGAAGCAGAAGTGTAAAATGTAAAGAGCATTTTTAAGGAACTCCATAATTTACTTGGGCATCAGCAGACTTTGAAACTGGCTATGAATGTGTATGGCCCCTGCCTTCTCTTACCCCCAAACCCTATGAACAGGATATGGRTTGTGCCATTGTTTGTAAAAGGACACAGGCAAGAAATGCTATAGACTAATCTCAGACATATATCCACAGATTTGCAGTCAGGAATAAAGCTTCTGTTGTTTTCCTAAGTTTGCAGTCATTAGGTTCTCAAATTATACAAAAATAGATAATAATTTGCTGTCCTAATCCAWGAAAACTGCTTATATGTGTTAATAATCACTTAGTAGTGCTARGTGGGAATTGTTAGAACAAATCTTCAGGTCCTTACATCTAATTTCTCATTGTAATTGACCTTAATTGGTACTTGTTTCTTCAATGCAATGCAAGTTTGCTTCTGCTGATTATTGTGCAAAAAGAAAATTACTAAGAGCAATTTAACTTCATGAGTTAGGTTGACCTTTAAATCAGTTTCATTCTCAGGAAGAAATGTGAGAATAGAYTGGTGTGGAATAGAAGCAGAAAACCTTCAGTACCTATTTCAAGAACTGTAAATATGTTTGCAGTGCACAAAGGCAGAGTGCTCTCAGGTAGMCATGAGGAATGCCAAGAATTGCAAATCGTTTACCACAGGACCACAGGCATGTGTTCACTTGCATGAGATCCACAGGGTGTGCTCAACACAGCTTGATCTGAGCCTCAGTGCAGTATTTCAGCTGTGCCCTGCTCAGGTGCCTGCCCCAGCAGCACCAGCAAAACCACCCCTGTGTGTAGAATTAGTGCCAGCCCAGGTAATCTGCATCTGCAATATAGTTATATGCCTTTTGACAACCCTGCAATAAAAGTGTTAGGTGATCCAAATTCCCGTAAAACGGCTGGATAAAACCTGTGGAAAAAAAATAGACTGTAACATATGGCTTGGTGTCTTTAGCTGTCATGTAATTAAAAGAACAATCAGTGAGGGAGTACTTGTCTACAAAGGGCCAGATGCAGATTTTATTTGAAACAACTATTCTTAATCACTGACACTATAATTAAAAGTCATCTTTGCTAGGTGTCTGTGGTATAAAATATGTGATATTAGACTGCTAAGGGAACATTTGCTTAGAGCCATTACTATTTGAGAGAGCACATTCTATTCAGTAAGCAACAAATTGCAATTTCTTGTGATTTTCAAAGTATATTTCCACCTGTTTGAACAACTTTCAACTTCAGTGGACAACAGGGGGCATAGCCAAGATTTAGACTCAGTGCRGTGACAAGAAGTTATAGTTGGCTCAACACTGACAATTTTTCTTGATTTTGCACAAGAAATGTTTCTGTCTCCTTACAGCTCTTTTGTGAAGTGTATGATGTTCATGAAGTATTAGGATGTTGCTCACACAAAGGACAATTATAAACTTGTCATTTTATKGAAGCTACCTTTACAAGCACCATGAGCATCAATTTGATAGTAGAAGGTTGTCTTCATTTATTAACCGTCAGGTTTTTAGGTTAATCAGCAGACAAATGTATTCTGTAATTATTAATCCTCTGAACAGATGGCCATTGACAATGTTAGTGAGACTTGYCATTTCCTAGAAACAAATGCTGGCATATTTTTCATATTTGTTGGATGTGGCCCAGAATCTGAGTAGAGGCTTTTAAAATAATTATTTATAAAACATATATTAAAAATATTAATRTACTGAACTCTTACCTCGCTTTTCTTCAGTCCTTAAATTTGATCTGTGCTTTTTCTTCTCCAGACCCACACCAGTAATCCGCTGGATCAAGGAGGGTGGGGAACTGCCAGCCAACAGAACATTTTTTGAAAACTTTAAGAAAACTCTCAAGATTATAGATGTTTCAGAAGCTGATTCTGGGAACTACAAATGTATAGCAAGAAATGCATTAGGTTCAGTTCATCATGTGATTTCAGTAACTGTGAAAGGTAATACTAAAATTATCCTTAATGGAATGTTGTCAAGGGTCCAGAATGCAGGAGGGAAGCAGGCTTTCTAGGATGAAGTATAGCTAAGAGGATGAATGATAATGGTTAAAAATCACCCTGAGGAAACATTCAACTGTCTGAATTCTGACACTGGAAGAGCTTTACTATCTATAATAGCTTTTTCATCTTTTAATGTTACTGGTAAAGCATCAGGCTAAACTGCTACTGATTGTACTGTAACAGTAGTAGGATAATGCCTTAGTTTGCACAAATACTACATTTATTTTACATCCTTGGATTAGCWGTCATTAGAGTGCTTCTTTCTCTTGCTTCTCTATCTTCCTCCTTATCTCTCTTCATCATTTCATCCTCATTTTCTCCATTTTTCTTCATTCGTGTAGCCCAGATTATTTCTTTCCTCTATTTTACTATTGTCTTACAGTCTTATGTTTTTCTTCCTTTTTCTCTTTTACTGTTATTTCTGTTCCTATCTTCTTCATGTTTTTTACCCAAGATGATGCCTTATAGTTCTAAAAACATTTACAACATGTTTGTCTAAATAGGAATTGTAAGTATGCTGTGAATGCCATGAAACAAAAAACTGTAATGACAGTTAATTAGTCATTGAAATAATCAGCTGTATTGCTTACTTTGCATGCTAAATAGTCATTTATTTTGTTGTAGATCAGCATCTTTTTATGATCACATTTAACTTGTTTCTAAGAACAGAAGTTTAATTTTCTGTTTGCATCTGTCCATCAATCCAAAATCTGAAAATTAATTGCAAGATGTGATAATATATGCTGTTTGTGGTTATTTATTGTATAAAAGGATGGAGAAACATGTGAATATCTTCTAGTAAGGACAGTGTTTCACCCATTTTGATCTCTGAGTTTTTATCTGTCTCAGGTAAACATYTGGCCCCACTGCAATCAGCCATTGAATTGAGTGAGACCAAGCATGTTGCCATTTTAAAATTTCACTCTTGATATGAAATCCTTTTTTTGTAATCAAACCTAAATTAATTCCTAGCAGCCTAACTACTAAGAGCATGGATATCTCTGATATTAATCAGAAGACCACTGCAGTGTCTGCAAATGCCATACACAGATAAATTTTGCTTTCTTTAGGAAAGGCAAATTAGATTCAAAGCAGGCAACCCTAAGTAAAACAAAGATCCTCTTGTTATTTTTCTCAGAATTTTAATGCAGTGGGTGACCAGGGGGTCAGTTTGGCCAATGTATGATATATCACTTAATTGAGTATCACACACACATATATTTATATATACACATATATATATACATATGCAGTAACAGTATAGCTGTAAATCTATATCTACACGTAGCTTGTTTGAATTATCTTCTGATTACTATGCCTGAGCCTTATGGTTTTCTGTACATAATTTTGGAAACTAATTGCTGTCTTTCTTTTCTTAAACCCAGCTGCTCCATACTGGATAACAGCACCCAGAAACTTGGTTTTGTCTCCTGGAGAAGATGGAGCATTGATCTGCAGAGCTAATGGCAACCCAAAGCCTAGTATAAGCTGGTTAGCAAATGGTGTTCCCATAGCAAGTAAGATTCTTAATTACCTTACAGGAGCATGAGTAAGAAAATATGAGGAGTCCCAGGGTGGTTTTTGTCAAATAGATGTGAAGAGCCTATATTTGTGTAGTTTTTGCCTGACAGGTAATGCTAAATCATAAAAGATGTGATAAAATACTGTGGTTTGTAAAAGCTGAACAACAAAATGTGCCTTTGAGAGAACTGAAATGTGTAATCATGCTCCTGGTTCTTCTGTCTGGCATTCTGCTGGTGGTGTCTTTGTGGCTATTGGATGGTGCCTCTCACAGGGCCATTGCTGGGATGTCATTGTTACCCCTGTGTTTCTGTGGCAGTCATGGCTGCTAGGTCTCTCCTTTGCTGCCTCGCTGCAACTCTCATGTTGCCTAGGAATCCTAAATGTGACATAAAAAGTGAACTTCCCAAATGTGTGGATATACAGAGCACTTGTAGGATTTGCAGGATTTGCCGTACACGGCAGGATTTTCAGCTTAGTGTGTGTGAGCCTTCCAGGCTTCAGCTCTAAGAAGCTGCAGCAGCAAAACTGTCTGAATGTGTCAGCAGCTACCTGGCAAACAGTTTGTGCCAAGTTGGTGTCAAAGAAAAGGAACCCCTGAGGCAGTGGAACAGTTGTTTCTGTGTGCATGGGTAAGGAAAGCAGCCCTGAACTGGTGATTGAGCCATTTAATTGCTGCAGTGTTAGGACTGGCAATGCTGTGTGACAGACACAAGGTAGCTGCTATATATAGTACAACTTGCCTTGGAAAGAACTTGCTGGAGGACACTGCAGTGTGTTGTCAGCTGGGTTTGCACTGGGTATATCCTGTACTCTAAAGTCAACTTGGTTCTTCTACCTTTATCCTTCCCCTTTCTCAAAACAATAATAAAAAGCCAGACAGTCTCACCTGTTGGCTCATGAGGGATAATGTACTCTAAAATACTGSTCTGTTTAAAGTATGACAGTGTCGCTTCTGTCACTTTCAGAAGTTTAGGAGTTGTTTAAGTCTGTTGAGGAAATATAATTCACCCAGTTTGGGACATGGAGAAGGATTGTCTAGGGTCAGAATCTAGGTAATAGTAAGAAGTAAACAAGAACCCTCATTAGATTTCTTTGAAGTATTTGGTATACAAAAGAGAGTAAACTTATTTGTAGGGGAAAAATTGCAAAATAAGGGTATATATTGAAACAAGTAGAATTATTTAGCAAATAACCTGTTTAAGGAATCCTGATTAAATGGATGGTGAGATCTACAGCCTGAGACTTAAATTGAGAAGTTTCCATTGGTAAATAAGTTATGTAAACTGACATTAATCACCTCATCAAACAATGGTAAGACAGGAAAACAGGAAAATATCAGTGTAATTTTGTATAGCATATATTTAAAAGGAAATATATCATAATGCATTTGTTATCATCAAAGTTTGGTACCTGTCCTTCACTTTCCATTCTGGGTTTTTGGTGATCTTTGTTGTTTTCTATATACTCACCATTCACTTTTTGTTGATTTCTTTGGAGAGGATTTTTATCCTGCAGTTCTTGTAGTTTAACTATTATTTCAGGCCTCCTGACTAGTGAAATCTTTTTCATCTGGCTATGAGAGTCAGTTTTGCCTTGTTCTTCTTCCTTGTCAAAGCTKTAGGATGTTCAAACGACCGACAAGTACATTTTCCAGAAAARCAGTGATGTGTTCTGCTTTCTTTCRCAGTAACAGTAAAATATTAAGAAACAGAGTTTCCAGAAGCAGCTGCAGGATGCCATGAAATTTCCTAAATACAAGGAAGCATATTTTGGACTGGCCTTGAGGAACTGGTACACATAAAGTCTTGTTGAGAGTATTCAGTAAAAATTAAAAGACTAATTAAATTACTCACTCAAACTCAGTAGGGGAAAAAAAAAGAACACAGGAAATAAGTAAAGCTCAGCCTTATATTAAAGGTCACTTTCACTGCTGAGAAAAGCTGAAGTCTTATCCACATTAAATATTTAAGTGCAAGCTCATTGGATGCTCTAGTCCACTGCATCTGTCAGGGCATCTATGAGAGGCATCATGATCACAGAAAGTGCGGTTCTTAAGATTCTTGTGATTTTTTTGTTATTCTGAGTTATCAAAAGCTGTTCTGGAAATTACCAAGTACAGTGTGCCTTTTTGTTCACTTGTTACTAAATTATAGAATTGAGCCCCTCATCTTCCAACTGAATGATTAGGAAATCACTGTAAAAGGGARCTAAAGCAGCTGTTTCTGCTTCAGGGCAGTGCTGAGAGAGCTACACCCATGGCAGGATTTCAAAGAAAAAGAGCTACATTTGAATTTCAAAGCCCTGCTGTCATCATATATCCCACAATGTGCCTCTTGTGGCCTAGTAATCTGTTTGCAATACTTTAATTTTCTGTTGGAAAGCACAACTGGGAGATACTTAATTCTTCCGGTTTTGTTTTTCCATAATAGAGTCAGACAAGGAAGGAGGAATGTTGAAGAAAGAACCATTCGTCCATATCTCAGTCAAAGGCTGAGGTTTAAATATCTATAGGGAAAAGGAAAAAAAAAATAGAGAAAAATGTAGTGTGTGTTAGCAACTATAAAATAAAATTGCAATGGTGTGAATTTTGTTCAATATTCCAACAATCTGAGTGAAAAAAATATTTTCTAAGTCAGATTCTAGGTTTCCCTGAAATATTTTAATTAGTTTTCTTCAACAGTCATGCCGAAAACCAGCATTTCTAAAAAAAAAAACCCTGCTTTAGACGTGTTGGAATGATAAGGACCTAACCTAACCTCCTAATGTTTACTCACAGGAGTATGTTGAACTAATGTGCCCAGTCCTGCTAAGGTCAATTAGAATTACTTTGGCAAGTAGCAATTGAAAGTTCAGGCCATGACTCTGTGTTGCCTTGTGCTTCAATTAACACTCAAGATCTGCATTATTTATATCACTGCATAAGCCATTGTGTCTTACTGCTTAGATATTCAGCATGGTTTTACAAAAGGGAAGCCATGCATAAAAATGTCTCAACTTTTAAGAAAGTAACAACCCAGATTAATTGGGAAGGGGAAACGCTTCCATAATTGGACTTCAGAAAGGCATTGCAAATACTGTACAAAAGACTGGTTTTTTGGTCCAGTGGTTTATAGTTCATGGTGAGCTATTAAATATTAGATACAAACACTTAGATTTATACAAAGTAGTGCAAACATGCTGTTTCTCTTCTTTCAACACATTCTTCTCTTATATTACATTCCACATTGAATCTCTAGGTTTGAGTTAGTCTCCATTAGTACTCATACTGAATTTAAGGGAGAAACATTAGCCCTTAGATTTCTTTCATGAAAGGTCTTGATAATCCCTGGCTGAGAGATTCATCATCCATCCTTTTTTCTGAGAGTACACACCAGAAGCTCTTCACTGCAGCCATGGGAGGGTGGGGAGAAATTTGCTGATTCTAATGCCTCCAGTGTTTCAGTCTTGGAGAGAAGACTGCATGGGAAGATGTTTATCCACTGCTTCTGCTGTTGTTGTKTTGGAACTTTGTATCTGGCCCAGGGACTTCAGCAGATGAAAAACCTTTGATTATCAGGTTTTTTTCAATTCTTCACAAAATAGTCAAGGGTAGTTCTAGTTAGTGCAGGTAATGCTGTGCCTTTGGAGACAACAGAACTGTCAGAATCAGAAACTCAGGAAGAAAAGGATTTCAGTGATCACAGGAAAGTAACATGCCGAGGAGCAAGCGAGATTGGTAAGAAAAGGAAAATCGCGTTCTTTACCATTTCAGTTATCCATGGTTTTTTTATCCAGACTTTTTCCCTTCTAGTTTTAAGTGTAACAGTATGTTTTAACTGCTTCTGTTCAGAGAGCACATGTCATTCTGTCTTTTTTTTCAAGTAAAAAAAGTAATAATGGTGTCATTGTGGTTATTTGAGCATACTAGCAAAAGTGAYTGCTTAGGCTGTCAAAAGTTTATGAAACAGATGGAAGTATGCAATCAAATGAACAGAAGTTATTGACAGTGCTGATCTCTAGCTACAACAAGAATATCTGATGGAGGCCYTGCCTTCTCTGTTTAGGAATATGCTGAACATGGCTAGAGTAAAGAAGCTGTATCATTTACAATGTGATGAAAAAATCAAGTGAAACGAGGTSTTTGTTCAGAAAGGACCAAAACACATTGATAAACTGAGGTTCCGTGTTATTGGGAGCAGATGTTGGCTGTTGGATGGCACATGTTCACCTGTCTTGTTACAGCAGCAGAACTCCTATAGCAAAACCTTATAATTCATTATTCTATTTGTACAAGCTCATTTTAACTATTACATAGGTTTTTGCTATTTTGCCTATCAGTGCCAAATTCAGATTTGTCTAACATGTTAAAAGCGTTTTCTCCTTCTCATGCCACTGTTGTGTAAYATGACCAGAATATTCATACATACAAACAAGCAGTGTTTGACTGGCCTTTTTCACAGAAAAAGATTTTAAAAGATTTTTTTTAAGTGGTAGGCTGGTATATGGAATGGGTTGAAGTACTGCATGCTATTTTTCCTCAGGTTTTACCAGCAAGACTGACCTTCAGGAATCTCAGGTGCCAAAGACCAGGGGAAARGACTAGAATGAGATATACCCTTGGTGAAAAAGGATTAGGTCAGGAGCAAACTGAACATACCTAAGTGCATGGCCCCTGGTGGGATGCATCCACAAGTGCTGACTGAGCTGGCATATGTCATTGCAAGAACAGTCTTGATAATCTTTGCTTGATCATARTRACTGGGAGAAGTGCCTAAAGATGGAGAGAAAGCAAATGCTACTCCTGTCTCCAATGAGCCAGAAGGAGAAACCAGGGAACTGCAGTCACCTTTATCCCTGTGAGGGTGATGGAGCAGCTAATTCTGCAAACCATTTCATGGCACATTAAGGACAAGAAAACTTTCAGGAGCAGTTTTCATGGCTTCACCAAGGGGTGACCAACTTCATACATTTCTATGATGAAATGACTGGCCAGATAAATGAGGGCAAGAGGAGTGGATAATGTCTGCCTGGACTGCAGTGAGGCCTTTGACAYTGTCTCCCATTAGATCCTCATGGACAAGCTGTTGATGTAGGGGCTGGATAAACAGCAGACAGGTGGATAAAAAAATGGCTGAATGGCCAGACCCAGAGAAGGTGATCGGTGGAACGAAGCCCTGCACCTGGGGAGAAACAGCCTTAGTGCCAGTACCTGCTGGGGGCCATCCAGATGGATAGTGCCTTAGCAGAACAGGGCTTGAGCATCCTGGTGGATGCCAAGTTGACCATGAGCCAGCAATGTCAGGGGCTAGCATTATCCTGGGCTACATGAGACAAAAATACAGCCAGCAGGTAGAGGAAGGCGATTCTTCCCCCATCTGGACACAGTTCTGGATAACTGGATCTAAGTGGCCCTACTTGAGCAGGGGGTTGGACCAGATGACCTCTAAARGTCCCTTCCAAGCTCAATGTTTCTGTGAGTGCAGCAGTGTGTGCTTCAGACCATTAAAGAAGCTGTATTCAACAGACAGTTAAATAGATGTCTGTCTTAACAGGGAGCTTTTGAATCAGTGCCCTTCAGCATCCAATTGGCTTGACCAATGAACAGAAAGCACCAGCTAACCTGACACTTCTGCCTTCTTTTTTCTTGGGAYCCCAGCTTGAAGCTGTTTTCCGAGAACAAGCACCTCCTTTCCTTCAGATAGCTGCAAGGGGATATCTCCCTTTTTCCTTCAGTACTTCAGTGGGAAGGGAAGATGCTGCCCCTCTTTTTCTATAGTAATTTCATGGTTAGATCATTCTTTCACAATGCAGTTCCGTCAGCCATAGGAGATTGAATTAATGGCTTCCATTTCTTAGGAGGGGCCCTTCCATCATCCTGTAAGGGATTATGTGTTGGAGTGTGTGTGAGGGGGGGCAGTCTGTGCACCCATGAATGACCCACCTGGGTGCAGAAAGTGCTTGCAGGCATCAGAGGGCATGAGTGGAGGGAAGCCCAAAGCCCAGGGCTGGAAGCAGCCATGCTTGGAGTGGCTGTGGGCAGGTCTCCTTCCTCGTGGGAGAGCAGTTGTGCCTGTCTTCTGTTGAGCTGTGATTTGTATGCAGAAACAGACTGCTTCCCGCAGCTGACTGGCCTGCCTGCTGGGCTGCTCACCTGCTCCAGCTATTTTCAGCCCRTGAATCTTTTAATGAAAATGGCATTTATGTAGAAAAGGAGGCAATGTGAAACATGGAACACAATAGGAAGTAAAGCAAAAGAGAGAAAAATATGTGCCAGCAATCCAGAAGTCCAGAGAATAAGCATTTAAATCTTAGTAGTGCMATTTTCTTCCTTCCCAAAATTTTTGAATTTGTGATGTTGATTTGAACTCAGACTGAAAGAAGATGAGAAAAAATGGAAATGGAAATCTGTTCTTGAGGCAGCTGTTTGGAAATTGAGGTATTTACAAATAGGCCATGAAAAATGGCCTTAGGTTTCATCCAAGCAGGAAATACCCTTAAGCAGAAGCGCAGAACTGTGGTCCCTTCATCTGGTTTCTTTTGTAGAGAATTCATTAATACATACTTTAAAAAACTGCAGGAGAAATGTCTCCATTTTCTTTACAGATGAGAACTAAGGTATTGTCTGAATCAAAAGGTTCTTGTCACAGAAAATTGACGCTAATTTACTTGATTGATCTTTTGTTATGAATTCAAATAAGAATTTCCTTGTATGAGAATGTGTTCCACAAATATACTTTTTCAAGCTTCAATAAGRGTGTCAATTTTGACGATGCAGCCAAACTACGATGCATTTATTTCTATATATAAATAMATCTATTTTTCATATTAGTATATCGGTAATTTTACCATTAATTTTCATTATTAATAATACTTGTGCTTTTTAATACAATAATAATATATCTGGTCTTATTTAGTATGTTCATAAAATATTAGACTCTAGATTGTGCATTTTTATGCAATGTGGTGTTACAAGCTGTTTTTTCTTCATTATCCTTCTTTAATGCCATTCAGCTGTATCARAACTGACAGCTCTTACTCTTCTTCAGTATTTTCTTAGAATTTTATTTTCTGTTGTGTCTTGGGTGCTTCTGTGATGCAGAAGCTGTTTGACTTAACTCAGGCCACTCCAGAGCAGTTGAGAAAATGGCATTGTATAATTCTTACATAAGGGAAAGAGTGCCACCTACTGAAGTACTAACTCTGCTCTTGAGAAGATTGTTTCTTGACTTGGTTAGAAGGAATGCTTATTCTTTACTGTGAGATAATTTTCAAATGAGTATGGCTATTTTTATATTTGGAAAATTATTTATGGTATAACAATCAATTTGAAACTTTAAAGTCACAGGGGACTATGTCACTGCATCAGCATTTTCTTTTGACATTCAGAAATATTTCTGTAATTTTCTAGATATTGACTGTATTTGCCCGAATCTCATAATATTGGTATTTTTCCTCTGTATTCTGTGCAAAATACAATCACTTCACTACAATCACTGCAATACAATCAAGCTTCACTTCATTAGAAAACAAACAAAAAAACGTCTCAAAAGATGGGAACTCTACCATCCTGATTTAATACCTGTAGAATGAGAAGARCTTTTTAAACTGTATTAAAATTCACATTTTTACTAGTGATCAGTCACCCAGGGAAAAAAAAAACAACTTAAAGGGTATATTGGTTTTTCACATTCTTCCTTCTTTRCAGAAGTATGAAGCTTGCAATTCAATAGCAGTTCAGGAAAAACAATAACTCTCTTTCTTTACACCAACAGTTGCCCCTGAAGATCCTAGCAGGAARGTGGATGGTGACACCATTATTTTCTCACACGTGCAGGAAAGGTCAAGTGCCGTCTATCAGTGCAATGCTTCTAATGAATATGGATACTTGCTAGCAAATGCATTTGTGAATGTTCTGGGTAAGAAAAAGACTTCTTATTTTTGTTTTCTTGGGTATTCTGTTGTCTTCTGCTAACACACAGACYCTCTGCTCAAGCCTTGCTTGAGGTCTTCATTGGGAATTAGTTTATTTCCTGGCCCCTGTAAAGAGCAGGTGTATACAMAGCTATTTTTTTTAGGATATTTCTGAATTTCACTTTTGCTGTTCCAAAGTGAGAAGGATAGATGTGAAAGCTGGGAAAAATTGGAAGAAATTTTATCTCTCTTTTGGKTTTTTTTGTCTGTGTAAGTCAGCCAAACAGAAACCCAACAAAGAAGGCAGGAATTAGTGTTGCTTAASTTAGTACATTTCAATACAGTATCATTGAGTCTGGCTGTTCTGGATTAGTGGAATGGATGATCTCCAAGTTACTGCTGCAAGGGGCACGATTATGCATTTGTCTCTAAGGCTTCCCTGGCATGTGTTTCTGATTACAATATGTTGTGGCCCCTCTAATTCTCTCTACTGAATTTAAAAAAGCTAGTAGCAAAATCCTAGGCAGAATGGCCTCTAGTGACTCTTGCAGGAACTGGCAGATGTGTTGATTGACACTGTCATTTAAAAGAAAGAAAATGTAGGTCTTACACCAAAAATACATCCAACTTCTTTCTGCCTGCAGGTTTATTTGGAATTAGACAGTTCAGTCTGTACCCAGGACATTATCTTCTTGAAGTATATACTGATTTAAATTTTCCAATTGAAATCATTGCCTTTGGTGCCCATCACTATTACATGTAAATAGGCAYGAAACAGTTGTTTTTCACAAGATAATTTCCCTGCATTAACTTTTCTTCAGGCTAGTACCAGTAGAATGTATTCRAGCCCAGACTGAGACCCAAAATCATCCCAGGAAAAAAATGTTTTTATGTAATTCTTTAGGCCATTGTTGATGTCTTTGTATTTTGTATTTGTAACTATTCTTTTTACTATGTATTTGCTGTGTGTAACTTTGTAACTATATGGAGATACCTTTGTCTTTTCAGCTGAGCCACCAAGAATTCTAACTCCTGCTAATAAACTGTATCAAGTCATTGCAGACAGCCCCGCATTGCTAGACTGCGCTTATTTTGGGTCACCTAAGCCTGAAATTGAATGGTAAGCTCTGGCTGTGCTTATGGTACAGAAGATGAGCCAGTTATATCTATGGAAGCAAAAGCTTGAAGCTTTAAAAGTCTTCTAAATCTATGTACAATTTTAAAATAATATTTTTAAAATATATGCTGTTTACAATTTGCTAATACAATATTGCATGTACTCAATGAACTAGCAGTAAAGTTACGCCTACAGAGTCAAGTTTAAATTTCTTTGAGTGCTTCTGTCTTTACTTTCTAATGTGGCAGTCCTAAGTTTGTATTTTATTGACAATAAAACCATTCAGAATTTAACTGTGATGCTGGCTAATGATRTAACTTCTCGTACAAAGGTTTAAGGGAGTGAAAGGTAGCATCCTGCGTGGGAATGAGTATGTTTTCCATGATAATGGAACCTTGGAAATTCCAGTGGCTCAGAAGAATAATGCTGGTACATACACATGTGTAGCAAGGAATGAATTAGGAAAGATACAAAATGAGGTGCAGTTGGAAATTAAAGGTGAGAAATCAGTCATTCTTTCATCGCTGATTTTCAGAWTTGTACAGAATTTCAGACTTTCTGGATATCTAATTTTAATTTTAAATTTCAGATCCAACGATGATCATTAAACAGCCAGAATACAAAGTGATTCAGAGATATGGCCAGGTTTCTTTTGAGTGTATAATAAAACATGATTCTACCTTACTACCAACAGTTACGTGGTTGAAGGACAATGATGAACTACCAGATGATGAAAGGYAAGCACCACATAGTTTTCCTTTATTTTTAATTTTCTAGGTCCTTTTGTCTGCTCCTTTTCCTGATCTTTGAAAGGAACATATTGACCTATTGACATATTTTCCAAAGAAAACTGATAAACATCATGGCTATCCAATATTTGGTCACTAAAGGGCCTACCTAGTGTGATGAAAATACCAAGATAGAATTAAAAATAAAATGAGATGTAAACATTTATACAAACTATGCACACTGACCTTATAGATTAAGTGTGAGGTAAAGATAATTGACTTCAGAAGCTAAACAGATAACATAAAACTGTTTTGCTCTGAATCACAAATATTTACAATTTGTTTGRTTATATTTGAAAAGAAAAGCACATTAGAATAAAAATCACTGTGGGAAGATGGTCAAGAGCAATGAAGAAAAAAAAAAGATGATTATGTTGTCCCATAGCTTAACTTAGGTAAACATAGCTGTTTAGGTATGTACAAGTATATGGGATTTGATAATGTTTTATGCAAGTTTCTTATTACAGTGCCAGTTATTGAAAAATCAGTGKCTGAATTTATTGTATTTACAGGTTTCTAGTTGGTAAAGACAACTTGACCATTATGAATGTAACTGATAAAGATGATGGAACATACACTTGCATAGTTAATACTACTCTGGACAGTGTTTCAGCAAGTGCTGTGCTTACTGTTGTTGGTAAGAATGCTCTCAAACTTCTACTGTTAAGTATGAAAACAGCGTTAGATTTAAAGTGAAAAGCACAAACAGAGTTTTGGTTTTTAGGACAGGATAATGGAAATGCCACCTAAGTGTCAATGTGTTTCAGTTTTTAAAACACGTAGTCTCACCAGCTGCTTACAAAACGATTGAGTAGCTACAGGGCAGATTCGTGCTGTAGAGCTTTTTATTTTGACCACATCTGAGCTAGTACAGGAAATGAAATTTTGCAGGGTGATTCACCATAAACATGGTAGAGTCACAGAACGGCCAGGGTTGGAAGGTACCTTTAAGGTCATTTAGTTCRAACCGCCCTGCCTTGGGCAGGRWCACCTTGCACACAGCCTGTCTGGGCAACCTGTTCTCGTGCCTCACCGTAAAAAATGTCTTCCTAATTATGTAACATAAACCCACTCTGCTTTAGCTGAAGCCATTCCCCCTTGTCTTACCACTACATGCCCTTGTGAAAAGTCACTCTCCAGCTCTCTTGGAGCCTGTGTGGGTGCTGGGGCTGCTCTAAGGTGTCCCCAGAGCCTTCTCTTCTTTGGGCTGAGCAGCCCCAACTCTCTCAGCCTGTMTTCATAGGAGAGGTGCTCCAGCTCTGTGGTCACCTTGGTGGCTCTCCTCTGGACTCCTTCCAAGAGGAATATGTCTTTGTTGTGTTGGGAGAGTGTTATCTCAGGAATCTCTTCAACAACTAAATTGTGCTTCATAAAGACTGAACAGACTTGGCTGTATGACTTCTCATGGATTGTATTTTTAGTTTAGTTCTCTGTTAAGTTTTAAGATTGCAGATTCTTGCCAAATGATTACTTTGCCCCTTCTCCAATTTGTAAAAAAGTTTTAAGTAGATATTCTGAATGATTCTTACATGAATTCAATCTGAGACTCAGAGCAAGTATGTGTTTTAAAATTCTGCTGTGATGTTAAGCCTATCCAGGAATTATCTAAGCCAAAAAACTAGTACTTATTTAGGCATTTTTATGATTGCTTACTTTATTTATTTTCTTGATCTATCCTTATCTTAAAAAATGCATAAATAATCAAGAATACTTTTTTAACTCTTCAGTGAAAAATTATAATGTTTTTTAAAATTAACCATTTAATCTAAATATGTTAACTTTTCCTTGTCTCTAATATCTATAGTCTTTACCTACAGTATTCTGTTTCTTGGCTACTAACTGATTAAATCCTTTATATTAATGTTCTTTTCAGCTGCTCCCCCAACTCCAGCTATCATTTACGGTAAACTAAAACAAAATTCTCTTTCTACATCATCAGGCAGATATATTGCTCATTTGCCTGCTGCAATTTTTTTGCCTTTTTTTTCCCCTTTTCCTCTGTGTATGTGTCTGTGTCTGTGTGGTTTCATCCCATTTTACCAATTACTTCATTACTGTAGCACAGAACTTCAAAATGTTACAGTGCAGGTTGCTTTGCGTTTAGGGAATAAGTGGATTTCAGATATAATTTTAATTAAGATTGGGTATAGGATGGCAATGTTTTTCTCAAAGACCACACTGTAGTGCAAGTAAGTTATATAATAAATGAAATATCTAAAATGTTAAGTCCAATTCTTTGGTGAAAGGTAATTCACTATTRAAGACTTTGCACCAACCAAATTATGTTGTACATTAACATTGGTTTTGCAGCCCTGTAGTCCTGCTCTGTTTTATTTCATAGTTTATCTTAAWTTTACTCCATTCATAAGATGAATATGATCATATTGACCAGTTTACCTTRTAATTGATGAAATCACCAAAATTTTAAAATTTAAGTTAAAACTTTWAAAAAAATCTGTTAGTCAGGCAGTCTTATATTTGATAATATCGAGCCTTTAATTAGTAGTATGTTTTCTGAATTTGGGGGTTCAAGTGCAATATGATAAGCTAAAACACTTTTAAGTGTAAGGGTTTTAAGCACTTTTATGTAAATCCTATCAGTGAAAATGCTTATGTATTCTTACATGAACCTACTTATTAGTTGTGATTTTTGTGTAAAAAATCATATWATAAATTACCTTCATTAATTTGGACAGACAATTACATCTTTATCYATTATAAGGATTTATATAACAGCTTGCATGGTATTTCTGAGTCTTTTTAAAAGAACAACAAAAAATAATTTA
The DNA here is from genome assembly GCA_014549065.1 of Cardinalis cardinalis. Classification (NCBI taxonomy): domain Eukaryota; kingdom Metazoa; phylum Chordata; class Aves; order Passeriformes; family Cardinalidae; genus Cardinalis; species Cardinalis cardinalis. The sequence goes on from JACDOX010000013.1 coordinate 4,216,903, forward strand.
GTAACTTGYAATTAGTTTCTGTTTGAAGTATACTTGTTTTGAATTCACATAAAAATATTTGTAATGGTTCTAGAAAAGCTTCTTTAATATGAATGTTTCTTTATTTTCCATGAGGTATGTCTGTTGCAATAGATAACAACCCATAATCATTCAAAGATAAACTAAARAGGCATTTCATAATTCCTTGCATCTTGTCAYATTTTTAAATCACAGTGCACTCAGACWTAGCTAAACATAAATACCAATTCTTGTTAAGGTATAGAAGTTTCCAGGTTACATCATTTTTGTCTGTTTTGTAATAATTGCATGCTATTAGTCTTTAAGTCTAGCTTACATAAGTGAGTAGACCTGCCCTGCTGTATTTGTGGAGTTCTTTAATTGGAATGTAAGGATTTTTTTCAAAWATTAAAGTACGCATTCTGGTGTGGTTTCTTACTTTGTGTTCATTTGATTTACAGCTCGGCCAAATCCACCCTTTGACTTGGAGTTGACAGGTCAGCTAGAAAGAAGCATTGATCTCTCATGGATACCAGGGGATGAAAACAACAGTCCTATTACAAGTATGTTTGTTTGTATCTACTACACTACATTGAAGGTTTTGTTCTAACTGTTCCCAAATTCCAAAAATTTCTGGAATAAATGTTGTGTACAGCATAGRGAAATGGTAAATTAGTTCTCTACAGCAACCATTTATTTACATAACATACCCTTAATAACTACTATACAGCCAAGCAGGAAGACCAAAAGAGCTGGGGCCTTTTATTCAAAACCTTGTGCTAGATAATATAGAAGTTATATATATTGATATGAGGTCTGTCTGACAAGGTCCAATTTTATGAATATGTAGAGAGCAGTCTTGTTCATTGCTTGTATGCTTCTGAAGGAGAGAGCTACTAACATCTTGTCTTGCATTAACTCTTTTGTAATTCTATGAATTTGAAATAGCATCAGTACCACCATTGTCAGTGATTATCCATCTCTACTGGTGCAGAAGTTTATTCTTCGTGAAAATATAAATAGATAGTTTTTCTGGGTTTTTTTCTAATCCAGACTGCTAAAAGAATAAACCACATCCATAAAACTAAACAGTGAAATATCTATACAAGTTTGAGCCAGTAAATTGATATTAAATGCTGTTATTCTTCCCAGTAAAACATAATGAAAACTCTTGCTTATATTGAGCAGAGAGGATAAAGGGGGAATTTAGGAGMAAGGAACAAAGATATTAATAATTGTTTTCCAAAAAAATATGGGATCAGAAAGACTTTTTGGCAATACTTTTTCCCTATGAGCAATTTAATTCAATTATTTCATATGCAGTGTGTTTTTAGATAATAACTGCCGCAAATTGCTAAGATCGGTGTAGGTGTTATGTTTGGAACTAATTAGTTAGACTGAATGGGTGTTGCTCTCCAGGGTTGGATGCTGGGTCAGTATCAACACTGAAAACAAACCATAAGGATCAGGTATTTGGAAAGGAAGATTTATAAAAAACAGAATTTCACAAGTTATTGAAAATATCAAAGATTTTGACTACATTTTAATGAAACACTGAGTGATTTTTCTGAAATGTTACAGTCTCAGGCATCTCAAATGTATATCAACTAGCAATATACCTTAAAATATAATATATAGAAGATCAATGTAAATAGTTGAATATTGGTTTATTCATGTCAGAAGTGTTGTCTTTCTGCAGGAATGAGATGACACTGCTGCAAAAGAGTTAATACTAGGCAGTGTTGTCTCTTGTAAGTTTTTCTTGAGTGGTGTACTGCATGCATTCTCATATTGAAAACTGAACTCTTCTAACTAAATAATGCTGGGTYTAATTATAATACAGTTTATGTTGCTGCATGGTCTTCTTAGATGCTGCAAAATAAGGCATTTGCTTCCTGAGTAAGCCTATTTCTTTTGCTGCTGCTATCACTTCAAAGTGCAGTTGATGACGCAAGGGTTGCGCTTCATTAGGAGTGATCTGTTGGCACAGTATGACTGATGTGCTAGAATCTCTCTGAAAGCTCAGGTAGTGTTGTTTTCCCTTGAAGTTGCCTATAAGTTATTCAACTAGAGTTGCAGGCAGAAGGCTAGTGGCCAGGGAAGCAAAAAGCAGTAGTGAGCACCTCTTTGGCATATAATAGTCTCACCTTTTCAGCAAGACTTTATCCAGGAGACATCCCATCCCAAGACCTGTATCACTGAGCACACAAAAGCAGCAGTAGCTCAGACAGTAATTTGGGGTCAATTCTCCCTCTTACTGCTTAGGTCAGAATGAAATCTGCCAGCCAGAAGGCCATGATTAGTGCTACTTACCTCTTTTACATCTTACTTCTCAAATTGTTGTGCATTTTTCTAAGTGGTGCTTGCTGTAAGTATTCTTCTAAAAGAAATTTCTAGATGCCACTCTGATTTTTTTAGTAGTCCAAACGGGTTCAATCTTGAGTCATATTCTGTCTCCACCCACACATGAGATAGAGGAAATTCTTGTTACACAGCACACAAATATTTGATGCTCCAGGTAAATATTTGATGCTCCAGGTTCTGTGGAATGTACTCTGACTGTACATTCTTTTCCCATTTATTTGTTGTGTCCTAAAAATTCCTCCTAAGTCTTTCAGAATTCATATCTCACATCTTTTAGCAAAGTTTTTTTGCTGTTTCACACCTGTAAAAAATATACTTTAGTCTTTCATAATGAATATAATTTTCTTTTTGGAATTCTACAAAATTATTTATCCCTGAGCTTGTACGCTTTGTAAGGTCTTAACAGTAATCATCATAATGTTCACACAGAGTACTCTCAAGAAATTTAGTTTTTGAACATACATTCCCTGATTTAATATGAAGATAATGAAAAGTGCTCTCAAAAACTTTCCTCAAGTATAGGTTCTTGACTTTAAATAGATTTTCATTATTCCAGTTTCATTGGGGAAAATGGAATATTCAGGGAGTTTTAAATTTATACAGGTATTGCCTGCTGTCTCCTTGATACAACTAAGAACAATGTATTTGGCAGTCAAATTCCACTTCCTTGCTGTGATAGTTCAAGGACTTCCATTAAATTAAAATCCGGTACTTGACAGAGAGYTCTTGTAATAATGTGTTACCTGAGGGATGGCTGCATTAATGACAGTAGCAAAGGATAAAAGTAAGAGTTTATTTTTTAATTTTTTATATTTCACCTTAATTTCTACTTTTGATATCCACATTATAGATTTGTGTTAGATTTATGTATTTACATGTCAGGTTCYGTGATTTTTGAAAGCCCTGGTTGGAGCAATCCCTTCTGGCTAGCTCATTCAGAAATGCCTGTACTTGTCTGGGAGGCTGTTTGGAGTTTTGACGTGAGGTTGGGTTCAATTCCTGCTTGCAGGCTTTGTGATCGAGTTTGAAGACGCGCTGCACGAGCCGGGCGTGTGGCGCTACCAGACGGAGGTGCCTGGCACYGAGACAAGGGCGCAGCTGAACCTCTCTCCCTACGTCAACTACTCCTTCCGTGTGATCGCTGTCAATAGGATTGGCAGGAGCCAGCCAAGTGAGCCGTCTGAGCAGTACCTGACGAAATCTGCAAGTAAATAATTATTCCCACGTCCCAGTGATTGGTTCCTGCTATGAATAGCGTTGAGTTTGCTTGGATTCATGCAGCAGCCATTCTTGTTCATGTGTAAATATTTTATTTTTAGGCCCTGATGAAAATCCTGCTAATGTACGGGGGATAGGCTCAGAACCTGATAATTTGGTAATAACATGGGAGGTAAGATGGGTCTTTTTTCGGGGATTCATTTGTTTTCAGGTTTGTGAGTAGCTTTTTTTTTTTTTTAGAACCAATGATGAGAATAGCCAATTGCCTGCTTAAAATATTCTTGAAAAAGAGCTAAATTCATAAATTCCCCATCTTCATTTTCATGATTTTTTTTTAAATATGAAAAAGCATTAAATGGGGGGGCATATTTCCCCATGCAATTTCTCAAGATAAGCCAATAATTAGGTAATACACGATGTTTTGCTGCCAGTTTAGGAAAACCTCAAAATATAAATGGAGGTTTATGTCAAGTAGAGTCTAACTTTTAGAGTGAATACTAATGTGAATGTTGCTTCTACTGTCACCTTTTATGATAAACTAATCATTGTGCGCTTTCCCACTAGAAAACTTTGGTGGAAGTTTTCTCCATCATGCCCTTACCATCATGACAGGAGCTCAAGGAGAGCCATGTATAATCAATTTGCCCTCTCAGGCAAGAAATATTGCCTAGGGTACRCTCTTTACAAGGAAGTGGTGCAAGTCTGGTTTTCTCTCTTCCACTTCTTAAGAAGTATTTGAAAACAAAATATATATACAGAAATCACAATGTGCTGTTTGTGTAGGAATTAGTGACCAACATCACTCAATGTGCTTTTTACCAAAAAGTGAAAACTGAAAAAAAATGGTCAATTGAAGTGACCTCCTGTAAAAGCTAAGTTGCATAACTTTCAGCAGTGTTTCTCTGTTGCAGAATACAGATGTAAATTTTCAGTGACATTATTTAAAAGAATCAATGTATTTCTTTGTAAGTTAAGATTTTTCAGATCCTTCAGAATATTTTAAAAAATATTTCTTTTCATTTCAGCCTTTAAAAGGTTTTCAGTCTAATGGACCAGGGCTTCAGTACAAAGTCAGCTGGCGCCAGAAAGATGTTGATGATGAATGGACATCTGTTATAGTTGCAAATGTATCTAAATATATTGTGTCTGGTACACCAACTTTTGTTCCATATGAAGTAAAAGTGCAAGCTTTAAATGACTTGGGGTATGCRCCAGAGCCATCAGAGGTGATTGGACATTCAGGGGAAGACTGTAAGTTTTGTAGTTTGACTCAGTTATCCTAATTAAAGGAGATAAATGTGTAACCTGGATGGGTATTTAAAATACTGAAATGTTGATAAGGGGAATAGTAGGTTTTTTTTTAATTAAAAGGAAGCAATTTGGAGATAGTAAAGGCTTCATGCTACTCTGTAGTATCAATACTGAAAGCATAGGAACATTTTAACCTGTTCCATGAGACAATGCAAAGACTTGTTCTAAAAAACTATGTTTGTGTGGTTTCTAATTCTAACTAGCTGCTTGTTGCATCCTTTCCACACAGTGCCAATGGTTGCTCCAGGMAATGTGCAGGTTCATGTTATTAACAGCACATTAGCAAAGGTGCATTGGGACCCAGTTCCACTAAAAAGTGTCCGAGGACACCTTCAAGGGTACAAAGTAAGTACGGTCATTCTCTTCCTTGTTTATTAAAATAGATCAGTCTTCCTGTATGAGATTGTATCCAGATTGAAGTAAGGGACGTGTAGGGGGACTCGTGCTTTGCAGTGAGCCCCAGAGTTCTGCTGACAAGAGCAACAGCTTTGATGCAATTCATACGGAGTTCAGCAACGTTCCAGCCTTGAAGCACTACCTTCCTGTGACATGGTCCTTGAAGAAAAATGGCATGTGTTTGCAATGAAGCTTGAACGTGTTAAGCAGGCTAAAAAATGGTAACAGTTTCACAGAACTTCTTCCGAAGTAATTTAGAGGATGTGAAGAACTAGTTTTGGTAGGAGTCTCTTCTAGGTGTAATTCTAAGGTTACTCATTTTCTGCTTCAATATGATTAATCACATCTTTAAATCAGAGTAACTGGGCACTTAGTAGCATATGCTGGGTTCTGTCTTTTTGGAGGCCAGGAAAAAGCTCAGTGTAAAAGCTCAACTTAAGGGCATATGAGATAGCAGAAGATTTGGAGTGCCCATATAATGGAAGAAAGCTTGTTATAAGGTAGTGTCCTGCCTTTAGTCATAACTGAATAGGCTGTGCTGGAGAAAAAAGGCTGCAATTTAATAGAGAAGGGGAGACAGAATGACTTCAAGATTTGAAACTGATGCCCCTGGAGGACAGGGAAAAGTTGCTTCACTTTTGACATTCTATGTAACAAAATCAAAGTAATTCCTTCTTTGCTCCTCTGTAAGTATTCTCATAAGGTTGTTCTAACAAAACAGATTACTTAGCCCAAACTAGATTAAATTGAACTACTTCTTTTCAATGGAAGGAGGTCAAAGAAATATTTGAAAAATTAAAACAGTAGAGAGCATTTGGAGGAGAATAAATATACACCATATTTATAAAATGGAGCAGTCAAAAATGTTGAAACAGAACTTCAGTGCTCTGTAGCTGGTTACCACATGAATGTGAGTTCCTGGTATGTAGGTATTTCTTTCCTGGCAGAAAATACCACCATCCAGGGAGACTTACACTGGTTCTGTATGATATAGTGTGAATGTTTTTACTTTGTGTGCTGCTTTGCCACACTAGCTCTGTAAACTCAGCTGAGGAACAGGACTTCACTAGTCTCTTAAATGTTTATCTATTAGATGACAGCTTTACATCGACATGGTATTTCAAGCACAAATGGGCAATTGAAAGAAAATGCCTGTTATGTGAGGATTAAAGAGTTGGGATCTAGTGAAAGTAATGGTAGTTGTTAATCAAGTTAAAGCAACACTAAAGCTCTTAATCCAAATCACCAAATTTCTGTTAAAGATCTATAAAAATACCAAAACAAAGTCCATAAGACACACTTCTGCCTATACAGCAGGTGTTAAGTTCAACAGCATGGTTACAGTGAATTGTCATCATCCAAAGTTTAGATGGACATTTCTTTTTTCCCCTGACTTTGAGTATCTGAGGGTTATCTTCTGTCCTGAAATCACTAATGGGATCACTTTCCTTTCCACATGATCTAGTCATGTCATGACCAGTTCTATTTAATTTGTTATGTTTTCTCTACATACGATATAATTTTTTTTCTGTGGGGAGGAAAGCCACACAATTACACAAAGCTAAGCAAAACTGAAGGTCAAATAAGTTACTTGATAATAATAAATAAAACAAGCTCACAACCACAGGATTGACAGCAGACCAGACCACTGAGTAGTTTTTGCTGTTCTGGCTAGGACAGATGTGACAATGATATATCCTTGAATAAGTTGCAGATGCAGCAAGAATACCTTAAATAATTTTTGCAAATAMAGCTAAATCAAGCTAAAATAGGCTAAAGAATAAACAAGGCATGAGAAATCATAAGACCTGGTGAGTAGCTATTATTAAAAAGCTTTCTCTCAATACAAACTGAAAACTTTTCATGGATGAAGCATATTCATCATTGATGTAGCTTACGAAGCACATGACGAGCTCTTTGTAAACACAGAAACAAAATCCTACCAGCACACTCAGGCTTTCCTAATTAATAAAATTATTTCTGTCAGTAGCCAATRTACACAATATACAGTGTTGCAGAAGGGGCAGATTTCTTAACAAAGAGAGAACTAAGAGAGTGACTAAAGAGTCACGTCTTGAAGGCAAATGTCTGAACAAAGCAGGAAGATGTGTAACTAAGCAGCAGTCTACAGCACGTCATTCATATTTTGCTCTTGTATTAATCTAGCTATTACTCAATATACTGCTGTACTATAAAGCTTTTCAAACTTTGGAAGRAATTATGGAAAATGTGATGCACTCTAATTTATTATAGCTTTCAGTACCAATAGTACCARCACTTCAATTTTTGTTAGCTTGTAAATGATTTTCTACACTAGCTGACAGGATGAGAGCTATGGGATGACAGCTGGTGATATTGAAAAACATTAACTCCAACCATGTAAAACATAGTGGCATTTAAAAGTGATTGGAGTGAAATGGTATGTTGAAAGCTGATGTAAGTGCAACATTGYTTTGTAGCTATCTAGCTGGGCTTTGCAAGTCTTAACAGAGCCCCCCTTAATTCCTATGTGAAATCCCAGCTTCCTAAATTAAAGAAGTGTGTTGCAGTTGGCCTGAATAGGAGCAGATTTTTTATTCATTTAGATTTCTTTATGATCTTTAGCTTGTGATCATATGTGCATGGTAATGATGCTGCGAAAAATAAACAACTCTGTATTTGAAGGTGACAACCTCAGGAGTAACACAAGTATTTTGGTGGGGCAACTATTAATATCTTTTGAGTTACCGTGGTAGAGAGACTGTGTAGTAAAGAGAGTGCAGGGAAAGCACCTCTGAGGCTCATATGTGGTTTCTTAGAAACTCAGTCAGCTCAATGGACAGCAGAATCAGCTTTCTCATCTCATCAAATTGTCACATAATTGGAGGAACAGTGTTCCCATCCTCGGGTGTATATCATTCCAGTACTGTAACCTTAGAGTAATTTCAGATCTTGTGTGTTTTTTCAGCCAAGTCAAATCTTTTGATTTCTTCCCCATGTATAGGTAATCTGACATCAAGGAATAGCATRGTCAGGGATGTGATCTAACAAGGAGCCAAAGTCCGAATCTGCTTTGAAAGGCCTGTAGACATCTTACTGAAAGAATGGATAACTTCTGCCTCTCAGATAGACTGGAWAACAGGAGAGTGATCACAGACCAAAGTAGTTCCCAACCAGAACTTGTATCAAACTGGTTTTGAGCATTAGCAGAACTGGCAGGTGGTAGTTTKCACCCAGTTGTGTAGATTGTTTCTGGACAAGGTCTGTTTCTGGAGCAGGAAAGCTCTATGCTGTGTCTAACCTGAGCTTATTAAAATTGCAGTTATTTCTACCTATAATTCATGGACGCTTATGGAAAAGCTCAGAGTTTAGAAAATCAGAACAGCTAAGCACTCACTGTAATTATTTTTTCATTTTTTTATCTTTAGGTTTACTACTGGAAAGTGCAGAGTCTATCCAGAAGGAGTAGACGACATGTAGAAAAAAAGATCTTGACTTTCAGGGGGAACAAGACTTTTGGAATGTTACCAGGGCTGGAGCCCTATAGTTCCTACAAGCTGAATGTTAGAGTTGTTAATGGTAAAGGAGAAGGACCAGCAAGCCCAGACAAAGTATTTAAGACCCCTGAAGGAGGTATGAAATGAAAAACCTAGATATTAAACTTAAATGGGGTTTACTTGGACTTCATAAAATAATAATCTCTCTCAATACAGTAATATTCTTAAGAATTAATAATTAATGACCTGTTTTAAGTTAATCTACTTTGTATTTACTCTATGTTCTTTTTAAAAGTTCCTAGTTCACCTTCCTTTCTGAAGATTACTAACCCAACATTGGACTCTCTGACTCTGGAGTGGGGTTCACCCACCCATCCAAATGGTGTTTTGACATCATATACACTGAAGTTTCAGCCAAGTAAGTTAAATATTAATATATTTTGGGGGTTGGACTTCTGATCTTTCAAGTCCTTTCCAACCCAAATCATTATTTGCTTCTGTGATACAACTCTAACTTAGGCAATGGATCTACCAAATAATAGTCCATGTATGAAGAAAAAATTATGTTAAATTTATAATGTACAAAAGATATGATTGCATTGCAAAAAAATTGCAATGTAAAAAAATTTTGAAAAAAACTAATATATTTTGATAATACAGATGACTGTACTTGGAAACCTTTTCTTGAGGTAGTACAAGGTTAACATTTTCATTACTTTCATTACTTCAAACCATAATTCACACAGGAGGTGAGGTCCTACATATAAGTGGCATCCAAGTTACATGCAAGATACTACTACTTACAAATTCAATATTCTAACTGCAGAGAAAATGTCATTAGAAGTAAACCAAAGTATGCCAAATTATGTTGTTGTYTGCTTTTCCAATTTTCATGGTATTACAATCTTAAAAAGAAAAATTTATAAATGTGCCATTTAGTCATCTCAGAGCTATTAAATCACTTCTTTCAGATCCCAGCTGTTTTCTTAGCCCAGAAATTTCTCAGCAGTGACACTTGAAAGGAAAGAGTTTCATATGCATGGAACAGATAAAGGAATTTTACTTTYTTCTGTTTACCAAATGCCACTGTTCTTTGGCATTAGACACTAGGAGCTTCAATGTTTTCTTTTCCTAAGCATACTGAGCTTAGAGTTTCAGAATTTCTCAATGGTCAGGGAGGGCTTCAATGCTGCATAAATTCAGGTGATTTGAACTGAACTCATTTGCCTTGGATTCAGAGACTGATGAAAATGAAACCTGATCTTGAAAAACTTGCTGTTGTTTTGTGTCYTGTCTCCCAGTTGGATTTTGGCACCTTTACACAAAGGTGACTTCCTTCTGAAAGTGTAAATGCAGAGACAAGCAAAAAAAACCCCAAACATACAAACCAAAAGCCTTTTAAAATACAATGACAGTGTATGCAAGTTTCCTAATTTTTTTGTTTTTCTTTTTTTTTTGTAACAACAGTCAACAACACACATGAATTGGGTCCCTTGGTAGAGATAAGAATTCCTGCCAATGAGAGCAGCTTGATATTAAAAAATTTAAATTACAGCACCCGGTACAAGTTTTACTTTAATGCGCAGACTTCAGTTGGATCAGGAAGCCAGATAACTGAGGAAGCAGTAACAATTATGGATGAAGGTAAGATATGTATGTATAAGGAAAGCCCTTTGAGTTTAAAAGCCACTACAGATTGTGTTAAACATCTGTATCTAAATATTTCTATTGCTTCCTTACACTAAGGAAATAGGGCCAAATGATTTTCTTTTTCCTAGAGCTTTCTTAAATGTGTCATATACTRATAAAGTATTTTAAATTTTCATAAAGAAAATACATCTAAAGGCTTTCTGCTGTAGTGGGAACCCCCAAGAAGGTATAAAGCCTTTTCTTTTAATATCAACTCACAACCTCTAAGACAGGAACTGGCCTTTCTGTGCTTAAAGGTTCATGTAACTTTACATTTTTAGTGGTTATTGTCTACTCACCTATTCTGCATCATTGACCAGCTTTGGTTACAGAGAAAAATACTGGAATAATGCAGGTTTGTGGTTAGAGGAAGTTATTTAMTTTTTTTAGTATGCAAAAAAATCTAACTTGCTTTCACAGAACTGGCAAAAAACTGTGAAACTGTTGAAATAAATTTTTCATCTATGGCCCCAAGTAACTATAGTATTTAAAAACCACCAAGTGTGGTTGTTAAATCCTGTCACAATTGATTTTTATATTTGTAGCCATTCTAGAGCTTTGTTAAAGTTGTTTTTTAATTAAATATTGATGCTTAACAAAATAAGAATAATTGAAAGCCAACAGGAAATTTGGAAATTTATTTTTATCATTTTGATCATATTAATATTAATAAGTCTATTTTGGTACCATATTTTCACATATTTTTATGCTCATTAAAATGATGGTTTATTGGAAGTGCCATAGATGAGTTGCTATTCAATGCAATTTCTCTGTCAAGGTAATACGTTTGCATATGAACTGTATTTATTTTAAATCTTGCACCCTAACAAGCATGACCAATAACATTTTGTAAATGCATGTACAGTCRTTTTGTCTTGTAGTCTGTCAGGGTTCAGCACAAATTGATTGTTTCTAATTTATTTGAATTAATACATTTTATCTAGTCTGCATGCTTTTTGTAGTGAAATTATATGTGTATGTTTCCTTTGGTGTTGTATCTAATTATGTAGTGTTCCTATTCTTGTTTTCCTCCACTAAAGCTGGTATTCTCCGTCCTGCTGTAGGTGCAGGCAAAGGTAAAATGAAACTGCATGATTTATTAATGTGTGGATTTTGCAGTGTTGCAAGTGGGGAAATTGCAGTGGTAAGGACAGAAAATCTTGGACTACACATTTTTGTACAAAGTCTAATCAGGGCTGGAAGAAAACAGTTGTGAAGGTTTTTTGTTTGGGTTTGTTGGGTTTTTTTTAAGGAATCCAGAATGCTTATTAATATCTTTCATCTGTTTATTTTGCGACAGAGTTCCAGGGGAATTCATTAGCTTTGCTTTAGCAAAGTCTAATTATTTCTGAACATTTAACAGATGTATGTTGCTGTCATAAATATTCAGGATCCAGGTGCACTAGTGCTGATTAGCTGGAGTAGAAAAACAGCACTTTTGCAAAGGAGATTCATTTACTGCTTGGGCCATGTGCATTTTTTTGTTAGAAAACTATCTGCAATCTTATTCTCACTGTGGATTACTGCTACCCACTTGAACACATTTACTTCATTTGCAATCCAACTGTGCATAGGAGACAGATGACTGACAATACCCTCTGTCTGCTTCTCAGTTTGAGTATCAGATTTAGTAGACAGGCAAATGTCTTCCCACTGTTTTAGGATCACAGATCTTCTGAGTACTTGAGGATATTTCAGTGAGTACAAGCTAGTATCATTCTTATTCATTAATTTTGGTATTATTTAGTTCTTTAGGATGCAGTTTTAATGAATTTTGATACCTTCATTGTTAGAAGCAAAAGTTCAGGTAGCTGAAACTCAGGAATGTCTCTCTGTACAGAGGTGTCATTGAATAACAGGTGTCATTAACACTAATGAGACCTGTGCTTCAGATTCTCAGACCATAAACATCACAAGTCAAAATCTGTATATGAAGTACCCAACATTTTTAATAAACTTAGAAGAGACAGCATAAATTATTTTACATATAGTTTCTTTTCACATGATTATCAGGTGTTGTGAATGATGGCCATAAGAAATAAATTCATTCACTCAGTCTGGTATAAATCAGACTATATATAAATATTTGTATGCTTGCATTTGGGCATATATATATGTTTTTATATGTATAGATATAAGTGTATTCAGATATGTTTCTGGCAAGTGTGTGAAGTTGTGGAATTATTTTGATGACAAGTCTTCTTTACTATTTTACTCTAGTTGTTGCTGAGAAGTCAGCACAAATTGGAACAATCAAACTGACTTTAGTCCTGGACAAGCGCAGCAGAAATGTAAATTAAGTTGTCATTATTTATAGCTGACTCTAAAAACTTATGCAAGGAAAAATGGATTCTCTGTGTGAAACTGAGGTCTAATTATAGCTGTATGTGGCTATCAGAAAGCATCTTATTTGTAAGATTAGCTGGAGCAGCTCACATTTCAGAGCTGTCATCTCAGATTCTCTGAAAACTAAGCAGATGTCTTTGTTTGGTTCCATGTTGTTAATGGTTTCAAAGTTTTCACATATTCCTGTAGCATATAGCTCTTGCAATTACAAAGAGGACTTTGGACAYGCAAACAGCACAGAACTAAAGCCCTGACATCTGTTAGGACATCTGAATTGCTGCAGGTCTGAGATGAGTSTTCTCAGTGGCTACTACAATACCATGTAAACTGCTTTGCCACTGATCAGGGACCACGAGTAAGGAAAAGGAGGATCATATTATCAAGATCAAGCACCAAATTAGTTGGTCTCATGAGTRGGTGGATTTGGAAGATAGAAGGGCTCAGCCCACTCAAAAAGTAGCTGTACCCAGCAGTGAACTTTCCTTTTTCTATTAAGTGCAGGAGGGCCTGTATATCTATACAGTTCTTATTAATTTGGATCCAAAGCCAGAACAAATTTAGACCACAACCATTTTGTGATCTATCAAAAACATATCGGGTTTTTAATTTTGAAGGGCAGAACTTACCAGGAAAATGTAATTATCCTTTTTTCTTTTGATTTGAGCACACTGATCCTGGAATTTAATAGACAGTAGGTCCCAGATTCAGCTGGCCTAAACTGCTGAACTAAAATTTCTGCATTTGGTGTTTTCTACTGGGTAGCTGCCTGTGAAAACCTGCAGCTTGGCCAGCCATATACATTAGACACATGGTCCTGGAGGAATTAAAATAATTTAAACCTTTAGTGAGCTGTGCCACTTGTGACACATTTCATTTCTCACAGTAAAACTATAAATGAAAGTGCAGAGGGATATATTGCTGTGGTAAATCTAAGGATCTTAATAGATTCTATATTTTTTGTGTCACAAGCCTACATGAGTAAATCATTAGATGTTATTTACTAGATGAAAAAGCTGTTTTAGTATCCTTGATAATCCTATTTGACTTGCACTGTCATTTTTCCTTTCTAATAATGTGATGTTATGAATGACTTAAAGTTGATCAAATTAATGGCGCTACAAAGAAAAAAAAAGAAAGAATTTTTTCTTAGCAACCTATATTCTAAATGTGTCTGAAAACTTCATATGTAAAACAGAATTTTTTATACCTAATGTTAGATACTAAGCATGCCCTGGWGTTGCCATTTATATATTGGCATGAGGCGTGCCAATATACAGGCATGAGGTAACACAGGTGTGAGAAAAATGGAGGAATAGCCCAATTACATATAAAATAATTATAGTAGCACCTGCAAAGTGACTCAGGTGATCACAGGAGTCAAGTCTTTTCTGTCCTTTTCCATAAGAAGTTTCTAATACCTGCCCTATATAGGAAGGAAGAGAATTCCARTTTGACCMRTGGCAGAAAGGAAAGTTGCTGGTTAAAATAAAGAGTCATAGGGATGCATGTTTTTTGTAAGTTGAAGTATAGGGAGTCATGGCATGGCATGTCAGCCTCATTCCACAAGCCTCCTCATTTCAYTTTTTAGTTTCTTTTTTTATTTAGTCAACATTTACATTTGAAAGCAAGGACTTCTAATCTGCATGCATGCCAACACTGGTAACTGGTAGTCTTGAAATGGAATCAAAGTAAGTTTGTGAGATCACAGTAACCTCTAATTGTAGCAAGTGCCTCCTGTCACTGATACTCAGTCTAGTCTGCCTTCTTCTACTGAACTCCATATCTCAAGTACCAGTSACAAATAGTACTCCCTTTCGTTACACAGGGGATAAATAAGTAGTCTGTCCTCTGGGTTTGAAGCTATTCTTTTGGGGTTTTTGGATGAATCACCAGTATGTAACTCCTCACTGTAGGCTGGAAATCACTCTCAACTGAGTTTGTATCTCTGATCTCTTTGTAGAAGATCATCTTGGTTTTCTTCGTTCTGTACAAAATGCCTTTCTTTAAATAATTTTCTCTGCCCACCATCTGTTTTCCCTCTCTCTTGAATAATTTCACATAATGTCTCCATGTCTTTTGCTAACTATTTCAAGCTGCTTTTTCAGTCAAGTGAAGAGTGGTATTTTTGTATTGCTCCTTCAGCCACTCTCCCCCTGTGGACTTCTCTATTATGTATTTGTGTGATTCTTTCAGTACAGCCTGCTATGCAGAACCTCTCTTTTGTCCTCTTTTAAGTTCACTGGGAACAATGCTGATGCTTTGCATGACTAAACTAGAGAAAATTATTATTATCACTGTGCAAAAATTCCTGAAAATGCCTTTTGCTTTGTAGATGTCATACCACATGCTCGTCAGTGACATAATTTTTTGCATTTCTTCTTTGGCTTCTGTATTTCTTACACTACAGAAATGGTCTTGCAATTGATCTAAATAATCCCAGAAGTGACTGATGCCCATTTCTCACTGCCAGAAATGGAATTCTCTCCTCCTGTTATACTAAAGCTTGAATTTCATACTATGAATGTTAAAAAGGCAAAGGAAAAGAAACCACTTTTCTCTGTCTGACAGGCTCTGGCAGAATCTATTACCTTTGTCCTTCATTTTTTCCTTTTGTGGGTGTGGGTTTTTCCTTTAAATTAACTTTTCTCTTAATATAAGCATTTTAACTTAATTGTCTATGATATGTTGTTTTGTGGGGTTTTTTTTTCCCATTTGACACTAGTCTTCAAATCTGTTCTTGGCACTCACCCAACATTTTTTCCTGAATATCAGGTGAATTCCATGAAAATTCCTAAACTTTAGTTGCTTTGGGGATTATTTGATTTATTGTTCGTCTGGACAAAATCTTGAGAAAGAGTACTATGTCATTGTTAAAATACCTTCCAATCTCATGTCCTATCTTATTAAATTCTATTGATTCTGCAGCCTGGATATAACTGTTATTTGTAGGAACTGTGTTCCTGGAAGGCTGAAAAATTAAATAAAACTCTACCAAAAGACTACAGTAAAAAAGCTCTGGAATTAATTTGAAAATAGAAGAAAACTTAGCTTCGAGCATAGGCCTCTTTCTCAACAATTGGCAAATGCTTTTATATGATGCTTTTATGCTTTTGTATTTTATACTACATGAATGAAACCATACTTGGAAATGCCAGCTGAATTTTGCATGGAATCGAGGCAGGAATGAAAAAGCTTAATTAAGGTAGATGAATACGAATGRGTCTGTATAAAACCTGTAGCTTACCAGCAGTCCATTCCCATGTTTTTTACAGTGATGCTTTTGCCAGCACTGCTGCACAGTGTGGGGCATGGTTACAGATGAGAGAGCACCGTGCTCTGCTCTCCAGGACAAAGTTTCCTGCCCGCCCCTCTCTCCCCCTTTCTCCCAACTGGCGCTTGCACATGCTGGGAGCTTCTGCCAGCTGACAATTACACATTTGCCATTTGTGAACAGTGCTGGGAAACATATTGAAGAACTGAGAGGTTAATTATAATTAGAGGTGTGGTGATTGAGAAGACAAAAGAGTCTGGGTGGATTGACTACAAGCTTTAAATGTCGTAACCAGTTCACCTCCAGGCTTTCATCACCTCAGGATCCATCAGCCTTCTTTTATGTTCTTCTGTGGGTAGTCATGTTGTAAATATAGCACATTTAACAGACTTAAGTAAAACTTGGCAGGCCTGATGGCAAATGAAATAAAGCAATAATGCAAAAGATGAGAATTGCAAAAATAATAACTTTGCAAAGAAGCATGCTACTGAACAAATTTCCTGGTGCACTTTATTCAATAGTTAAACCCCACAGAATTTAAATCTGACCAAATACTACATGTGGCTAAATCTGTACATACAGCTATTGTTAAGAATCAGATATGAGTACATTTGATAAATATAAGCATAAATTARTCACTTGAGAGAATTTAAAAGTAAGATGGCAAGGAAATTACTGTAACTTTCAGACCAAAGTTGATTGTTTGATCATGTGAACACGTGAACAATCATATGAACAGAAAGACTTTTACCAGATACTTTAATCTAGCAGGCAACTCTTTAATGAGAGCAGAAACTGGAAATTGGAGATGGAAAAATACCCCACAAGATAAGATCAAGTGATTATTGAATTTGCTTTGTAATTCAGAAACTCTCCATCATCTGGAGTCTTTCGCAGAATATGAGACAGTTTGCTTCATCCCCAAGTGCTCAGGCRTGAGAAGGGAGAAGCTAGGGGTAATGCTGTGGCATCTGTTTGCAGGAGTACAAAACAGATTATTGCTAACAGTTTTTTCTGTCCTTGATATTGTGACAAATATCAATTGTATGGTTGGGCTGCTAATTAGACATCTTCCATGGAAGACCAAAATCCAGGACAATATGACTTTGAGAAAATACAATTTAATGAAACAAAAAAAAGCCATATTTCAAATACAAACCACTTGTTTTCTTGGCATAGCACAAATGCTGAGATTGTTATTGAAATAAGCACCTGTTCCTATGTCTAAATCAGGAAGGAAGTTTATACATCCTGTCTGCAATCTCAGACTCTGCGCCCTCCTAAATTTAGAGACTGCTTTTCTTTCCTCTTGCTACCTCTACAAGTGGCACAGAACAGAATCTAATCCCTTTGCATTACCATAGTGTATATTGTTACATGCTAGATTTCCCATAGACAGCYCTGGCTTTGGTATTTCTTAGGGTGGTTGTTGAGACTTCGAGACCTAAATGGCTCTTCTTTTCTTTTTTTTTAATCTAGTGCTTTGTTAATTACTGTGTTCAGGTGGTTTTAACAAGAAATTAATCTATTCTTTATTATTTAAATAATATATTCCTTATTATTTTGGTTGGTGATAAAAAAATTTATTTTGTAAAGCATTGTAATAATCAGAATACATTATCAGAAGAACCAATGGAATTTGCCTAATTTAGGTTTTTAAAAAATACTCAGAAACTATAGTTTTCTAGACATGGTACTCATATTATTTCATCTGTTCTAGGGGCCCAAGTAAGCCAATTTCTCTTTGCATATAACTTCGAACTTTTTCCAGCTAGCCATATGGAAAAAGCCAGCCTGTTAGAAGAAGAAAGTAATTTAAGTGGATAGATAAATTCTGTGTWGCCTCTTTTGCATTGATAACAGGCTTTTGCTAATTTTATTTTCTTGTGTGGGTGAAGCCATKKGAATTCTGTCATTTGTYTTTACTGAGACTAGATTTTTACCTYTGATGTTGCATTGTCCTTTGGGAAGCATTTTTAATGTTCCTAATAGAAAATATATATTTAGCAGGATAGAAAAGTCAGTGGCAAAGTGAAGCAYTTTCAGTTAAAACTAGTTTCTTACCTCTGAGGAGCATCCTCTTTGTATCTGCCCTATTACAGCATTAGAACTATTAAAATCTATTTTGTCATTAGTCCTAGGCAAGCAAAGACACTGAGCTATATGTTCATTTGTAGAAAGCATTACTAGCTTGTTACAAAGAACGAAGGTATGAGCAGAGAAGTGGCAAAGAATGAAGGTATGAGCAGAGAAGTGGCTACTTTCAGAATGCTGAAGAGAGAAGCTCTTCTTTTCACAGATGTGGGCATTCTGCATGGCTGTGAGAAGTGCTGCTGTCTGACTGGAATGGCAGCAGGGAGACACGGTGCCTTGCAATGGGCAGCTCCTTGCATTCTGCTCCTTCGTGTCCTTCACTCCAGAGTACTCTGATATTGGCTTTCCAATATCTGATATCTAGTTTTCCAGTGTCTAAAGGTGCCATGAATGCATAATATTAACAAA
The DNA here is from genome assembly GCA_014549065.1 of Cardinalis cardinalis. Classification (NCBI taxonomy): domain Eukaryota; kingdom Metazoa; phylum Chordata; class Aves; order Passeriformes; family Cardinalidae; genus Cardinalis; species Cardinalis cardinalis. Next base: position 4,235,473 of record JACDOX010000013.1, read on the forward strand.
AGCTGATTTCAGGAATGTCCTGTGAAAGCAAAGCTGCCAGTACATATATACTTCAGTTTGTTTTCAAATACATGTGTATCACTTAGCTGTTTCATATTATAACAAGTAAAACTATTTGAAACCTGCATGATCKTAGAATGTGCATGTGTTATTTATTTAACAGGTAAGGTTTTACTGTATTAGTTCATTGCTACTTTTTGATGCAAAATGTTTTTACTCTTTATTTTTTCTTTCCTACTATCTCTGATGGTGAAGGATATTCAGAAATCCTTTTTGCAACTTCCCCAGTAATGCATACTGTCCGTCCAACATTCTATAAGGGTATTGTCTTCCTTTCTTATCGCTATCCATGCAATAGAGCCAAAATCCTATAAGGGCTTGCACTTGGGGCATTTGCAGTCCATTCACTGCCACATGCCATAAAGGGAGGAGCTTRCCACCTTCATGCCTCCCTTCTGTCCTACCATTTCCCATTATCCTGACAATGTTCTCATCTCTTTCCAGCTGTCTGCATTTTACTTCCAGATGAATAGAGATAATGTTTTTCAGAATTTTGGCAGTTAGGTGCTTCTTAAGTATTTGGCAGGTTTTGTGGTACAGAGCATGCTTAGTAAAGTACATAGATTTTACTTTCTAATTTCTTGGTGTAGTAACTGCCTGGGATTAAATTTCAAAATACAGTACTTTAGTCACTGATTTCCAGTAATGGAACCAATGAAAAATGTGCTATACTTTCCCTCTATATGGTCTAAATTAACATAGTAACTTCTTTTAATACTTTTTTTAAATGCATGAAGTCACAACTGCATATTCTGCTTTGTTTTTCTATTGTGTATTTAGTTCAACCACTTTATCCAAGGATCAGAAATGTTACAACAGCTGCTGCTGAGACCTATGCCAATATCAGTTGGGAGTATGAGGGACCAGATCATGCGAACTTTTATGTTGAATATGGTGTAGCAGGCAGTAAGAAGTCATTTCATTAAATTCTGATAAAGTTTTGAGATGTATTTTGGAAGATTTGTATAGTAAATGGGGTCTTAAATTGACCCAGTGTTAATGATAGCTCTTAAATGTCTTAAATTATTTTATAATTTGATCAGGAAGATCAAATAATTTTCATTTTAATAAACATCAATGCTTAGCAGGTTTTTGATGAATAGATAAATATGAACCTTTGTTCCTTTGTATTATTTTATAAATTCTTTTGAACGTGAACTTTTAAAAACGTAGCTTGCATGAAGTTCTTTATCATGAAGCRATTACATGTGTAAAAATACAATTACTTGCATTAAAGTAGGATGCAAGGATTTTCCTAAATTATGCCCAATTCAGGGAAAAAAAAAGATTAAATAAGATATCCTTTGTTAAATTAAACCCTAAAATAAGATATGAAACAATTTATGTGCCCTTATTGCCTAAAACCAGGTTTAAAACTTTGATAATACTGGTAATAATTAGAACAAAGTTAGCTAATAAAAGCAGGATACTTCTTTTCGAATACCCCATCCTTCTAAAGTTATGTCAAAAGGTCACTAATCTGAAAATTGGAATAGAAATGCATTTTTCTGGATATTGGCCAAAGAAATAGCTGAGRCGGTCCTAGAAAAAAGATACAAGAGAGATTCAGATTTTGAAGTAGAACTCTTTGACCAAAATAAATATGGACTGAAACTGCAAGTGTCATTTAATAAAATGTCTAAAATCTATTTTAATGTATCTCATAATTACAAGTTCAATAAGCATTTTAAAAATAAATTAAATTTGTATTTCTTTAGTACAATGGAACAAATGTTTAAAATAGTTTCATAATTACTATACAACGAATTCTTTAATATGTTGCATGCAATTTATTACTCATAATTTTATATAWTTATTTTTGAGACAACAGCTATTTTTCTCAGATGATCCATAGTTTAGTAAAGTAACTCTCAGTAGTATTTTGTCTAGAAACTTTCAGTAATACAGATAAAATTAAAATACCGATTTGTTGTTTTCCTAAAATTTTTATAGGCAAAGAAGATTGGAAAAAAGAAATTGTAAATGGTTCTCGAAGCTTCTTTGTCTTAAAGGGTTTAACACCAGGAACAGCATATAAAGTCCGAGTTGGTGCTGAGGGCCTGTCTGGTTTTAGGAGTTCAGAGGATGTGTTTGAGACAGGTCCAGGTGAGGCACACTGTACCGTAGTACATTTCTGTATCCTAGCCAGAGTCATGTCAGAGCAACGCTGAAATGCTGAACTGCTTCTAGCAAGAGATGTTGTAGCTAGAATCTTTGCATGTTCCTTTCATAGAGCAATGTTAAATTATTTTATAAATGCCTAAACAATTCCAGTTTATTTATGTTTGAATTATRAATGTTTCCATCCTTTCAAATCACTCTACTTGACTGATGTTTGTACWAGGGGCAAGATATGCCCTGCCCACAGTCCATCTGTGTGCTGTGCACTGAAGATGACCTATTTCTAATATTTCCAATTAGTATAATTACAGGGCTGTATTTAAATAATGCTGCTTTCTATAGGGCTAAAATATTTGCATAATCAGAAAATGCAGATTCAATTTGATGTCTCATGTAATCTATTTATACCAGTGTTAAGACATTTCCACTTGTAAATCTTTCTTTTCCTTCCATATACTAGTTTTATATGGATTTTGATGTCACACATATATCCTGGGAATCAGTAAGGCTGTTTATATTCATACTGCAGTCCTATTTCTCTGTAAGCAAATCAGCAATGCCTGCCAATTACAGACAGGAAAAAAGTTCTATTGGAAGGTTCTTTGATGTTATGCTGAATATTGTGTTGCCATCACATGCCATGCCATCATCATGTTCTTGGTCAGCTGTTATTATTTTTTTCTTTGCCAGCCACTTCTGCTCATTCCAAGCATTTTAGCCAGTGCATAGTTATACAGCAGTAGCCCCACCAACTCCAGAATGTTAAAAGTATTTTAAATAKGAAAATACACTTGAACATTATGTTATAATTATCAGGCAACAGTATAGATAATGGGTACGCCAGTTTGAAAATGAGCATTCTCTAAAATCATCATTTTTTTTGCTTTGATTTGTTCAATTTCTGTTCACAGTTTATTACGTTGCAGGAAGGTTTGAAACCATAGTGCTGAATAACAGTGCCAGGCAAATATGTACAGGCTGAGTACAGAGCCAGGAACAGCTAGTGGTACAAAAGCCTATCTGTGAAATGTTATGCATTAACACATCTGAAGCCTAAAGGAGCAGAAAACAAGRATCAAGACTGTAATATAATTCAAAACAAGCTGCATGGAAACCTTCCCAAAAGCATCTCCCTGCATGAAAACTTCTGAGCCAGTAGATAAGGATTCCTGTACTTAACCAGTCATGTTGACTCATGCCCTTGTGTACTTAAGGAAGAAGGGACTTTAGACATTCTTTTCTGCTTCTTGATAATGGAAAGTTTCAATGTTCAGCATGAAATTATAAAYGTAGCCTAACTCTTACAGAAAAATCTTGTGTCACACTGTCTTCAGCCTAGGTCAAAGCTTTTAAACACTGCAAAAAGATGGAGTGGACAAAGAGGAAAACACTAGAATATGTCCTTTTTTGGAATGAAACTTTGATATTTCAAATATGAGGCTTTTCCCACATTTTTTCTTTGACAAGCATTCCTATAGAGCATCTTGGCAATGTGCAGGTTTATCCTTTTGGGCATTCCTGTTACAGTGTTCTGCATTGAATCCTGCCTTAGTAGCTCACCAAGATGCAAGGTTTTTCTGCATGAAGCAAATAATTTGCTTAGTGTGGGCAGGAAATGTGCCATTTTTAAAGATGCACAGAGATCTAGAAACCCTTTCCTACTGGAAATGCAGTGAGTTAATACAAGAAGCTGCATAAGTAAATTTTCATCTTCCCATCTATCTTGTATATTTTTATGTATGAGTTTTTGGCTTGATTCTATTTCTTACCACATTTGAATGTGAATTGTGCTTTTGCATTTTGTTACAGTATGTATTATACAACATCTAATGTCCTATTGTATGAATGCAGATGCACAAAATGCAAAATAATTTTTACCTTAACATGAAAAAAAAGTTTTCTTTTATTTTCATTTGTAGTTCAGAGGAAGATTCCTTTTGTGATTTTTTAATTGCCAATTTTTAATATTTTTATATATATGTATTTATGTATATTTATATGCAGCATAAAGAGTAGAAATATTTAGGTATGTAAACTATATATGACATATAGATACTTTGATGCAAAAATAGTTCAAATTCTTGTGCATATAAGAGTCACTTTCTGAAATATCAGAAAACATAAACAAGGACTGAGAAATCTTCTGATTGTATCTCCACAATAACTGGGCACATTAACTCACTGAATTATTTAAATGAAAATCAAGTCATAGCTTTGCCCAGTGAGACCAAAAATAAACATTTAAAGAAGGTAATTTTAGCMTAATACTTCTAAAGTGGAATACACACTGGTCTTCTGGATGGAATGGACTGGAGATTCTGTACATCGGAAGAACTTTGTGTTTCCATAGAATCCCTCAGGAATGTGAGACCATTGATGGCTGCTCTTCCAAGATACCTGTCTCACACTYCTTAASTAGAAAATGACACTGAGACATTGGSTTGAATTCTGTCAGTTGTAGAGCTCTTCACAGAGTTTCTTACTCTTGGGTTTTGGGTCTGGAGGAGAAGTTGAAGAATGAACAAGATAGGTTTGGATGGATGTTCATTTTCCTCCACTTCATATTTTTTTGTTTGGACCATGTATCCTTAATTCCTCTCACTCTTCCCACTTCTCCCGGCAGCTAATCCTAAATCAAGTTGCCTGTAGTGTGTTTCCAGCAGTAGAGGAGAAAATAGCTTCACCAGAATAATCCTCTACTGTGTTGGAGACCAGTAGATCCAGACCCTAGACCGCATAGTTAATTCCTGTTCTTATTAGTGCCTATAGTATTTTCTTTGTAGTTTGCTTATTATTTACATTATCTTCCAGCTAGAGTCAGCATTGGGAGAGAAATAGTGCCAAGGGTAGGCTTCCCACCTCACTAATGCTAAATCATGGCAATCATGATAAATTAATTGTAGGATGAGGTATGGGTTTGAGGAAAGAAAGAAAACCTGATGCATAATAAAATTTTAAAGGATGCTTCATTGTTGATTTTTAGTTGAAATTTAATGCTAGGTTCCTTGAATGATGCATCTGCTTCCCCATTTCAGAATGATGGAAATGCATTAGCTTGTTAGTATTGGCTTTTTATTCATCTTGAGAATGCAACTGGCATATTTGTGTGAACTACAATTGGCAACTTCATTTCAGGAGTTTAATTAATTCAAAATGGTTGAGAATAGTTTTGAGGTTTGTGGAAAGTAATACATTACGTGCTTAGATTTTGCAAAGTAGTTGCTAAGCTTAAATGTTGGCAGACTTTTTATATACTGAAAACTAACTTCTATGCAGAGGTACTTGGAAATATTCTGAATAATGGAAATACTCACAAAATACAGAATAGCTGTTTTTCTTATTGCTATCTATTTTTCACAGTGAATGTTATTCTTTAATGAACATTATATTGTCTGTTTTTTATCTGAATTGACAGCATTTAAATGCAGCAAAACATAATTTTTCTTCTTTTATCTCTAGCAATGGCAAGCCGGCAGGTAGACATCGCTACTCAAGGATGGTTCATTGGTCTCATGTGTGCTGTTGCTCTTCTGATCTTGATTTTACTGATTGTTTGCTTCATAAGGAGGAATAAGGGTGGCAAGTATCCAGGTATGCTGTTTAACCAGGGCAGTAAAATTCATCTGTTGGTAACCCACTAAGATCTCAGGCTTACCAGAAAATTACATTTGCTGCTGGTTTACCTTTACACTGTGTATATGSCATATCAGTCTTATCATTTGTTGGGCTTAGCAGGAGCCATCTGCCTTTTGGGARGAAATCCACGTCTATTTCAGCATAGGAGAAGGATCTTCTTCATTCCCAGAGGGTTCTATCAGTGCATGACCTCTCTAGAGAGGTTTGAGCTTTGTCTGGAGCATTACTGCAAGTGCACATTGCACTTTCTGARGTCCAATGCAGATGAGTTTAATCCACTAACATGAGCTGAGTTAGAATTTATTTGGTCAGAAAGTCCAAACCATAGCTACTGGTTGCTTTTAAGTATGGGGAATGCATGCCTTACAACAAATCTCTTCAGGGGTTATATTGTTTCCAATACCTTGAGTTCCTTCCCAGAATCTGTGTCATCTTCAGCCTCTGCAGTTTTTCAGCTAAGTTTAGTTACCATCCTTCAGTTAGGCTGGGGGTTTTTTTTCCTATATTTTTTTCTTTCTAAGAGGAGGTGTAAAATAAATGTTTTTTTATAGTATGTCCAGGAATGGCCAAGTATGTTTTATAATTTTTCATTAAAAATTGGAACTAGACAATGTATGTCTTCTTTCAAAACACTAATCCCTCCTGGTGTACTTTACAAAAGGCATGTATATGTATGTATGTATGTGGACATGCAGGTATCATATATATCTTTCCCTAGTGTTATGTTTCTTTCTATGGAGTAGCTCCATAGACCAAAGCTCTTTTGAAAAGGATAGGGAGAACCACTGTACCTTGCACAGYACTGCTGGATAGGATCTCAGAGCAGCTGTTGAAGTATGAGTGACTACGAATGAACTTCAAGTGAGCATCCAAGGATAGTTTGATTTTTCATTCTCTTATTCTAGCTGCAATAGAAAGTACAGTTGCTAAGTTTCATGTAAAATCTTGATTTAAAGRAAAAATTATTTTCTCCTAAGGTTTGGGAATAAATATCTAGACTCTAGAATGCTTATTTAAAGTCAACTCAAAGTTCTTGAAGTTCATATTGTTAATTTGGGCRTGAAAAATATGGATGCACTTAGAAAAGTATAAAAGAAAAAACTAGACTTTGTTTTATTTTCTTCTGCTTATTTTGATCAGTGCACTTCTAAAAACTTAGTGTCAGGGAACACTAAGAACTTGAACTCTTCATAGGGATATCTGCTGGAATAGCAGATTATTTTTATGAGAAAATCACATTATTAAGTACAAGAATTCTATTCTGCCCARTCTTTTAAAGAGAACACAGATTTGTAGTGACAGCAAAAATTAGGTAAGAGAAGTTTCTGTTCCAGCTGCCTAATGTTCCTTAATCATTTGTTTTCATGTGAAGAAAACAAATGATTAAGGAACACATAGGGTTACATAGAGTTATATAACAGGCTGAAGACAACATCTTAGGGGAATTTTTTCCTAATATTTTGGGTTTTTTTAAGAGAAAATGAGATAACAGAGGATACAGAAAAAAATATTCAGGTGACTGGAACAAGTGAGGTGATGAAACTGAAAAGAGTAGGGAGGACATGGAGCGAACCACCATCTAGAGGAGGGTAAAACAGAGATTTTGAGTAAAAGTGTGGAGGGCAGTTGGATGCTAAGGTTGTCATTGCTTTGTGGATCCTTKACCCTCTGTCCTTTCTGCTGCTTCTGCAGAATTATTAGTTGCATGGTATACATTTTTTTATGCACAGATACCTATGCATAKACACATACATATWTAAAGGTGGATCTGGACTGCTTTAAAGAYTTCCAGAATCAGTATGTACCAGTGTTTCTAGCAGTGACTTTGTGTTTCTTGGGTCATTGCAAATGTACTGTTCCACAGGTAGTGACAAATGGAAAGCACTAAGTTATGAAATCTATGAAAATTGAAGTTATGAACTCTTTTTATCATAATTTTTGCATGTCAACTTGAGGTTGCCTGTGGTATGTAGAAAGTAATTCATTACTTCAGTATGAAGTTATAGCAGCCTGATACGTCTCAAGGCCTTATGTGTTACTGCAGTTATGGACTTAGTAAATACTAAGGAATGATTAATATCCTCTTAATATCAGGAATGATTAATATCCTCTTAAATAATGGAACATAAATCAGTGATGTACAAATAAAGTGTAGAAATTACCAGACTAAAAGACAAGAGATTGTGTATTGAATTATATAACTGTATCTGCTAGGCAAGGGAAAGATCTGAATAGATGCCAGAAAAACAGAAATGAAAAGGCAAAGGGAAGAACCATAAATAGAAATCTTAAAGTCAGTATATTGCTTTATCCTGTCCTCTTAACTTATAGGAATATATGTCATCTGTAAATACCTGACTCCTCAGGTGCTAGTGGGYTTCTGTGTCAATGTGCTACATTTATTATGTTATAGGGACAAGTTATGTGCCTAGATATATTCCCACCAGTGAACAAGGATTAAACCTAAAACCAGAATGTGCAAGAAATAAAATTCTGTAAAATTTAGGTTCCAGTGTATGTGACTTTGCGCTGGGTTTGATCATGTTGTAGAAAAGAAGAAACAAACYATGCCTAGTATTTTGAGAATTATTATCAATGGAAAAAAAATCTAAAATTGTATGGAGGCTTACTACATGAAATTAAAGCAGAAAATGTACAAACTGACATGAACAAAAGTGAATCTGATTCAGTTTTATCAATCAGTATGAGAAGAATATCAAGAAGTAATAGAGAGCATTGTTAAGTAGAACTAAATGATTCAAACTTGATTAAGCAATAACTCTATTAATAATCTAAGTAAATAAGTTATTTTAGTAGGATTTTCAACAATTTTTTCTCCTTTGTGATAGAAATAAAAGAAAGAAAAGTTCTGCTAGTACAAAATGACATACAGTCATACTAGAATGAAAATAAAATCCTATAACTAATTAACAGATCTTTTTCTTCAAAAAAAAAACCCCAAACGTAACAGCCTAAGGCCCCATTTAAAAAATAGTTTTTATTCAAAAGACATTCCTGCCAAATGTGATCAGTTTGAGAAATTAAGGTCTTACACYTTCTCATCTTGCAGTTTCATGATAAAAATTATTATTTCAAATATTTTAGTGAAGGAAAAGGAGGATGCACATGCTGATCCAGAAATACAACCTATGAAGGAAGATGATGGAACATTTGGTGAATACAGGTGAGCAGCTGATGTGGTTTGTCATGGTCACTGTTCATATCACACATGTACCGTATATAGTATCACACTAATTAATTTAAGACTAACTTTTTTTTCCATGTCAAAAAATTTGTATCCTATGTTATTTAGAACTAAAAAAAMCATTTCAACCACACCATTAGAAAAAAAATTATCCAAGCTTAGTATAAGCCATTTGCTAATGCAAGGTGAAAACCACATTCAAACACAATTGTATGTGTTTGAAAGTCCAAGTGTGGAATCTTTATTTACAAAGCCATCTTTCAGAGAGTTCAAGTACCAGATACAGTGTCCTTTCAGTTAGGGCACTATGTTGAGCATTATCGTTTTTCAAAATAAATTTCTTACTGAAGCCTAACAAAGACAGTCTGGAAAGTTGACTGGAAAACAAATGTGTTTAAAATAGCTGCCAGTACTAACATCTAATCAAATAACAAAGAGGTGRTGTTATACACAGAGGTGAAGGAGTGTCCTACAAAGAAAGCAAATCTCCCTTTCATGTATTTCAGTACAAGATACATAGCAAGCAAGCAGCTTCAAAGCATGCAACACAGCTCTTATTCCTGACACTCTTCTTCATACTAGCCAAATCTGGCATTACCAAAAGCATGCCTTGGCGAGACTATTCATACAACAACTATGAATATAGCTTATTAAATAAGCAGTTTATCTGGTTTTTGATTAGTACAAAAAATAATGTTACTATTTTATAAATAGGTCGATACGATTATATTTTACGTGGGTATGAAATAGATTTTGTAGTGCATTCCTGTGTCAAAAGCAGTGTAGAAGTTCTTTGTTATTGCAAAGATTTGACATTTACAAATGTACACAGAAAAAGCAGATTTGTTTCAAGAAGGATCTACTTTGTTGCCATAGCTTCTTCATAGAAGGAGAAGGTACATCTTGATCTGGCAGGACTAGATGTACAGTTCTGAATGATGAGGAGCAGTTTCTGTTTATTCTTCTTTGATTAAAAACGATATACTTCATTCTTAGGTTCATGAGTTCAGAATAGTATTTTATTCTGCTGTAAGTGCATATGAATTACCTAAATTCAACTGATAAAAAGGGAAGTATGAGGCTATCTTTGGAAGTGGAGTTTAAAAAGTACTATGTAAGTTTTCCTGGGAAGCCTAGTTTGCATACTTCTTTATTGCTCCAGTGGTTCTTGATACTTGGAACTTCCAGCAGCAGAAATTGCACTTTGTACAGAATTGTACAAATGATGTGACCTCAATGCATGTTTTCTCGGGCCTGGAATAAGTATTCAAGCCTGCTTTCATTTGTGACCTGTAGCAAAATTTGAATTTATGTCTCCATGTTTAAGTGGCTTGAGTTAATCTAAAGAATGATCTAGAGCTTTATTAAATTATTTTATAATGCATTCATTCACTCATGTCTAGTGAATATGGGCAGATGCATGCCAAGCTTTCACACTTATTCAATGGGAGAGTTCTATGTACCCTGCAAAACCTCCTTTTAAAAATGTATTTCTGTGTAATTAGTCTATATTGGGCTTTCCTCTTTTTTCCTTAGAGACAGGGCAGGAGCAGCAACCAGTCAGATTACAGAAGATACCTTGTCATCCTCTCTGCAGCCCAGCATCACTGCAGTCACTCAGTTCCCAGTTTGTCTGCCTCACATGATGCAGTGCTTCTTTGAGGAAAAAGGGTATAGGGTTTCCCTTGGAAAAAAATGTAATTTTTAAAAGATCTAGGAATTCGAGTATTTTGAACTTTTTTCATCACTTCAGGTCCATGTCTGCTTGGACAGGAAAGAAACTGGACAAGGAAAAGAAAACAAAAGGTAGCTGTGCCAATTCTCCTGAAGCAAACCCTGTCTTTACCAAAGCAAAGTCTGTGAGATCTGACAGATCCAACTTCTTCAGAAGGTCAGGGGATCAATACTCCAGCACCAGATCAGAGACCTCCTACACCAGGAGGAGGGCTAGGCAGTCTTCAGAGCTTACAAGGGTTAGTTCTGTCTCTGCTTCCCTCTGCCAAGAGGAAAAGAGGTCAGACAAATGGAAGTACAGGCATGGCTCTAGACATCATGCTTCTGAGCAACACATAATGGGGTCGGAGGAGGGCTCAGATTCTCAGGCAGGACAGCCATCCCCTTTCCAGCAACCCCTCAGCTGCAACTCAATTGGYGGCTTACTGGCAAGGCAGCATCCTTCTCTTCAGCACTGGTGCAGCCAGACCCCAGACTGCAGCTCAGATTCAGACGACACTCAGAGCTCCTGCCACAGGAAGGTAAGACCTTCTACTGCTACTCACTTCTCCGAATCTGAAAAGAATTCACTAATGAAATCTGTAATCTTGCCTGAGCTGGCCACTGTCTTAAAGGATGCTTTGACAGCAGCCAGACAAAGCATAACATCTGTGGCACAGGCAAGGTCCCATTCAGTGAAGCATCCCAGGGTACCAATTGCCGAAGTTCCACTGGTTCCTTTGGAAGCTCCTGGGAGCAGTTCCCAGACTTCTGAGTTTGATCATATGGACAGCTTAGAAGATCAGACAGCTTCTGGGAAGGAGAAACCTGAGGCTGGCAAGGCCTTGGAGCTTGAATCAGCCCCTGAAGGTGGGGAGGTGGCGTCTGAGTCCTCTACAGAAGATCCAGAAGGCCCAGATCCTCTGCGTAAATTTGACATGGAGAATCAGAACTACCTTTTTGAACACATAAAGAGGGTGCTAATGCTAAAATCTTCCATATCTGAATGTGCCTCTGAAGAACTATATATCCCCTCTGAAGAAGGCAAGGTAGATAATGCACTTCCTATCCATTCAGCTGTGGAAGATCTTGTCTGCAGGATTTGGGGAAATCCCGAAGGCAAGCATGAAGCCCCACCAGTCCTACGTAAGCTCTATCCTTTTCCAGTGGATAAAGCTGCTTTGTGGGGAACCTTGCCTGAGGTAGACAGAGTATTGGTTACAGGTAATTCTGTTCTGTCAGTGCCTGATAATACAGATGCTCTCCCTAAAGATCCCACTGACAGAAAGATTGAGGAAGCAATTAAAAGATCTTTCAAGCTAGTTGCAGCCCAGCTTGGAGTATCTATCTACTGCACTTATGCTTCTAAAGCTTTACTAATATGGTTAGAGGAAGAACGAGCTAGATTCAAAAAGAAATGGGTCCCATCTGGTGCCATGCAGAGAAAACACAGGCTGTGTAAAATTGCAGCTAATTTTATCCATGATGCAGCTGAGGATTCTCTCAGACTCACTGTTAAAAATGTGGCATGCCTCACTGTAGCCTGGAGAGCTCTCTGGCTGCGTCCTTGGAGCTCATCACTAGATCTGAAATGTAAACTGCTGTCCTTACCATACACAGGGGGCMAGCTGTTTGGTGAATCCTTAGTCCAGATCATGAAGGATGTCTCAGAACACAAGCAGTCCTTACGTCAGAGGAAAAAAAAGAGCTCTGCTGGAAGCTCTTCCTGTCCTCCTCACAAGTGTGTGAGTTCCTTGCGTTCTCCTCCAAAGTTCAAAGGAGGGAAGGGAAAGTATAAGGTCTCACAGTCATTTCATGCCAAGTACGAAAAGACATCTCACTTTCAGAGAGATATCAGACCATCAAGAGGAACTTTTTAAGAACATAGACTTGCTTCCTCGTTTCTCAGGAACTGAGAAGAGTGAAAGACATGGAAATGTTTCAATATTTCTGGACAAATAAACCCAGTGGTTAGAAAATTAGTTGTTTCCAAGTAAGATTTAAATTATGAAGTTACTTAAATCTTAATGACTAATTAAGTTAGAGAAATYATAGCTCTCAAATCCCCTCTCTATAGGGGAGGGCTTTTTCGCATTCCATTTCTGGGCTTCCTAGTGGTCTTGGGATGGTTTGGATTTGTTTGAAGTTTTGCACTCCTCAACTTCAACTAAGAGAATACTTTCTGTGTGAGAATTGGCTGGTCTGCAGGACCAGACAACATCAGATTTTTCTGCCATATTGATCTAGTGAAGGAAATAATGCTTTAGGAAATGCAGGTGTTTCGGGAACTATGGAATGACTATGCATGCTGTATTCCTGTGACTGGATGGATTCCTTCATTTTTACATAATAAGGGAAAACAGTGCCTCTGTAGCAATCTGCTCTGCACTCTCAGTGGTTTTCTGAGTTGTAGAAGACTGAGACAGTAAATTGTGGACAGCCATTGTCTACACCAAGAACCTGCAAGAAACAGAATAACTACCACAGATGTGTGTTGAGGACAGTGTAGGCGTATACATCAGCCTAAATTTTCCTCTTGGTCCATAAATGGAGAGAAATTGAGAAGCTATGACAGCTACACACCCATGAGTTCATGGGTAGGAAGATGGGAAGGAAACAACTACAAGAGAAGGACGACAGTCCAGTGCTCTGCAGAATGTTCTTAAGAAGTTGAAACAGGACAAGGCAACTACAGTGGTTGGTTGGATTGATAGTGTGGTAACACAGGATATTTGCACATTTTTTAAAATTATTTTGCCTCTTTTCTTTATTATTTTGACACAATATTTTTCCTAGAAATTCTAGGATATGCTGTGAGACACTGTGGCAGAGAGTTCTGGGATTACTAGATAATATATTACTCTTCCTTCTTCTGAGCTAATTAACAATGAAAATAAAGTTTGTAACCACAGTTGTGGGGTTTTTGTCTTGTAGTTACTTGCAGCTTAGGTGTGTTTCCCTAGGGACCTAGCCATGATTTGTGCCTCAGGACTGTAATTCTAAGCTTGGCCACTTCCAGAACAAGAGGTTATCTGAGTGGACTGCCTGAAAAWCTGAACAGTCCAATTGGATTTGGCGGTGGTCTTACTGTGTTCTAATTTACACACATGTACTTTCTTTGACAATTCTTGTTTACTTCTTGAATACTTGTGTGATTAACAACTTTTTCAGCACATTGCTTTTTAAAGCTAGGGCTTCGTCACCCAGTTTTTCCAGCTTCTGTCAGGATKGAAGATTGAGTATTACAGAGATGTTAATGAAAAAACTACTCAGAAGACTAATATAGGTGGGCTTAAATAAGAAATAGTAAAATGGTTTGAAGTCTGGATTGACTGTAATAATATTAGGACTCACAGTCCTAATAATTTAAGRCTGTCAGCAGAATCCTCTTAAGTATAGGGACAGATTCTCCTGGAGTATGCAGGGAAGCCATAGAGGAAGGTATTTCTGTGGCTTTACCTGATTGCTTTTACTTAAACATTTCTGGGCTATTGACCTGAGGTCACAGAAAAAGAAATGTACTGATAACAGTTTTCACCTTCTGCATCCACTTTCTGTGTCTCATAGCTCAGAATGCTTTACCCACTTTGTTTCATGTTGCCTTTCACCTGACAGTTGTGCTGTGAGGAAAAGTAGTATATTGCTAACCATATATTGAGTCTTTTTGCATGTCTAAGAATGTGGCAAAGTTTAGTTGGGAACTAGTTGCCTGCTGGACTGCAGAGGCATCGTAAAAGTGTCTTCCCCATTCTGACTGGTTGCTGCATGTACCCATAACTAAGGAAGAAAAATTGAAAAGTTGAAAGAAGAAAGGAGATTTCAAGGTACATGTTTCTTTCAATAACTGATAAGCTTATGAAATGGAATTACGTTTTTTAAACAAATAAATTTGTACTTTGCACTTATGTTATTGTTACCTTCATACTTCTTATATCTCTTAATAATTAACTTCAAGTTTGATATGTTTTCATTAAACTAATAAGARAGAGAAACATATTCATATAAAAGCAATCATTAATGATTAATATTTAAATCATGCTTTTAGAATATGCTTTAATATTAAACACTTTTCTTACTGRAAAGAAGTGTATGTGATACATATAAGTACTTATCAAAATGATTGGTACATATGAGTCTTGTTTGAGAAATTTGCATCCCTAAAAAGATACTAGTATGGAATTTATTTTTACAGCAAAAAATAGTAAAAGTATGGCTACACTTAACTTCCATCGCTCTAAATAAAGAATACCCATTCTCACCTCATGTTTGGTTCCCATCAAGTATTGTTTTCTGACTATTAATTATATGCACTGCATAAATGACACTTCAAAAAACTTCTTCAATTTACCACTGTAATTTTAGTCAACCCAATTTGCAGTTTATTTTTTAATATCACAATATTACACTAGGTATGTAATAGAAGTCAGAAAGCAAAACCCCAAACAGAAACAGAAAGAAACTATTATTTATCCTGATTGCACTTTGGAATAGTTTTATGAACASTTGTAAGCAAGGTTGGCAAACCTTGTGGGTACAGTATCAAAATTTACGGTTTTACCATGTTTTGGCAATATAATATTTTATATTCTACAGCCTAAAGTGTTCTATAGCTCTTCCTAATGTRATTCAGCAGTTTTTGTAGTTTGCTTCTTGGCAGGAAACAGAGATAATAACATTCATTTTACCGGACCACCAGAACCCCATTCTCTGTTTTGAATCCCCAGGGTAGCAAAAATGTTGTCCAAAACATTGATGTGTTCACTTTTTTCTTGTTCTCCTATTTGTTTGGTTTTTTTCCTCAATTTCTTTCTCTTCCACCCAAAACACTGTGTTCATTTAAGAGTCATAATCCAGTTTGATACAGAAAAAATGGTACCATGGCATATGTTGTCTTTWCTGAACCAGGAGTGTAAAGCATCTTGGATAATCCCACTTGTTTTTCCCACTGCCAGAGTCCTGACAGAGCCTCTCTCTAGGCTTATATAGTGCAACAAGTGAAGGAATCCCCAGGTTCAGATTTGATTTTTGCAGTTTCTGTGACTGTGCTCTCAAACCAGTACCCACCTCCATGTAGATACACTCCTGGGTAAATCTGCAGTTTTGTTTGCTTTTAATTATAGAGATTGTGGAATTCACATCCTGACTAAAGTATAGAAAAATCTTATACTCAATGCAACTGTGTAAGTATTTCTTCATGGTTTGTCTTAACATAAACTTTSTTTGCAAAAATATAAATAAGAAAACAAGAASAGCAACAGAAAGCAGAAGTTCTCATACTCAGATTTTTCTAAATTGTAATGGCAAATCAAGCTTTTCATTGGATTAAACACAAAAATGTTGGTGTATTTATACAGCAGCAGCATATYATTTATATATGTATATTCCAACCTAGTTAATTACACTGGCTAGGGTCATACTTTAGAATATTTGCCCAGAGATCCATGACCAATCAGAATATGATACAACTGCAGTTTGAATTTATTTTAATTTCTGCGATTTATGGTATAAAGAATTATGAAGTTATTCACCTGAAATTAAACAGTAAACCATATACCAGTGCTGTTTCCTTAACAGTTTAACCCAGAAAGCAGATCTTCCCTGGGAGGAGGACTGGTTACAATTTCAGAAGGAGGGCCTGGCCTTCATTTGACTCATGCAGCCTATTTTAATGACTAATACCTTCTGATGGGGCCATTGAAGAAACTACATTGTGTATGAGTATTAAATACTCAATTCCATCTTCAGCATTTAAATATGGGGTCCTTCCAAAATGAACTCTCTTCAGTAATGTCTCTGTAATCTGCTTGGGTTCACAGTGTTACAAACGTTTTCACTTTGCTGCTGGATTCTTGAAATTTTGGAGTACAGTCTTTTAAATGTTACTGGCMTGAATGTTTGCAGCACCAGTGAGCACAGATCAATGACATTCATCCTCATGCCTTGTACACCACAATAAGTAAAACATCAAGCCTGATACAGTCACATTTGGAGGTTTTGCTTTTGTGTGCTTTGAGCATGAGGATTTTCTTACATGTAAATAAGAGAGATATTCTTACCACTGTTTTTCTGGTGTATATGCAGAATGATAAAATCTCTGGTATGCTTTTTCTGTAAGTATATGCATATTAGAGGTGGTCGTCTTTTAGAATTTAATAACTTAGTGTTTTCCAAAACAAAAAAAGAAACAGGTGATGAGGAGAAACGGCTTGATGGAAAATGGGTGTAATGGTTTTCTAGCAACAGTTTCTCAACAGGGCTTTTTTAGCTAACTGTATGATCTGGTGTGGCCTTGTACATCCTRTGGTTTATATATATATATATGGTTTCTCTGGGTGCTTAAAGGTATTAACTAGAAAAAATGCATTTAATAAGATACTACGTTTTAGGAATTAGAGGGTTAAAATAATTTGCTGAGTATATATTCAGCCTAGTGTTCTAGAAATTGCAAAATATAATTTTGTTTCTTTAATGTTTTATGTGTTTCTTTATATTTCTCGTAAGCTGTGAATCTAAATAAAAACCCCAAACCATTTCCTTTTTTTGTACCCTATATGCAAATCAAGTCACAGGTTCTGTTTAAGACAAGGTATATAATTGCACCCAAAAGTGCAGCTGGCAAYGGTGGGTTTCAATTCAAAATGCTTTGGAGCTGCTGCTGAAATCCTCATCTTGACACTGAACTGCAATGTAAAGGATTCTGAAAAGAGCCCAGCTGTATCTATTTCATTAAATACAAGCCTACCACAGCTGCAAATTTATTTGAGGATGTTGATGGTGGTGCAGCTTTCCACTGACAAAGACCACAGTACCTTGCTACAGGGATCTTCTCTACTGGCCTTTCTTTCCTTTCCTTTTTCTGTTGTCCTCCAAATCACCATCATCATTGTCAGAACATTATCAGTCACGGAGTAGGGTAGGGAGATGGATCTGATAAGAAATAAAAAAGCTAAGCATGCTCTCATCTCCTCAATTCTAGCTACTGTAAGCTAAATTGTTGCTTTACCTGTAATACAGTAAATATTGTAGAAATTTTAAGAGCAACTTATTGATACAATACTGATCACTATCAGGATATGGACTTTGCTTTTCTTCTTAGGCTATTTTCATTTGTTTCTTCTGCACCCATTTAATGGAATATGTAGGTCTCTTGAAAGGTAAGGTTGAAAATTGCAAGTCTGGCCTGCATTATGTAACAAATTATTTGAAATGCAGCTCTTTTATTTTCTTTATACTAGTAAAGAAAATCAGTATATTTCATTTAACCAAATTCATTCCTCATTCATTTTCAAGGAATCAAAGAAATTAAGAAGTTTAACAGACTAACTTCACGGCACATCATGAGCTTGTTACTTTGGAGAACAAACAAATTATTTTTTTATAGCTTTACAACCCCCTTCTTAATGCTTGCAGTTGCATCTACATGGCCTCCAAGCCAAGGGCCCAGGTCTTACCACTGAAAAGTCATGCACGATGGGGAAAAAAAAAATAAAAGAAATCACAACTCCCCCTCCCTCCACTGAAGACATTCTCTGTTTAAACCATTCTTACACCATGTTTCCATGTGAACTGCATCATATTGATTTGTCTCTACAATGTGATGTGGGTTTACTAAAGGATTATAGGGCTGCACACATGCTTTTCATAAACTCTGCATGCATGGCTGATTTTGTCTTAATAAATAGTGCATCCGTTAATCCCATGTTTGTTTGTTTGTGTCTGCAGCGATGCAGAGGACCATAAACCTCTAAAAAAAGGAAGCCGGACACCTTCAGACAGAACTGTGAAAAAAGAAGACAGTGATGATAGTTTAGTTGACTATGGAGAAGGTGTAAATGGTCAGTTCAATGAGGATGGCTCCTTTATTGGACAATATAGTGGTAAAAAAGAGAAAGAACCTGCAGAAGGAAATGAAAGCTCTGAGGCTCCTTCTCCTGTAAATGCCATGAATTCATTTGTGTAACCACAGAACTTGATCCCCTTGTATCTCCAGTTTGCTTAAAGCACTTGTACATCCTCCTTCTCATACTATGAACACGCAGGTATCGGAGCTCCTCACCACCAGATGTTAATGCTATGAGAATATGCAGGTTAACACCAGTACACAGCATAATGACACAGTAAGTGGTATGTTACTATGAATCAAAATAGAAAATTCAAATTTTGTTCAAAACTTGGGTATTTTTAATTTTTTTTTTTTTTTAAGGAACTGACACAAACAGTAACATCAGCTTGTAATTTTGTTTCCGGTTGAAAATACAGTGAAATGCATGGAAAAAAAACCCCTACACAACTCACAGATAATCTCGTGTACACTATGAAGACATGGTTTGACAATTTGTTATGCAGTCCTCAGCTGAATCCCTGGATATGAATTCCGTTCTCAATGTCAGAGTGTTATAGTAGTATTATATAGAACTTCAATGTCTTTGTGGACATTGTTGTGAAATTGGTGACTTAATGTCTAGCTATCATATGTCTTTTTGCAAGACAGTTAGGAACAGTATGTACAGTATATAAATGCTAAATGATTTAAGTATGACACTTGCATTTGCCGATGCTTAATGAGACCCTATTATCTGCTCTTTGCTCCTATTACTTTATAGCCTTTTTAATCTGTCAAGTATTACGGCAGTACAGTGTTCTATTTTTACATCAAAACATATTGAATTGATTTTAGGGCATAAAAGACATGCATTGCAATGCATTTTGGAATTTTTACAGTCACTGAAAGAAAAACTTTAAAAACTAAGGAAAATATTCCAGAAAACACAGGGCAAAGTACATTCAGTGCCTTTATACAATATGCATTCCGTAAAGTGCTGTACTACTAAATCGGTTGGTGCAGTAAACTGTGATTAGCAGACTAMTGTCATTGCCAAATAAAGGAAAAATGTGAAGAAAAAGAAGTGTTATGAAACTGTTGTGCTAAAAATGGAAAGTTTAAAATATTTTAAATTGCATAAAGAAGAGTATGATTTTTTTTCCCTTTAAAAAWAGCTTTCTACACAGTTACAGCACAACATGTTTTCATGGCCTTAGAATACTTAAAACAAAAATGAAAACAAACAAACAAAAATCCCAAAACACAACCAGAGTTAAATTATTTACTAACACAGCAAGGAATAAGCTCTTGTAAATAAATCATTGAAAACCCAAAGCAGCTGACTCCATCACTTGGTGAGAGTGCATTTCTCTCTGTGTCCCAGCCTGATCAGTGTGGCAGCTTTGTAATTATCTCCAGCCTGAAGCAGTGTGGGGGTTACGCTCGGACCACAGCATTCCATCTGACAAGTGCTAATATGGTTTATTGGTAAAGGATTACCCTTATCGGTTAAAAAATTATTTTCTCACATACTATATCAATCAAATGTTTCCTCCAAATATAAATTTTTATAACAACCTATGGTTGAAGGAATGCTCAGTTTCATTTGCCAATAAATTGGTTTTTCATAACTTGCATCAAGTTTAATTTTAAGTAAGCTTTTTATATGTAGATATTTTGTTGAATTTGTAAATACACTTAAAGCGTAGATGCTATATGCTTCTAGGTGTTACAGACAAATAAACCAAGAAAGCTTATGTTGTACTGTGTAAGAAGTACTATAGCCAATTGTGTGCATGGTATTTTAAAGCATCTACTTTATTTTTTTTTTTTCTGTGAACTAAAATAGTTATCTGCTCATTTACTGCAGATTCCAACTGAACTATTCAGAGCTTTTGCCAGTGCACTACATTAGCCCATAGGACACCTTGCAGCTTTCATGTATATATTGTAGGTAAAGCACAACTGAAGTAATCCCAAATGTAACCCAGCTGTAATAAGCTTCTTTCGCAYCTTTGAGCTTTCCATTGGTCAGTTTTTTTAATGGGAACTGAAATACAAAATGAATTATATGAACACTGATTACAAAGCACAAAGAGAACATTTCTTCACAGGATTTGCCAATGGTTTTGGTAAAAAAAAATCATTTTACTCTTATTTAATTGTAGATGCTGAATTATCTGTGCATGTGGGGGTAAACATACAGGCTCACTTCTGTAATAGTGCAACGGATTTTGTATTAAAAATAAATGTGGTTTTAAAATTTCACTGTTTGTTCTGTTTACACTAGCAGTAAAAATCACATCGGATTAGTCTTGTAATTAAGAATTCATGGTAGTAAAACAGCATGAAAGAGCTCTGGCAGAAGTTGTTCCATGATGTTACAAAACTTCCATTACTGCAACCAAATTATTTACAGAAAGCTGCATACCTTCACATGCTACCATTTGAAAAAATGGTAAATTTGTCTGGCCATTTCCCATTGAAATCTGTGATTTGCATTTTACTTCCATGGATGTTTTTATTATTTATTTAGTCATATTACTGCAAAGAAAAGAACTGAAGCAGTCATGTTCTATACCTGTAAGAGTGAATAAGAGAAAGTAAGAATGTTGATTTGAAATTAAGAGCCCTCAGATAGGATCCCAAATAAGGATTTTGTGTCCTTAAGGAATTGTCTGACATAGAAATTTATGGTTATCTGTTTTTAAATATGAAGTGAGGAATTTTTAGTCATCATCTTTTACAGTACACAAAATCCATTGCAATGCTCTTTTCATATCTTATCTATCCTATATATGAATGGAAACAGACTGGGCAGGAGGGCAGCTGTTCTGCATAGAAGACTGCAGGAGAGCCATGGATTCCAAGAGATGCAGGTGCTTCAGGAGATGTATCCAAAAGTTGATGAGTGGGCATGATGCTTGAAAGAGGGATCTTATCACTGAATCAGAAGCCATTCTGCCAGCCTTCCCATATTAAGTGGAAACTTCTGGATATTTCTGCTCCTGTCACCTGCACAGACTCAGTTCTGGCACTTCTATCTTCAAATATCTTCACACTATCTTCAGATATCGGCTGCTTTGGTTTATGTACAGGTATCTGTTGATTTTATCAGCAATGTGAACTGTCTGGGAGATATCAAATACAGCTGTTTCTGTTTCAATTAAAGAATACTTCCTGAAAAGAGAGGTCTGAGTTCCCTAGGCTTAGTTGGGAAGAAGGATTTCATACAGTAACAATTTTTGGAGACACACGTGCATTATCTGTGCATGTCCCCCAAAGTGTACTAATACATATAGTTGCTACACTTTTACTGATATACCTTTTGATTTTATTCTCACTGAAGTGGTTGTATAAATCCTGAGGGAATTAAAGAGGATACCCCAATGGTAATTTTTCTTGTAATCTATTCTCACATTGCTCCTAGGAAAATACAATTTCCTCTTAGCAGAGGCAAAGTGGCAAAAGATTTGGGAACCAAAGTCTCTTTTCATGATGTCTGGTCTATGTTAAAACAGAAACCTTAGGAATTATATATGAAGAAATATTATCTACCATATGGAAATGTCTTCCTTTCTGAAAAAAAGAAATAAAGGGGAGAAAATCAGAAAGAGAATGAGATTCCAATCATTTATGAAAAGCAATTGTCCTTTGTTGTGTTTCTGTCCCACTCCCTCTCTTTTTTTCTCCCTTCATCTACCTTAGGAAAGAACATTTCAGAGACTTGGCAGAAGCAGGAACTGGTTTTGTGGGAAGATGGAAATAACTGAATGTGTTACTTGTAGGAATGTACCCTCAGATGATGCCCCTAGAGTGAAAGTAAATCCACCAGGCCATCATGTTTTAATCTGTGAAGCGATCTCTGGCTGCTCTTTGTACATGAGAAGTGGAAACTTTAGATCAAACTGTCAAGATAAATATGTGTCAGCAGGACTATGACCAACAGTAGATGTGATCTGTTGTGACTGTAAGCAAGGAAAAAAATGTTGATCCCAGTGTTCTCATAAATATTGGCARGAAAAATATACACGATATTCCTTACTGTGCTCACATGTAAATGAGCTGATAAAAAAATTTTGATCATATTCGATACCTGAAGGATGGATTCTTCATTTGGGGGTGGGGAAGTTTGTGCTRTTGTGAATTTGGCAGTCCTGGCTTTGTCCCTCCAGGAAAGCTGCACAGGATAAATCTGAAGCCAGCTGGCAAGTAATAGGTTTGCACATGTTTAAATTGGAGAGAGGCAGGGCAGGAGACAGCTCCTGTCACCTGGACCCAGCCAGCCTTTTGACCTGTTTTGTCTTGCCCTAAGGTGCTCAACTAAAAATAAAGTCTAGAAGGTAGTGTGGTTTCTCTGCCAGCTGAAAAAAAMCCCATGACATCATGCCAGAAATCTAAGCCACTGCTTAGATTTAATTCTGCCTGGCTTTCTGTCACATTTTGGATATAAGGTATGAGGAGGAAACATACCTGGTCCATGCTTTACAAATACAGGTTTCAGACCTGARCTTTCAAACAGGGAAAGTTTAGGTAGTCCCATTCTGGTGCCAAACTTTTTAAAAATTACCAGGTCTTGCACTACATTGAGGAATGAACTACATCGACCTCTGACAGTAAACTGTACTTGATATGTATCTTCCAGAGGGTGCTGCTGTATTTCCTATGTTCCTAAGACTTCAGAAGAGAGTTGCTTCGGTTTTGAAACCCAACATCTTACCTGAGAGAGGATAGCAGCCCACTCCTCTGCCCTGTGTTTGCAAAGGTCTAAAGGGTTTCAAGACTTCACAGGACTAGGGGGACAAATGAAGTTTTCCAAATGGCAGTGTTCAGGATATATTTCAGGTAGATGTTCTGCAATATATGTACTGTAGTGAAAGAGAGTTTCGGTCATGCTGGCATGAAATGTTTGCCTTCTGGTGTGGCAAGAAGAGGTAGTGAAAATGAAACTGTTGGGACAGAGAAAATGCAAGAACAAAAGTATAATATCTGAGGTTTCTTGGAAAGAGTTGACAAACAGCCAGTAGGATAGCTGGCCTGAATGGCAAAAAGAGAAAAGCAGACAAATGGCAGAGGCAGCAGGAGCCCTTGCTAGTGTGGAGCAGCACAGCCTGCTGGGTGCAGACCAGACTATCTGTTGGTGACAAACAGCGTAAAATAGATCAATAGGACATAATTCTCCTTCCAGATATTTTTTATTATTATTTATTTAGTTATTTTTCCAAGAGACTTCGAAAGACTTAAGACAATCTTAAAAATGTCTGTCAAACTATTGAGAATTGCCAGGAAGTTTGTAGGTTTGGCATAGAGGAATTACTACCAGCTGGACAATCAAACACACAAAACRGTTGCTTTAATTTCCTTACTTTTTGAAGTAAGCTAAAACTATCTCCTGGAAAGCACCTGATTTCTGCAGGTATAGGASAAGGCAATCTGAAGAGATACTTTTCCCTGTTCTTAGGAATTTGACTAGTGGTGTTCCAGTAATATGAGGAAAGTGGGCATTCTCCTAGCTGTTGAGATAAGGAAGATCCAAGGGAGCCATACAAACTGTTCGATAAAGGAAGAAATTACACAATAAGGTCTCCAAACATAGAATACCAGAATTAATGTTTTTGAAGAGATTCTTCAAGAATAAAACTGAAGAGAGGGGAAAAAAAAAAAAAGACAGCTAATTGCAACAGTTTCTGGACAAGTCAGAGGACAGATGAATATAAAAGAAAGCTGGCATGGRTAGGAGGAGTTTGATTTCTAGTAAGGAGAGGGAAAATGGCCTTTGCTAGGCTATATGATGGCCTGTRGGCACAAATACCACATSAAAAGCACAGGGAAACTGGTTACCYTGCCTATAAGTGAATATTATAGCTTTTATTTTTTAGCAGTACAAACCACAWTTTTTTGGTATAATTATATCACTTGAACAATTAGCCAGCAAGAACTTCTGTTTAACTGAGATTGTTTTTCTTTCTTGTCCTTTTCACTGCAGGTGCTTGGTTCCAAGGTTTTGCTTTAATAAGAAAACAGCCTGTGCTGTTCTACTGCAATTAGGCAATGACCATAAACTTTATCAAAAGGGAAACTCAGATGTATTTTTCTAAAGAAAGCTGATTTTTTTTTTTTATAATGAGAGGCAGACGAGTCTTCAGTGACTAGCATTTAAGCAACAATTGGCCACTAGAGGGAAGTTACAATTGTTGGTTAGCAGAAGCCCAAAGCATCTTAAATTCACAGCCCATGTTAATGGATAAAAATGTGTGTATGTGTGTGTCTGTGTGTGTATCTATAGATATAAAGACACTATAAAATAGTGGTTAAAAAGAATAAGACACAAGTTCATAATARTTTGCTTGGTTTTCGTAATACATTAATTCTGTTTGTCTATGCAACAATGACCTTATTCTACTTCAACCACTTGTTATCATGATTTTAAATTGCAGGCACATTTAGGGCAGAAGTGCTGTTTGAGAAGTGAACTGGCAAGAACTATGGCACAGAGATGCTTTGTCTGAGATTCGGCAGATAGCTGTATCCCAAAGGCTTTTTTGAGGCAGAATCAGAAGGCAGACAAATGTCTTCTTAGGCTGTCAGTTCCCAGATATGTGTCTGTAGGTATGTGTGCCTGGAAGCTGAACAATAATAAAGATTTTTAAAATGCTGTTGACCTGGTTGGTGYGCAGCCAACTAGCTCAGCTTTTGCAATTCATGTGAAGCCTACACAGCCACAATGGGTTTGGAAAAGGCGCTGCCTGGGGCTGCTGAACCTTTGCAACTGGAGGGGACAGGTTCCCATGAGAAGTCCAGGAGTGCAGCCTGGCTGGCCATTTTGTGGGGCAGCAGTTCATCTCACTGAGGTACCATGCTTGATCTGGTTTTGAATTTGTCAGGATTGCCCTTAATCTCTGTGTCAAAGAAGAAAAGCTTAAGGTTTTGATGCAGGGGATGGGAGCATCTCGTCAGGCAGCAGATTGCTCTCCGGCGGGAGCGGGGCTCGGCGCGGCGCCCCCGGCTCTGACAGTCCTTGGGCCGCCCCCGTTCCCTGTTTGATCATGTCCAGGGCRCTGACCACGTTAAGTGTTTTGATCAGGACGGGTAACACACGGCACGTTTTCAGTGTCGCAGCCCCAGGAGTCCTGCTGCTCTGAAATGAGATAAAGAAATGCTGAATTGATTCCCGTTGTCAGACAGCATCAYCTTCAGAGGGTCTCTGCCTGCGGGAGCCAGCTCAGCACGTCAGGGCCCATTCGTGTGAGGAGGACAGAAGCTCTGCCCTCTGGGATTGGCATCACATCAGCTTTGTGGTGGCAGTGAGGGTGGAAGGGGGAGGCATCTGCAAGGTGTGCAGGCTGTGCATGGTTTTGTAGTTGGAGACTTGTTGAATGGATCAAGGCAGCAGAATAAAATAAGAAAGCCTGAGGTGTTAAGAAAATAACAGAAGCTTTCAAAACGCTCCTATAGAAAAATCATCATATGTCAGCATYATACCAAACAAATAGGTGCATGCTGCTTTAGAGAGGGGAGTGCAGCCAGAGGTTAATGATTAACAATGAAGAAAATTTAGCAAGTTTTWTCTTTTTGCTGGTGGTGAGAGCAGAGATGCTGAAAACTGGAACACAGGACAGATGTTTTAGATGGAGCAGGCAGTCTCCATCCTGACAAAGTCACTGGAGCTGCTTTCATTAACACCAGCTGAGACTAGTGCTTGTGGCATTTTAGGCAGGTCTTCAGGCAGAGTTTTGAATATAATGAATATTTTTTAGTGAGTAACTGTCTAATAGAGTGTCAGGGTCTCTCCACTAATGACAGCAGCCTCAGCCTCCAGGGGGAACATCACARCCACAGCCAGTTTATGTGTTGGAAATAGTAATCTATCAGAACTGTGATCTGTTTTTTCTAAATCACATTTTCTAAATTCAGCCTGCAACTGAAAAACATTCTACTAAAAATACTAAAAAAMCAAAACATTAATTATGTACCAAATTTTGGTGAAATTATTGCTCATWGTTTGTTCACTAACAATTTGTAATAATGAAAATAATGCAACAGGCCCATTGCAGAAGCTTAGTCCATTTTTATGGACTTGGTCTATTTTTATGAGGCTTGCTTTCAGGGTGTACATTTAAATTCTACACATAAAAGCTTGGAGAGAATCACTGCAATATTCTTTATACTTGTAGATAAAAGTTTCTATTTTAATGGCTGGCATTTGATGTTMCATGTAAAAAATAGAAGAAACAGGACAAATTTCACTATCACTCATAAGCTTTTCTGCAGGTTTAGTTCTRGCTTTTGTTGTATGTCAGGCTTTTTTTTTTTAAATATGTCTAGTAGAATAGATTTCAAGACTGATTTGCATCTATGCATCACTGGTTGATGAGGTTTTCAGTAAGATGTTTGGAGAAAGATTCTTGTATACCATAATGTCTGCCAAAAATCTGATGTGACAATCAGTGCAACCTAGTCTTGCATTTAGCAAGTCTTTCCCTGTAACTCAGATTTTAATGTCAAAGCAGCTTTCCAAGTCAGACTTGAATTGGTATAAAAATACATACATACTGAATTTGAAATGTTCAGCCACTTCAAGTGACAAAATAAAAGCTAATGTATGAAACACATGGATTGCTCTTGTTCAAGATAAATTACAAACCAGTAAATTATGGGGGGGTTAGGGCGTTGATTTCTATTGAAGACAACATAAAATGAAGCACATAGGAGCAGAATTTATAGCCTTGCTATAAGTCTTGCCATTAGTTTATGTTCTGGTCTCACATCAAGAGCTACAATTCCTCCACCCCACATGCAGCCTTAAGGAGCCAGCTCTGCYCTGAGGCAGGGCTCTCACCCAGGGCCAAATCCTACCACTATCACAGAAGGGAAGAGTTATGGGGGAGAAAGGTCACTTAAGGAAGGCAAATCCTTGAAGCACATTTGATTTTCCTTCAAAGTGCTACATGAACATCTCACACAGTAACCAGGCACGCACTGGAAACAGCTCCTGCAAACAGGGTGGCTGTGGCCACTTGGTTTAACTTTGTGTTAACAAATGTTTTGTTATGTATTTTGAATTTAAATTTATAAAAACCTGACACATCTGGAGTTATTTATACAAAAAAAAAAAGAAAATAATATAGAGTAAACCAAGGCTTTGTGCACCTTTAATTCAGGCCAGCAAATACAAATAGACTGGTGTGTTTCCATTTGGAAGATCAAAGGCACATGAAGATGCCCACGTGAGTTGGCAAGATCACGCCTTTTCCTTCCACAGGGCAAAGACTTGCACTGGCACAGAGATGAACATTTACCAAAGCTAGGAGAGACCAGCACACCAGTGTCATGAGGTTCCTCATCATGGGAATGGCCCCAAGCCACTTCTGCACACTCAAAGAAAGTGTTCAGAAAGTGTTATTTCCAAACAATAAGTTAATGTGTTTCCTTTGCCAGCATGGGAAGAGYCTGCCTGTGTGGTGGTGTTCRCAGGGGCCCCAGGATGAGGRAAGAGATGAAATCTTGACTCCATGTTTCAGAAGGCTGATTTATTATTTTGTGATATATATTATATTAAAARAAAATTATATATTAAAACCATACTAAAAGAATAGAAGAAAGGATTTCATCAGAATGCTAGCAAGAAAAGGAAAGGAATGGTAATAAAATCTTGTGAYTGACCAGAGTCCCAACACAGCTGGACCCATRAYTGGTCATCAAGTAGAAACAACTCACATGGACCAACCACASATGCACCTGTTCCATTCCACAGCAGCAGATAATTATTRTTATTTGTTGGTGCTGTCAGTCAAGCTGTCTCCACAGCAAGCATCCACTAACCCTGCTGCAGGGCAAAAACAGAGACAGAGCAGGACTTGGAGCTATGTGCCTGAACCCCTCCTGAAWTACTCTGCCTGGAATTACTGATCACAAGTGAACTGTGCTAATGCCAAAACAAGGTATCATGGTTGCTGAGGAAGGGCATGCTTYGGTGTGGAGAGCCATGTGTCATTCTCAGGTTCTCTTGTCTTGCCAGAGTGGTTGACTCCCAAGATAAGCTGGGACTTATGTAAAATCAAATGGCTAGATATTGAGCTTTTCTGTTAATTCACATTGTTATGTGTAATAAGTGTTGATGCAGCAGTTGTGCATAGGACAGACAAACTAAGTACTGAAAATGAACCCCTGAACATACTGTGAATATATCACACATTACTGCTCTTTACTGACCCGTGATAAACAGGATATTTATCCTGTTACACTGCTGTGCTCTTACCTTGCATGCTGGTCAACAGAACACTCAGAACTATTCTGTTGACTTTTGGCTTAGTTCTGATAGAGATACTTGAGACCCATGTAAAGGAGCAGGGATTTACTAAGCACATTAACTTTACAGTAGATCTTCACCTCCAAAAAACCCTTCAGAAATGAGTACACACACCATTTTACCATATGAAACAAAACATTKKTCCTTTGTWGGGAGATACAATATAAGAAAATAAAGGTAGCAGAGAAAGTAATCTTMCCCCATTAAGGAGTTKCAGCTGATCCAATTATTAGAGATTGGGAACAGGCCTGATGTTAACAGGCCACACCTGCAGCCAATAAGAAGAGTGTTATAAAAGAGTGGATTGGTTGGTTGAGGGGRACTGGAGTCAGCTRGRTACTGTGAGGACAAGGAAGAGTCAGTGCCTGGAGGAGCTGCCTACAAGAAACATCAAGGAGGTACAAAACTCCTTGATATGGAACCCTTGCAATGTAATGACAATAGAACTCTTGCAATATAATGACAACAGTCCTCRTGGCATGAAACACTCAGAGAGTAAATCTGGAGAGAACTTGTGTCATGCAAATGGAGTACAATTCTGTGATGCTGCAGGTTGGTGGCTGTGAATCACAGTGCTGCTCAGGAGATCTGTCTCTCCAGGCTTCATTGCTCCTAAAGCAACAGGTAACAAACTAAAAATGCTTTCAACTCTTCTAAAACTCAGTGTCTTTGGGTTTAACCCCAGCTGGCAACTAAGTACCACACAGCTGCTTGCTCCAAATGGTTTAGATAAATATGTTTGTTGAAAGGTTACTGGCCAGATTGAGCAGCCCCAGGCATTCTGCTTCAGTTTTGGCATGGGTCCATGCACCATCCTTGCAAGAAAGTTTGTCAACTTCATTAATCTATCCACTACTTTTACTTTTTTTACCTTCTAACATAATAATAAGCTGAAAACGTGCCTCCCCTTGAAGTGATAAAATTAAAATATATACTGATTAAAATAAATTGCACATACCTRAGCTGCATGTGGCCAAGTGTTAGTAATGTGATATTATAATTACCAATTGCACCCCCTACATTTTCAACAGGTATGCTCAAACCCCATTCAGCATATATRCATATTTCTACTGAAATATACATGTATCCAGATATTTTCAGTCATAATTTCTTAGAACATTCAAACCAGTSCTGAAGCCTCCCCTTGTTCCTAAGGTTCAGTGTAGCTTTGGAGCGTGTTAGTTTGCATCATTCTGCATTACAGCAAACAAMTGAAGTTAAGCCCTAATGAAAACCTGCTTTTGGAGTGTTGTTGACTCTGCACTGGCCTCAGTGGATTTGTCTCCACTGTTAATTAGAAGCATCCCTGGTCCAGGCTCTGTTCTGGGGCCCCAACCAGCCCCACAGCACTGCTGTCAGCTCATTACAAGGCTGCCTTGGAGGRCTCTGCAAGTGCTCTTTGGGGTCTCCGAGGTACCTGCTCCCAGCTGGCAGTGGAGACAGGACTTTGTGAGCTCTGGCTCCCTTCAGTGCTGTCTCAGCACGTTCCATATGCCAAACAGTTGGGATGTACTACAGCCATGCTGCAGGAAGAACACGATCCTGTACCACTACCACAGCTTTGGGCTTGGGAAGGGAGAAGGAAGGTCAGGCTGAGCCTCAGTGGGGGCAGCTCATCCCGCACGAAGTGGGGTCTACACAGGGTTGTCAAGACCAGGTCTGTGCTCCTTGGTCTTGTGGCTACCACCTCACCCTACACCTTCTTTAATTTGAGAACATGCACATAGCTGCACTTCTCTGGAGAGCCCTGAGACAAATGTGCCACCCTGAAAAGGGAGRTAGGGGAGAGAGGGAAGGGATCTTTCAACTTTAAATAATACTCCCTAAAATTACCCAATCGTATTTTCTGAGGAAATAAATAGTTGGTTTAGAAAACTCCGTTCTGCATGTGTACTTTTGCCAGGAGAGAAGTGACCATGCCTACCAGAAAGAAAAATCCCACTGAGTTCACKGCACTGTGAAATAAAATCCAAAGTGGCTAGTAGGGAGAAAATTCCACTCTTCTGTGAGGTTGAAGACTCTCCCCAACTAATGACAGGATAGAGCAATTGATCTTGTGTGGCTGCTGTATTTTAKTGCAGTGCTCAGCTTTTGCTGTGTGATCACAGATGAGTTTTACAACAGGTTGGTTTTCCAAGGCTGCTTTCTTTTCTCTCTCATATGGCATGATCTATTTCATAAGATAATATAATTAAATTAATTAAATTCCATATTTTGMTTGAGACACAAGAAATCATCACTATTAAAGATGTCTATTAAAAATGTGTTTTAAAAAATATTTGAGTTTTTAAGGACATGAACTAACAGCAAAAATGAACAGGACAAAGTGCACAGATCAAAGAATATGCACATATGGTATACATAGGGTGGCCATCATATATGATGTAGATGTGCCCAGTTTAAGGTACATTTCACATATACACTGAGTCAAGCATTAACACCCCAACAGGGTTCAGGGGTAAGTGCCAAAGACGAGAGCAGAGGAGGAGTGAGGATGGTGAGGAAATAGGTAAGCAACAGACCRGAGGAAAAAGGCAGAGATAAAAGCAGTGTAAGTTACCAAAACGAGACTTTTCTGCCACAGATGTKTTTACTTCTGCAGCTTTGAAAGAAATTAATCTCTAAGATCTTCACATTGGTTTTCTATAAATAGGCAAGAATAAATCCACTTAGAAACACTTTATTGCCACTATGACATGAAGGAAGCATTAACCTTGAAACAAAAAGCAAGAGATGAATGGCTGACTGCCCAAGCCTAAAAGGAAACTGCCTGCCCATTGCTGCATGCATATTTGTGTGATGCCTTAAAATGTTTTCTTTTGAGGGAAAAGAGGGCTATTACTTGGGTAATAGCCACTCTTCTACCAAATAGTAATTAATAAGACATCCATGGAGAATTGAGTTGATTTAAATACTTTATTGTAAAGGGTATTTAGCAATCATGTTCCCACTAAATGGATAATTAAATAAGTCACACTCTCCATTTAGAAATGCAGTTCATTGTTAATGACCTAATATCTGGGTGCACAGTTTTTTTCTCAGAATCCAGCCCCCTTTGGGGCCTCACACTGCAGTAGAACCTCCAAGCTGAGAAAACACTGCTTTATGTTTTGGATACTCAAACCACAAGTGATAGACTACAGATATGTATGTTATCAGCTTTAAAATTAGTAACTTCCTGTGGGTAATAGCCTTAAGGGCAAATTGAAATTTATATGGTGAAGTTAATGGAAGTAAGATCAGTTTTCACTGTTCATATAATACACTTTTCCATTGGGTTCAGCTTGCTGTTGTGCTGCCCTGACCACCATGTGCCCTTCTGGTAGTAAAAGAGAACAGAGTTGCTCCTCT
This sequence comes from Cardinalis cardinalis, assembly GCA_014549065.1. NCBI lineage: Eukaryota > Metazoa > Chordata > Aves > Passeriformes > Cardinalidae > Cardinalis > Cardinalis cardinalis. Next base: position 4,267,690 of record JACDOX010000013.1, read on the forward strand.
GTCCTCAGTCCATGTCAAACTGATCCCACTGAACAGGACTGAACAGGTTGGAAACAGACAGGTTTTWCTTTATGAAAATTAAAAACTAGGACTGTCAGAATTCAGTCAACATGGAAAAGAGATCTCAATTAAATAAGTCTCTTTTTTCTACTCTTATGTCTGTGATTTTCCTCCATGAGACCAGATCCATTACCAGAAGGAATCTGTTATGGTTGTTATTATTCATGTTACAAAAGCACAGTGAGGCTTTTAGAGGTCCCAATATGTGAAGTGATACTAAAAACGTGATTGGGCCCTTTGCATYCAATTTAAGTTGCTTAAAAAAACAACTTAGCTTTTGACTTTAAATTCATCTTTCTCCTCTCACAAGAGACACTGATAAGATATGTCTCTATTTTGCAAATTCTCTTAAATAGCAGCCAACTGTAAGTCTCAGGTCCAAGTCTTAAATCCTTCTGCTGAGAGTAAAAATGCACATTATGGACTGGGAGAGGAAATGGAGACACAGCAGGACCCATGAGACCTGCCACTATCCACTTTCTTCTCTAAGATGTTAATTTGGATCAGTCCCTCATAGCAGAAGGAACCAGCTTAACTTTTTTCTTCCCCAAGAACTGAAAGGGTGTTGCTTAAGGGACAGATTCTTATAAAAATATACTCACCTCCAGCTAAAAGCAGAAGTTAAGGCACACAAATTCATTCAGTAATACCGTTTAGAGATTCCTGAGCAAGCTGACATAGAATGTACTTGTCACTGCAGGAACTATGTGAGGGCTGGTGGAGAAGGGGAATGATGGGGCTGGGGAGGAGCTTTTGGTGGCCAAGGGAAAGGCTCCTGTGTACTTTTGCCACCATCCTCAGATCTCTTCTCCCTCCCCAGACCCAGGGGAGCCTGTTGTAGGCATTCTATTCAAAGTGAAAGCTGAAAGCTTTTTGACTAAAAATTCATTGCTGMAGATTTACTGCCTAATCTCAGGGGAATTTAATTTGCTGGTTTAGAAATGGGAGTGWCCCTTCAGTGTATTTTGAGGATACAGCCACAGCATTACTTTGGTGAAAGCTGGGTATGATATGGATTTGTCCTGTGATTGCTCATAAGATCTTGGCCCTAGACCTTACCTTGTACAATCAATAAAGTTTGGGAATCTGAATATTAAACATAAGCAGATGGTTTAGCAGTACAGGTAAACAAACTAAAATGTTCGTCTGGAAAATTAATGTAGGAAAACAGAAACAAAAAATTCTAGGTAATTTACATTTTCAATAGGGGCAGAAATCATAGAACTTACAGGYTGTAAATCTTTATAAAGTCTTGCTGTATGTGCAATTAATTATCAATTTGGAATCAGAAAAATTCAAAATATGGGCAAGTTCATTAAAACAGGAGAATAAATGGGGAACTGTGCAAAAAACTCCACTTGTCCTTAAATCTAAGATTCTTTAGGAAATCAGATCTCTGCCCTTGAAGAAAGATATCTCAGTCTGTTAAGTCCTAGCATGGGTGATTTGAATCCATCATGTCAGAAGTATAGTCCTCCTGCTGGAAGAACTCCAGAAATGAGATTAGCAGTTGTTCAAGCAGGAAGTAATAAAAGCAATTCAGCCTCCTCTGGGGAAAGGTAACACCACAACAATGTGATTTTCCTGGGATAATGCAGCATTAGGCTGGTGAATGAGTTGATGTCATTGATWAAAGGTAGACTGGAAACTGTGGTAACTCCAGTGAAATAAGTTTCACTCTAAGAGAAAGGGCATCAATCATGATATGTACCTGAAAAGTAGCCTGACATTACGCCCAAGAAGATAAAATGGCTACAAACACACATGGGTATCATCCAAAAATTTTCAAGATTATATTGATGGCAATAATCCATCACCCAGCATTTTAGTTATCAATTGTGAGTGTCTAGATACCATCCAAAACCCAAAAAATGGACAAAATAATACGTCATGAAGCTTCTAGTTTTGCCCACACAGCTGCAGAAAGAGAAGCTGAACCCTGACTGTTTGAAGCCCTTGGAGCCTGGTTCTGTTTTGAATTGACCTGGCAAAGAGGTGACGTCCCACAGCCCTCTCCTGTGGTGGGTCCACAGCTATCAGTGATGGATTTCACAGGCTTGAACTGCAGGGAATGGCTGTRGGAGATGATGTGCAAGTCAGCACCCTAGCCTGCAGCTGGAGAAAATACCTTTTCTCAGCCACTGAGAAAAGCTATTATTTCAAACAAATGCATGGTATCTTTTTAAATTATCATTCCTGAAAGAATACGGAACACAAGAAGAAGCTGAGCCAATGGGACAGGAAGATACATACAAACTAAGAGTAAAAGYACTGATGGCAATTTGGCAGCCATAGGAGGACTAGAGGGATGATAATGAATAGGAACTGTTTTCTCAGGCACTGAATACAGCTACTGTGATTCAGATTTGGAAGCTGCATAAAGCTCTAAAAAGAGTAGGAAAAAACCATTATTGAGACTCCAGTTCTGAGCAGATCCTATGTAACTCCAGGGGTCAGAGCTTGGTGCTGTGATAACACATCTGACTGCTTAACTGGAATGTTTTCATAGCTACACATAAAATGATTTCTGGGAAGACAGACCTGCAGCTGAACCATTTATCATTGTTTATGGGCTGGCTGGATAAAGACCATGTCTCAGGAGTAAAGATGCTTCCTGTGGTTCTACCTGAAGTGTACATATCAGAGTAGACATCCTTTACTCCATGACTGGCACTCTTTATCTGCATTGGAAATGAAACAAATTTGGACTCTGCAGTGTCAAAGGAGCCCTTAAACGCTCTTACTGGTCCAAAATAGTCCCTTTCCAATTTCATGAGCTGTACATTACCAARTGCAGGAAATGTATGGGTCTCAAAAAGACTCCCTTTCTACTGTAACAAAGACCACTTTCCTTTTCTAAGAAACAGAGAGATGGACAGAGATTTAACAGAACAAGAAAAAAATAGGAAGCAGATGAGTGCAGCTGCTGTCTGGAGCTGTTACTCTGATTCAGAMAAGGGTGAGACGAGATGAGACCCAAGTCTGAACAGAAAGAGGMATAAAAACTCACATAGGATGGGATACCAAGAAAATATATAATACATGCTGAAAGAAAAGAGAAATTGAGTTGGATGAAACAATATTTCTTTTTCCATAAATGTTGTAAAATCTCTGTGCARAGAAGTTTCACAAAGCAAGGAAAAATGTGGGCAGAGGGGCTTTTGGAGGCAGTCACAGACAGCTCACTTAGTAGAAATGCAGAGGTAAGGATGAAAAGGGGAGCTACATGGAATGGGCTGAGAACCCTCTTTTGGAAAGGAGACATTAGATACCAAAATGGCAAGTAAACCTTGGTATTTCTGTTCCATACATACACAATGAAAATTCTTTGTGAGTTTATGTGATAAGACTGGCAAAACCCCATTTATTTCTGCATTATTCCCTTAATAGGAGTTTCTGCATTTTGCCAGTATGAAAAAGGCAATGTAATTAAATGGGTGTATAAACTGAGTAGATATCATGGTCAAGCAGACATAACCTATTGCAGGGAAATGCCATTGAACTTGCCCCATGTAATTAAAAAACAATCATCAGCTTGATCAGGCCCTGCAGAGATATGCTTTCATTAGCCTGAGCTGGCTATYGATAGCTTCCTGCATTTCCATCACCCCCTGGAGCACGAGGCAGCACTTCACATGTGTCTGTATTTGGGACTGGTTGGTCAGACATGGGGAAAGACTGCTTGGGGCCAGCGGAGATAATGATTTTTAACAGCTGAACTACAGAATCCTAGGCAATTATATAAAGTTAATTCAGTTTGTAAATCCAATTAAAAATAAGTTTTAGCGCCATGAAAAGCAAAGTTTTTACTGTAATTATAGAAATATGCTTACGCTAATTATTTTTCTTACCAGAATGCAAAACAATGTTTGATGAGTATAATTCTGTATTATCAGCAGTTTACAGATATCAYAGAAATTGTGCAGGTTTGAAAGCTTGGCTCTGGTTAAGGGAGAAATGAAGCAAGTCTAAGCAAGTTCCCACACAGAATCAGGCATTGTGTCAGGCTTTTGATTTAGTGGCATCAGAAGTTACCGAAGGTCTGCAGCCAGCAAGATTCTCACAACTGAAGAAGCAGCTCCTTGTTTGATAAGTTTAGGCTGCCCGTGTACACTGGCTCACAGCCACAAGTTTGAAAGTAAATGAGTGCAGCTTTTGTAGGAGTGCAGGAGAAGCTCCAGTGACTGTGCGATTACTGGGTTTTGGCATTCATCTGATATACACGATCATGTATTCTAATGAGCATGTTACTRTTATAAAAATATGATAAAATAAGCCTTCAGTAGGCCCTATGTAATAATGGCTTCTGTTGTTATTGTATGTGATATTGCATATCTTTCAGGTTATCAACATGGCAGCAAAAAAAAAAATCTAAAACCTTTAAAATCATATAATTCAAAACTGCTATGAAACATCCCATTCCCCAAATTTTACAGGAATAAATACAAATTTATCATCCAAATCCACAGACAATGTTGGCAATCTCAATTTACATATCTTTTTCTTCAAGTGTAAGGATAAGAATTTCAAAAAGAGGGATATTTTTTTTCAGGTAGCATGAGCAACATACACTGACACTGACCGGCCTTTCTTGAGGACCTGTCTGCATAGCTAGAAAAGATATAATAAATGAAGTACAGTTTTGAACTTTTTAGTGTTGTGATTACATGATAAATACTTCTAAAATACATTGAAAATATCTAGGCATTTAATTCCCCATCTTTAAGATCTCTGGCATTTAATTCCCCATCTTTATTCAATCTGGGGAGATTTATGGCTCTTTCTGCCTTTCTCAACATGGCCACAGTTGCTACACTCAAGATACCAATCAGGTTGAAGACCCTTGGCTCCTCATCTTCACTGACTTTTTTCTTCTTCTACATGTCTTTTTATTATTGGCCTTTCCCACAATCACTAAAAATTTTGTATAACAACCTATTATCTTCCAAGTGTTTTTCACTGTATCTTCACAGTCCTTACTAACCCTCACAGCCTTGATCCAGTACTTAACCTACAAGATTCAAACTGCTTCTATCCAAGCAAATACAGAAAATGTTTGACAATACAGAAAAAGTCTTGCCAAGCACTTGGCAGCTGAAAACCTGAAGGGACTCATAGGAGGGCTTGAGGAATGTGACACTTCTTGGGAGGATCATTGCATAGGTTGTGTACTAATTCTGAAAACTGAAGTAGTCAAACCCATGTTATTTTTTTTTTATGCAGCTGTCTAAAATCGAAATTGAGGTCAGCAGAGGGACTTTTCTCTTGAGTGTTTTCAGAGACATTKTCCCCTCCTGTGCCCAGGAACCATTTGGGAGTTTTGTCTCTGGGACTCCTGGAGGGACAGAGTCGATGGAAAGACTAACATCTGCATGTGGGCTGCCTTCAGCTTTGTAAGATCTGCTGAAAATGGTGGTGGCATCTCAACCCTTCCAGATCTGGCCAATTTCAGCCCTACTCTTCTTTCAGGTGCTGCAGTAATTATCAGATGATGAGAAACTCTCCACAGCCTGTCTCCCCTGGCAGCAAGGCTGCCAGCTTCAGACAAATCTTGGCTGTCTCCCAGGGCAGGGCAGCGAGCCCAGACACCGATGAATGACCCTCTTCTGCCATATARACACAGGACACGCACTCCTTTTGAAGGAAACTGCTGTGAGGTGAGTTGTTCAGCTGTCCTTGCATTTAGTATGCTAAAATAATGCCCTTGTGTTTTAAGGAGGATGTGTTATGGAGATAGTGGATTTGTTCAAGATAGGTTCAAAGAAGCCAGGAATTTTGGGAACTGGAGGAAAGCAGGGCTGTGTATCTCTCTCGTCTAAAGCGAGTTGACAAAAATCCCAAAACTCACAGTTATTTCACTTTTCTACCTATTCACTGATAAAAACACTTTGCAGCTCCTTGACAAGCATTGTGTTAATGAAAACAAGGTGTCTATGAGGCATAAGGGGTGCCCAAATAGTTCTGAAAGATCTCCTTCCAAATTGTGGACAAGATCCCTCTTACTCCATTAATCTAAATCACACTGAACTCACAATAGAGGTACCTGAGGGAGGGATAAATGTATGCAAAGAAATAGTTTGCTATGTTTGCATTTTGTAACCCTCTTTCCTCTAAATGGAATACGTATGCATATCAATATGTGTTTGAAATATCAAACACACAGCCATCTATGGCTTTTACTTCGGTGGACAGAAAGGGAAGTGCCAATTTTTTAAGATCCTGGTGTAGAGCCTTACTCATGTTTGGATGGTACTTTGTGGGCATCCAATACTGTCAGCTCTGACTCTGGATCCTGGCATCTAAGGACTGTAGCTCTGCTTGCCACTGTGTCCTCCTCTGACTTTACTCAGTGTAAGGCTTGGGCTAGGTCAGCCTGCTGAGATGAGGGAATACCTAGTTTTATGTGTCACTGGCATTTATGGGTTACTGGGATGGCAATGAAGCTCATTTATGCAATACAGCCTGCACATTTCTGTGTGCCCCAAGGGGAGATATTTGCTGCAAAGCACTGCCAAAAATACATGCTTAAAAAATTAGTAGCTTTGGGGGATAAAAATTGAAGTTGAGCAGCTATAAGGATGATTAGCTCCTTMAATCTCTTCTGTGAATCCTATTAAATTCAACTTCTACTGCCTGAAGAGCTTCTGTCCTCTCCCCCTGCCAGCTCCCTGGATAAAGGGAATATGTAATGCTGGACAAAATATTATTCTAACAGAAGGCTTCCCTCAGAATTAAAAATGAAGAAACACTCATCAATTCCCAAATTACATGGGATTTAGCTCTATGTAGAGACACCATTTCTGACCACTTTTGCATTCYCTTTACTGACCTGCAGTTGTTCATGAATACTTGAAAGCTATTAACGTCCTAAACGACCTCAGAAGCAACCAAGGACAATATTTAGAACCACTGCATTTCCAGAGAATGCTTTGTTGTTGTATCTTKGTGTAGAAACAACAAAAAGTAGAGTCTAAAATTATTCCCTGTTTTGGGCTTTAAGACATTGYAGTACTGTACAATGGTGCAGATGGTGAGAAAAAAGGGTCTATTGCTGAGAATAACTGSTCCCTTTCACAAAAGTTTAAATTCACTGTGACCCCATCATCCCTTCTATGTCTAGCTAAGCTATCTGGAACCTGGACAGAACCTGGAATCTGGACTGCCTCCAAGTTCCTCCCATGCACACCCAGGTTGTCCTTGTACACAACCTGAAATCTAAGATGCAGTTTCTCCCCGTGTTGTACAACCCTGAACACACAGTGTGCATCAACCCTCTGACCTCCCACTGGCACCTCTGGAGGCTTTCCACATTCATTTTGAAAAAAACAGTAGTCACCCAAGTGTTTAAGGCACAGATTTTAAGAGGCACAGAAATCCTTCGTGGTGGTGCACATAAATAGCTGTGTGGGCTTCAAGCTGCATAGAAGATGACAAAAAGCTGGGACATGAAGCTGGTGAAAAGCACCTGGATAAGGGTCTTGTGGGGCTGAAAAATGAATCCTGGGAAAAAAAGGGCAAGCACATGAGAGAAAAGAAATCTCTGGTTTTAATGTGGGACAGACATTTTGAAAAAAATTGTTTGAATGGTTATGAGTTRTATTGTTAATCTCTGGTATTTATTGGGAGCATTTCTCACAAATACAGCCCTGCAAAAACATGCCGTTTGTCTAGTTGGTCCCTCCGTGAGCATGTGGTCAAAATTCACTAGAATTTTAATCTTAACTGTGACCATTTTTTTCCCAGCCTTGAATCCAGTGTACTTCCCCAAGCCCTGTACTGGCACTGCATGAGCCCCAGGAACACAGGCTGCTTGAGTGCCAGCCAAATCCTCATTAAACTGCTGACTATTCCAATCACATACTGACCAACATGTCCGAAAGGGTCAAGGAAAATAAAGGTCAGGAGAGGGTGGTGTTGTCTGCTGGTGATGTAAACCTGTGTCCTCACAGTGGTGCTGCAATTTCATCACTGCACCTGATTCAAAAATACACCAACAGGTATGTGGAATCTTGGAGAATCTACAGTGTATTCTTGGGAGAAAAAGGAACATTTTTTAATWTCAGGAGAGAGTCTGGGTTTGCCTCATGATATGTGTATGGATAATCCATTTCTTATGGAATTGGTCTCTTGCATTGTAAGACACTGAAATAATCACCAAATGCCAGATGTGACAAAAAATGTAATCACCCTGGTTTTGACCCAATTTTTAATCTTGTGTTAGCTTTTTGTTTCATACGCGCACTTACAACTGAGCCCAAACAATAAGGATGTTTTATGCCATCGTGACAGAATGAGTGCATATTGTGCCTCCAAATCTCATAATTCCAATAAGGGATCTGATGAATAAATAAAAGTTAATGTAAGCTCTGTATTAAAAGATTGCCTCCTTTTAAGTCTTTCTCTGACTTATTATCTCAATTATATCTTATGTTGCTACTGCAAAGCAAAGGCTCAATTATATTCATTAGTTTATAGTCCATCTGATGTAATTTTTAAAAGAGATCCAAATCTCATTTGTACTTCCTCAGGTCATCACTTTTATTTCCATGTCTAAAGCTTGGTGAAGTTTTGAAATAGGTTGATACAGCTTCCCTATCAGAAAAGCAGGAAGGCTGCTGGAGGATGGTCTATGTGGATAAAACCACCACTGAATTCCTCAGGTTTGATTTTGCACAGATGCTGGTACAAAACACAAGAGTTCAAGTAATCTATCTGAAGGCAATTCTTTGCAACTCTAAGCACCCCAGAGAGTCAATGAGTTCTTAATTTTACCATCAGACAGACAGTTTGTCATTTAACCAAATATAGAATATCTGCTCTCATGACTTAAGAGCTCTCACATGTGAGCATTGAGTATGTTTGTAATTAACTACAGTCTATCTTTGTTCTAAACTCATTTTTCCAATATTAAAGCAACATGTTCTTCAGCAGCTTATAACTACAGCTGTAAGTTGGTAATGTTTGCAGGGACAAACAGAGCACTTCAACTGTACATGTGCCATCCTTGCTGAGTTCAGCCTGGAGGATGGCCTATGGCACTTTTGTCTGAAACAAACCAGTAAAAATGCTTAAACTACTTAAACTAAAATATTGTTGCCTATATTTTTTCAATTTCTAATTGTATTTCATAGAGTGCTTTGACTTATCCATAGTACCAGAATGTTCATAGCATCTATGTAGAGAAAGGATAAATACATATTCATGCATTTTATCTTAAATGTCAAATCAGGAAATTGTTTTAAAATCTCATTATTGAAGTGGGAAAGACAAACACTAAAAGGTTACAAAGCACTAAAATGAAATTTTTCTGCTCAAGCTTAATTTGTTTTTTTGATGTATAGATTATAGTATTTTTTTACAAAATAGGCATAGACTATTTTCTCCACCAAGATGTTGTCTCAGTGAGCATATGCTAAGTAGTATGCAAAGTAGCACTGTGGATATACCTTGGAAATGGCTTGGCATTATTTAACAGGAAATGTTACTCACAGATCTTCAACAAGTTTTGTCCACCTGATGCTGTTTCTGCTGCCCAGGCATTCCTTGTCTCTCCAGTAGCTCTAACTGATAGCTCTCCAATGCTCCCCTTTGACCTGTCTGGTCCAGTACCACCTTGGTCAGCACATCAAACCTAGCAGGGATTGAGTCAGGCTGATTCTAGCACAATACCAGGACCCCAAAGTGAGAAAAAGGGTGCCCTAAAGTTAGGGGAAAAAAAAGCAGTTTCAAGGAAAGTTTGGCTTGCTTCAGGTGATTCTGGGCAAACACAGATTCCCTCTCTGTTCCTCACTCAACTCAAGCTTGTTGAAGATCAGGGAGTATGAAGCATGTTTGTATGTGAGGATGACACATAGGAGCTCTGAGGTCAAAGCTGTACCAGTAAATTAAACAGTCTTGGGGTACTGACACCCACCTGTCTGCACTCTTAAGTGATGGTGACAGTGACAGTTTTGATCTGGACCAATGAGCACTCTGAGATACTGTTCACTGGCACCATTTGGAAACTAGCACAGCCAGGGACCTTTCCCAGCAGGCAGCAGCAATGAGGCCCCCCTGCTGTACAAAGAGAGATTATAATGATGCCATGGGCAATGTCATGCCAGCTGGTCTCTACCAGACATGGCACATTTAATTTTTTTGCCTGAATATATTTTGACTCAGTCACGCTTCTTGTGCCCGGACACATTATACCTTTAACCTGTAAAACAGTGGCAGTCTTTACTCACTTGGCATTTGCCTGAGTTTGACCAAAATTACAGAAGTAACAGCACAAAAACTACATCCTCATCTAATGACAAGACCATTTCCAAAGGGTAAAGTTCTAGTGTTTCCTGAAGAGAAACATCACCATTTTAGGAATTTGTTAAAAGATTGTATTTGGGCATGGAAAATGACAAGCTGTCTGTCTAAAACCATCCTAGTTTGGCAATAATAAAGGCAAGTTGAACAAAATTTCCTAATGCAAATATAAGGTGACATTGATAGTAGTTACTCCAATAATGACACCTGTAGGAAGCTCTTTAGAAATAGGAACAGTAAGGCTATAGAGATTACACTTTTCTTAGTTCCACCAGCACAGCAGCAGAGAGCTCATCAGCCTCAGGTGTGTTGAGGCTGTGGTGTGTGTGAGCAGCCCTGCTGTTCTCTCCAGCACACTGCTGGCTAGTAATTTATATCTGGGATACATTAAAGCTTTAATTTTCRGCAGCTTTACGTTCATTTTGGTCATGCAGAAGACACTGTGTTCCTTCTCCAGAATCTCTCTAAAAGGTCAGCTCACCAAGGGGGGGCCTTTGGAAAGCTGCAGGAATAGCATGTGGGCTGCCACATAAGGTACACACAGCTGGTGTTCAGCAGCTGTGAGCTGAAAACCAGTATAGAGCTCCAAAGAGACTGCTGCCAGGCTGCTAGCTTGTTTTGTGTTTGGATTTTGTATTTGGATTATTTTTTAAATTTTATTTTGCTACCTAACAGTGACTTTCTGGTCTTGATTTTTTGCTTACTGTATATATGGCTTTAAAATTCTTCTTTGCTATGAGGTCGTAACAGGCAATTCCGTCTTTTGTGCTTTACTGATGTCAGGTTTGTACACAGAAGGAGCCTTTCTGGCATGTGGCTGCAGCATTTTGTGGAGATGACTGGGTCTGTTGGAAAGTATCACCTAACAGCGTGACAGTGTCGCTGCTGATGCCTGAAATGTGTCCTCATGTCCTTAATGCAGCTGAACTTAACTGGACACAGCTGATTTTCAGATTCTGTTTGAAAAACAGAAACTGAATGGAAAAAAACCACACGATCTGTCATCACACATGGCCCTGGATCTATGGGTGCTCTGGGGCCCATTACATGGCGTCTCAGTGCTCTCCACCACTGGCACTGGAGACTAAGGCCARATCAGAAGCAGCCTGGCCACAGCCCAAGTGTTCATCTACATCAGCTTCCAAGGCAGTTCTTGCTTACCCACACAGGAACAATCTGCCTCTTGCTTCAACCTAAGCCAAACATGRGGGGAATAAGCAGAGACTTTTGCACTCTATTCTGATTTGCACTGAGTCTGTTCTCTGATCTTTTGTTTYGTATTCCTACTGTGTTATGGAATATCTCACAGCTATTTGGGTCTCTTGCTTGGAGCACCTGCTTCTTTTGAGGAGACTATTTAAATCATAGTAAGGGGGTATATTGTTGTTCTCAGCATTAACTCCAGAGAGCAATAACCCTGTGGCATTCCGGGATCTGCTCATTTACCCACCTGTGCATTTGGCTTTTTGTGTCTATATTGTTTATTTATAATGCAATTTCAGTGACTGCAGTCTGGAACATGTCAGTTATCTGGAGGTCACTGGAAAATAAGTAAATATACACATTAAATATTGATGAATCATTTTTCCTACTGTATTTAAAATGCTAAGCTGGAAATTAGGCTCTTGATCCAGCAAATTTCACCATTTCATTAACCTCATCAGAAATGGGAAGCCTTTGTGTATAAGAGTCTTTTCAATCTTTGTGTGAGATAGTAACAAGAAAGTCAATAAATTTCTCTAACAATGTCTGAATTTCAGCGCTTAACAGTTTAGGGGAACACAACAGCTTTATCTRTGATAAATTTTAGCAAAGCCAAATTCAGTGTATTACTTTTTAAAAATATGCTGATATTTAGGAAATACAGGTATGTGCTGGCTGAGTAGTTAAAATGCACACCAAATTTACAAATACTCCACACTTCAAAAAACATTTAATGCTTTTTTACAAGGTATAGTATCTTTATTACCCCCCCCCCCCCCCTTTAGCAATATTATAGGGTTTTGTCTCAGAAAATCCATGGAAACTTGCTGAGGAGTCAAAATTTCATGGTAAGGAACAGGTAAGTATTGTAGCTGTTACAAAAGTGGAATTAACTAGTATCTCTTTCTACACATAGTCTTTTTTCATCTCAACATGAGTTTGAAGTAGCTATCTAAAAAATATGTTTATAATGAAGCTCCAGGGACTTCTGCATAACACTCTCTTGTACAGAGAAAGGTTCTTCAACCTGCTATTTCAGGACTCTAATGCATCTGGGTAATATGCATTGAACTCGCAGAAATCTCCTAGAGATCCCTAGTTATCCCATTAACTGAACTTATTCTGTGTTATATACMAGCTATTTATTTCCTGTCAGACTCGATGGAGTTTTTCAAAATGGCAAAAAGATATACAGTCTGATGCTGTATATATATTCGGGGGTCTGTGTGCAGGGCAAATTTCTAGAGGGTGATCTTTGTTCATCTTGATTGGCTTCCATATTCTRGATCCTCAAGCAATAAAAAAACAATTAAAAATGTATGCACTTGAGGAAACATTGTCTCTAGCATCCCCAGAGCTAAGAGTTTTCTTCTATTTCTCTCCTGCAAGTGACTGACTTAGAATGATTCCAGCACTGTGCAAGGTAATATTCAGAATGGAACCTGGTAACTAAAGGCTTCTGCTAAGTGGGTACATATACTGCAACCATGAGCATGGCATCTGACTGTCTTAGGCMATCCCAGAACACAACATTGTGATAAAGAGAGAGAATTATACCGGGGCAAATGGTGAAGAGGGAGAAGSTGAGAAGAAAGAAGGGGAATTGGAACAGCCAGGAATCATGGAACCAGTCAGSATGCCTGATCTTCAAGGGAAGTTCTGGTAAAAACCTGTATATCTGGTAGGGTTTCAATACTATATTGTTTAATTGGACATAAGTCCAGAGCAAAAGAAAACTTTGTGATCTTGTAGGAAAAAATTTGATTTTTCAGAGGAAGGTGGGGTTAAATACTCAAACACTGAGGCTAAAGAATTCATTCTGTTATTTTCTCAATTGAAAATAGCATTTTACAGAAAATCCTAACATAGGAAAGGAAGACATTTTCAAGAAAAAAAATCTTAGGCTAGAAGTGACATGCTCCTTCCTATTAGATTATTTTTTAATGGTTGAWAATACAATAATCTGATAATGAATATGTAACATACATAGCATGAACCTAACCTTCACACTTCATCTGSAGTGCCCAAGGGGAGGAATATTATGTTTTTCAATCTACACAGTCATTCTAACTCAAAATAAACACCAGTACACAGCAGTTTCAATCAACAGACTCTTAAGCTGAAAAATATTTGCCCTGATTTTACATATTAATTCYCTGGTTTTAACATCACTTACATGATACTTCCTTCTTACAGATCAGTCATTTCAGCTTCATAATTTCTACCTCCTAGTTTTAGCTGCAGTTGACTGTAGGAGTTAACTGAGAGGTGRAGTGAGGTCTCCCTTCTCTTTCGAATAGCTGCTTGTCATCACAGTTGTTTATCTAATACTGCTAGGTCAATACTGTTGGACTCTGAATAGATACACCAGATACATTTTTTCTTAGAGAATAAGGATATTAACCATGGAGAATTCTCCATCTGACCTATACATCAAGTCTCCCTCTAGTCAATGGAGAATAATAAGCACTTCTGTTCATCTCACCCTGAGACAGACATCTACAATAAGTTCAATGAATTATATCATAAAATTGCCTGGTTTCTCTGTTCACCATGAACAGAGATCAGCATTGAGTTGTGTGGTTGTAGGCATTTATACAGTAGACACAGGAAGGTAGGTGTGATTAATCCAGGCACTGCCTTGGTATTTCCAGCAGATTTCTCTGTTTTGAAATGGACGGGTTATGGTACGGCTGAGCAGGTTCCAGGCAGGGTAATAAATGAAGTAGCCACTGTTTGTGTTGCACTATCTTCTTATAGAAACTAGCAGGTGTTTCCAACATCATTCAGTTAATGCAAAGTAATACGGGCAAAATAAACTTTTACAGCTTCAGAACACAATGTTGYTGCGGCATGGATAACCTAAAATTGGCACTGAAGCGTCACAGACATCCTTTCACTAAAAATCCTTTCTTTAGGATTTTTCCTTCTGAGAAGCTAAGAGGYCTCAGAGACAGAATGTAAACAATGGTTATCTGCTGCTGTGGAATGCAACAGGTCCACCTGTGATTGGCCCATCTTGGATGTGTATGATTAAYGGCCAATCCAGGACCAAGSTCTCTCTGGGACAGAGTCGGAGAGAGCTCCTTTGTTATTACTCATTCATTTCTATTCTTAGCTTAGCCTTCTGAGGAAACCTTTTCCTTTCTATTTCTTTTTAGTATAGTTATAATGTAAAATATATATCATAAAACAATAAATCAAGCCTTCTGATCRTGGAGTCAACATTTTCGTCTCTCTCTCATCCTGACAACCCCTGTGACCACGGTCACACTGAAGATACCCAGGAATTGGTTTTGCTATTGCCTGTGGCTCTTGAGAACAAAAACAGTCTAGTTGAGATTTAGACATCAATAAGAAAATCAATCACAAGGCTGAAGGAGCTTTAAAGAGATCACCTGCTACAGACAATCTCCTGAGGCAAGGTCATCTTTAGTGAGATTATTTTTGTCTTTACAAAGTTCCCAAATTGGAGACTTCAAACCACTAGTATTTAAGCTGATGCTTCCTTGTTGTAATTTATAGCCACTACTTCTTGTCTTCTGTGCTATGGGCTTGAAGAACAGGTGAACCTCTTCCACCTTTTCTGTAACAGACTGCTGTCATGTCACCAGCTAGTTCCCTATTCTCTAATCTAAAAAATCCCATTTTGTCCAATTTTCTCATACAACACAGTGACTCTTCTCAGCATGTCTCAGCTCTGTCCAACTGCTCCACATCCATTTGTTGTCAKGTCCAAAAATAAACATGGTACTGGTATAGAACCTTGCCAGACCTGTGGTGGGTGGAAAGACTGACTTACAAATTTTGTATATTGCTGTTTCTAAGTCCCAGTACAATGTGTGATTTTTCTTGCCTCACTATGACAGTGTTTGCCTGTGCTTCGGAATCATGTCAAATAACCCACGGATCCTCTCCTACAGTAYGCTGGTTTTCCTCAGATGCATTCTCCACATGTCCACTCCACTTTGARGTAACCTGTCCTCTGTCAGGCTGACTCACTGCCATCTTTGAATTTAGTAAGTGTGATGGGTCTTTGCATGCATTGTTCCCCTGCCCCCCTTCTCCATCTCTGATGGCCAGTGTTGTTTGTCCAAAGATGCAAACACCAGGTAGGTATTGCACGARGAACCCTCTAGGTGCTTGCATAATTAATGTGCTCCAGTGATGGGGGAGATGAAGAGTTTGCCATTTACTTTGGAGCTCATCAGCCTGCATACAGGTATAAAATGCTGCTGGAAACTGGGCCAGTTGGGTAAACTGGTCTCCTAAGGTTACAGGAAACTTCTATGTGGACTGCTACCTCTACACACATCCCAGCAGGGACTCCAGCTGGGTGTGCTCAGCCTAAAGACAGGAAACACTCCCTGTTGAACGCACGAAAGAAAAGCACTAAGATTGAGTCAAACAGGAGATAAAATCCTGAAGTAGCTACATAGATGTTTTGTGCCTTTTAAATTGTGAATTCTAAAAGGCCAAAGACTTTGAACCTGTATGTTTTTAGCTGAACCAGCTTATATTATAACCATTTAGAAATAAACTGTTGAGCAAATCTGAGACTAAGTGGACTGAGCCACACCTGGAAGTTTAGAAAGCAAGTGGATCTCACTGAAATGCTTCACTCAACAGGAGGGACCACAACCTGAGTGCACTATAATGTGCGTAATAGATGATAGAATTGTTATTTACATGCTGCACTGGCAATATTTAGATACTGTATTAGCAATAAATCTAATCACAATCATCCACATAATCACTGTGTCCTACTTCTTGTGTTTGGCCAAGAGCCTTCTCCCCACTGTTCTGCCACTGTAAGCCATGCAGGATTCTCAACTGCTCCTCTAAACAATGCAAGTACACCACGCCAAGGCAGGCCCTTGTCACATCTCTCAGATATCTTCCCATTTTGACTCTGAGTTACTAGTTTTCTCAGTATCTATTATGAGGAACCTTAAAAAACTCTCAGTATTTAACATCAGCTGCCTTTTATCTTTCYTCAATAGAGGTCAGGCTGCTGTATGAGGAGGTTAGACCAGTCTGTYACATATCTGCAGAGCAGCAGACAGGCAGATTAACAAAAGGACTCAAGTGCCACCTAACAGTAATTTCAGCTATCTAAGACTTGCATCATACAAACCTATAGCTTCTAATAACTTAAATTCCCTGGATGTTATATTTTCTTGTAGGAAGTGTGTATTTTCCCAAATACACTTAGCTCCTAAATCCCAGCAGGATTAAGAGTGTCCAACCGAAGTTTTATGGAAAATAAATGAAGATTTAATGGGAGATTTAATGGGAGAGAAATGAAGAAGAAGAAATTATGTCATTTATCCAGAATAGAGACCTTCAAGTTCCGGTTGCTGTTCAGAACAGTTTCTACATGTTCCATTAGAATGTCACTGGATGAAAAAAAAAAAACCCAAACCAGATGGATAATAGGCTGAATTTAAATTTTTCTCTCTAAAGTACCCTGTGAACAGAGGAATTGTGTGCATTGCAGTGTAATGATGCACTTTGTTGTGATTAGTCACAAAAATGTTAGAGAGGCATTAATTGTCAACTGTAATTGTTGGGRTTTTTTGTCCCCTGAAATATTGTGTCTGCTAAGCACAAATCAAACCAAAGCACCAAGGAATTTACTGGAGACTTTTATTACCTCTCCCTTTATTTGTCTACTTTTGTGTCCTTTTAGAAGGAAAATACCTTGCTTGAAAAAATATGAGTGAAAAAAGTATAATCTTTTGAAGTGGAAGTTTCTGGTCGAGTTTAAAGATTAGCCTTTTATTAGAAAATCTCAACTACTGAGCAGCCAATTTGCATCAGTCCCATGAGAATTCTTTACATTAAGTTTTGTCATTTTTAGTTGAAAAGATTAAAGACTTTTTGGAGCTCAAAAAGAGAAGATTTTTATTGGACGAAAATTAGGACATAGTTCTTTTTATTATTTTCTTCCAGATGAAAATTGTTCTAAATCCATTTGTGCACAGAACATGCATACATGCCTGTATCTATCTCAATATCATCTATCTCTATCATCTATCTGTATCTTTACCTACATGCACATGCAGTCAAGACAAGGTGACCAAACAGATTTCAGATATGAATGGAGGTTTCAGGGTTGCAGTAGCACTAGCAGGTATGTGACAGATTTCTATGTCCCTCATGTTGCAGCTGTAGGGCTACAGCACGCTTTTCAGCACCTACATTGTCACATAAGAGCTCACCATGGCATCCACACAATGCCTAATCTTATCAGAACACTAGGAAAGAAAAGCTGAAGTACAACTTTTGAACCTGATAAAGATGAGGTTAGGCTACCTAAGACAGGACATCAAGAAAACAAAGATACAGAGAAAATGTGATATTTAAGCAGGGCTGTTCTGCTAAATAAGAATTAAAATTAAGTGAAGATGATGGTAGTCTTTGGTGATGTATTTTGATGCTGTTCCAGTACATCATTTTGATACACCTTATCTCCTGTGCTAGTGATCATTAAGCAAATGTGTTGGCAAGCAGTAAACTTGGCTGTGTCTTTACCACTGAGCTGATATTTTGGTAGTTTTGTTTCAGACATTTGAATGGCAAGATCTTCTCAGAGTAGTTTTGCAAGCACTGCAGCATTCTACCTTGACACAGACATGCCCATATTCCCCAGCTGAAGACAATGGCAGTAGCAAAGAAGCCACCCACTACTAACCTTGATGGCAGCCAACAGCAGAGATAACAGTGGACATACAATTTTTAGCACTAATCTTTCTCCMATTTCCTCTCACAATCAGGCAGGGCTGTATCAGCTTCTGTATCTTGTCCTGTCAGGCAGATTTCAGATAAGATTTAGGAAAAGGAGGTTAAATCCCACATTGCTAATAAGCAATTACTAGCAGGCTAGTGCAAATACAAATGTACTAGAAGTCCAAGGCATCTGCCATACCTTAGGAGAAAGCATCTGGTATTAATGCTAAGTATATAATACACAAGTACCTTCTGTGACTGAGAGTCTTCCATTAGAAATGCTCCTTCTGCTCCTTCTAGAAGAACTTCTTAAAATATCATCAAAGAATTGTTTAATACTGTTCAGAAAACTGGAGCGTGCTGTAGCCTCTACAGATATGCCGAATCCTACTGCACAGAAATTCCTTCTCTTTGAAGTAAATGAATTCTTTCTTTTTGTATGGCTGATGAATATTTTATTTTAAAAAGCAAATAAAAAGTGATGTAGAAATATGCATTATATATTACTCACACAAAATGATGCTGAAAGAACACAAAACTCCAGAGTCCAAAGTAAAGATTATGTTTATACTTTTACTGAGGTGTGAATGAAGTGACTTTCTTTGAAATAGGTGTATTTTCTTTTGAAAGCCTTACACTGCAGCATGATTTCAATAGCAGAAAGTGCTTAAAAGAACTTATCAAGACAGGAGAACTAAGCTCCATATCTTTCACAGTGTGTGTGCTACTGAAAAAGCCACTTCAGCCATTTTTATTTTCAACAACAGTAGATGCGCTCTTTACTCTCCATTCAACCAGCTTGAAGTGCCAGTCTGAGCCCTGACTTTAGGTAATCTTATCTACTTTCTCCCTTGACAATATAGAATATGGAGATTGTTTAGCATTTCTGATAAATTAAAGGGCATCTAGTTGCTGAGATATCTGCAATTTATTTAGTAATTTCCGCATGTTATTCTGTATCTTAGATGCATACACTAAAATGGAGATACTAAACTCTTGTCATACCTGTATTTTTGGAAGAAAGGTTTTGAAGATGGGAACCTTGGAGAACATCAGGAAATGCACTCATGGCCACAATGACCATGTAGTTTAGTTGTAAATTATGCCCGAATCACTTGATTGTTTCAGACATAAAGAAATATTACAGAGACACTGAATCACATATATTCACTTTTTATAGTGAACGAGACAGGAATTCTTAAAGGAAAACCCRCTAAGCCCTCGTAAAACTCTAATGCATAAGATAGGGTGAGAAAACAAAGGTAACACAGTATCTCTTAAAAATTGAAACAGCGGTAAGTACTAGTACTCTTTTTCCATAATGTTTATGCAGATTTTCACATATACTTAAAGAAAACTGATATATCTTCCCTATATATTACACTGTCAGTAAACTGCAGAATTTTGTGTTGATGAGATGATGGTCTGTCACCTGGGCTAAATGAGTAACTGTGGCCATCAACAGTAATGAACATCACGTGTGAGAAATGGCTGATACAGGGCCACACAAGCTACTTTCTGAAACTGTTTGGTTTGATTTTGTCCTWTGTTTTTCAGTGAGCTCCCTGTGTCTGTGCCTCTGGCTATATGCATCCACGGAGTACGGACTGGAGTGGTGAGAGATTGTACTTTTGACTCTGGAGAGAATCTGGGCAATTTCTGCTTCTCTGAAGTTTCATTTGAGTTGCCTGTGCTGTGGTATCCTAGTAATAGCTCACAGAGAAAAGAATTAAAGGCAAAAGTTAAATATTTTCATTTGTGGGTASATTCACAGGAAAGTTGAGATCTGCCTGCTGAGAGGAAAACCTAATTTTATATTCAGCCAACCCATGACACGATGTGACTGCTTCTTAAACAAACTCCAGTGCAACCTAATGACCAAAGTTGGACTGGTGTCCAGAGCATATGGCACAAGTCAGTGATCAACAGATTGTAAATATATTATCATGTTATCCTCTTAATTTCTCTCCTGCTCCAGTTCTTTGTCAGATATTAATATTTTTGTTTTTACAAAAAAAAAACTGTCTGAGCTCTAAGCTACTTTTTTTATTTGCCAGACCTCAAGTTCTTAATCTCTTCTGAGGAGGGATATAGGGAGAGTATTCCCATTACAAAATGGTTGAAAAAGTTGTTTCTCATTACAAGTATCTAATTTTATCCTTTAGCATCCTCAAAAATGTCTGAATCATTTTCCAGAAACATTTAATTCATGAAAGAGATCAAGCATAGGAAATAACAGCCTCTATGATTAAACTTCAAGCTATTGAGAATTAACTCATACGATACAGAATCTAATTTCTACCTTATGTCTTGCTGTATGTTCTATTTTAAGCTCTATAATTAAAATTACCTTCCTGATGTGTTTCATTCACTGTGGAAAAGCTTGGAATTCAACAAGAATAGTGTTCAGCTCAGTTAAGTCTGACTCTAAAACTTCCTTTCATCTGAAATTTTTAATATCATGGGAAATATTTTGCAACATTTGGGAGCAATGAAAAGGAACTTGCATGTGTCAATTTCATGGATGATAGGCTTGGATATAGCCAGAGTTCAAATTATCTCCGCAAATATACATGTGGAATTCAAATAACCATGGATTTTAAAATGGATTGTTAGCATTGTTAGCCTTCCTTCAGCAGCATAAGCTGCAGCACAATTCCTCAAAGGAATAGTCTTAATCTATTTTAATGCATTACCCTCAAYCAGGTAAGACTCTATAGACAAAGAGTTGAAGGGCAAATTAATTTTTTTTTTGTAAAATTTGCAGTTGGAACATGATATTAATTCTTTGCTTTTAGCAGTTTCCCAAGGCAGCACTGGAGTATGGAGTAACATATGGTCATTTCTGTATGTTTACAAGAAAAGCCATTTTTCAAATAAACAGCCATTAGCAAAAGAATAGGGGCTTCTAATCTCATTAATCCTCTAAAAGATTGCTGGTACTGGGTAGGGGTATATAAAGCTTATGCTGGCCTCGGTCTCCATTTTATTACAATAACAGAAAGCTGTTGTCCCTGTTTCATGTTCCCTTCCCCCCCTTCCTCCCATGGTGGATCYTACGAGTATTGTAAAAAATATGAAGTGAGGTCAGTGGTTACTGTCCCCCCATAAGTGCTGCAGGCTGAAGCTATGTCTATTTCATCCTAACGTTTGGATCCCAAAGGACTTTTGGGATCCGAACATAAGGATGAAATAGACATAGCGACGGAGGAAATCCCTGACAGGAATCAAGCACCCAGGGATGCAGGTATGTATATGAACTAAAATACACATAGATTGTAAGTAGAGTGTTATGGAATAATGAGCAGCTGATGATTACAAATGCACAGGGTGCTGAAAGCACTCTTTTTCTGCCTTTAGCATGAATTCTGTTCCTGTTTTGCTTTACTGACTCCCTGACTCTAGCGAAGGACATTTGAATCAAGCAAAGGGAGAGACAGAGACATTCTGTGCAGTGCAGAGACACCCACTGGTATATTTAAGTAAAAAAATACCCTGCTTCAAAATGTGTGAGACAGCCATCTTAACTTGTGGCAATGAAATCATAAACTGAGATTACTGAATATTAGGGAGGAACATCCTTCAGAGAGTACTGTAAGGGAGAGAGTACTCTGCACAGTGGCAGAGTATACAGCAGCCTGTGCTGTACACCGGAGGGGACACACCACAGCCCTTTGCACAACTCAGCCTAGAGCTGACTTTGTGTTTTACAGCTCCTAGCAGCAAATGCAGCCTGAGGCAATGAACAATGCCATTCAGAGCAGTTGTAAAACTGCTCTAAATCCTAGCAAGGGCTGAAACTGTTTTATAGTCCTCACCATAAGAAAGCAGTTAAGGTGTCTAAAAACTGGCACTCATGTGAGGTCTGWGCCAGAGATTCAAAGCTCACTAATACTTCAAATGCCTTCTGTTTCATGACTGCATACTGTGCCAATATGCATAATCTAACCTGTTTACTTTAATATGCTGTTCAATCTTTACTTCCCATTTTTTTCTGTGCTTTTGCAACCACCCAATTTTCTCCCAATTTTYTGGCATGTAATCTCTGTCCCTGCTGCTTTGAGAGCCCACCAACAGTGACAGCTCTTCTCTTCTGAATGTTTGTGTACACATACAATAGTCAGTATTGGATTAAGACACAGGAATTAAAGACCCAAGTCCAAACCTCCAACTCTGGAATGACTAAATGAAAATCTATTTGGGTGAGGTTTTTTACGAGCCATCCTTTTTATTCTTGAGCAAGCTTCTGATCCATATGGTCGCTAGAGTATGAGCTCGCTGAACTTGACATAACCGTATTTGGTGCAATCAGCAAACAGTGAAGTCGCAAAGTCAGTGCTATCTTGTGTTTTAGAGTTCAAATCCTTTGAGACATGTGAGAACTACCCAAGATGACAGCTGTAAGTGAAGTAGTCCTCCCCTCCTTATTTCAAGTGTCAGGGAAAAAAAAGGAACTGCAGGAACCTGATTTTTCATAAGGGGAAATGTATGTTGCTTTGGCGTTACTCCCACCATAAGGATTGATCATGAAGAAACAAGGAGCCTCAGGGCCTTGGACTAGCTGAAATTTTTCACTCTCTGGTCGTTACTGTCATGCAGGTGGTGCAACCTAGTCAAGTGTTATTTCTGCTGTGCCTGCTAGTGTCTTATCTGTCACCCTCTGTAAATATAAAGTGTCACGGTTGCAGCCCCTGCTGCCATCAAAAATAGCATTTCATATACAGGGTGAACTTGTGTCTCAAAATTTTTAGGTTCCACGTTCCGTCCCTCATGGATCCTTCCTGCAGCAGTCGTCACAAATTTGGCAGGTCATGAATCTTCAGTGGATCATGTCTCCACTTTTCTGGACCTGTTTTCTTTCAACAAGGGGGTATGCAGCAAGCCCCATATTTGTTTTGTTTTGTTTATTTTTTTCCTTCTGGGAGTTTTGATTTCTGCAACTTATAATGTGGAAAATACCATAAGACTGGAACTCAAGGGACAAGTATATGCCTTAAAAATAAATAGCTAGTCTTTGTGTTAATGAAAAAGAATTAAGAAATACGGTCCTACAGAGAAGACACAAAGTTCAGAAAATAAATTGAGGCTGAAGACAAATCATGTCATTTCAAAATCATTCTCCTAGCTTGTGAGGAGGGTATGGATTGGAAGTTTGAACCTGGCCGTGCCGAGCACATCCCTCGGGGGTCCCGAGCATCACGACTCTTGCCCAGCTGCATCCTCGCGGTCCATCCCGCCTCCCGCCTCTTGTTTGATGCGGTCCGTGAATGCCGGCGCAGCTGAGAGCCGCGCTCGGGGTAGGGGCAGCAGCTTAACTTGGGCTTCGCCCGCCCTTTGGGCATGTGCAGCGCGCACGCCTGTGCCCGTGTGGCTGTGCCCGTATCAATCTGTGCCTGTGTGTCTGTCACTGCATGTGCGTCTCTCTGAGAGCAGCAGCCGGTGCCGCACACGCTCCCTGCGCGGGGAGCGCGGGGTGCTGTTCCACTGCAGGCGTGTGTCAGGGCCAGCGGGACGGGCACGGACGGAGGGATGCCGAGCCCCCTTCGCCCCGGCTCTGGTCACCTCCGCCCCTCCCGCTCTGCAGAGGCCCCTTTCCTCCCGCYCACCGCAGCCTGGGCTGCCGGCCGGTGCGCGCCTCCGCCCCGCGGCACTTCTCACGCCGCTTTCCGCACACCGCTTCCACCGTGGCTCTCCTCCCGCGCCTGGGGCACCGGGCGCACGGGGGACCGAGTCCCCGTTCCCGCTCGCTCCCCGCTCCGCCTCACGGCCCCGCTCCCGCGCGCTCCCGCTCGCTCGCGCGCGCACGAGTGACATCACCCCCGTCCAATCAGCCGCCGCCGCTCCCTGCACCCCGCTCGGCCCCGCTCGGCCCCGGCGGCCCCGCGCGCGGCCGGTGCGGGGGCGCGCGGGCGGCTGTCAGCCCTGCCGAGCGGGCAGGGACGCGCCGAGCCGAGCCGAGCCAGCCGCGCCGGCCGGGCAGCGCCGTCCGAGACGAGCCCGGTGCGCAGCGGAGGTGCGGGCGGCGCGGGGTGACAGCCCGGCCGTGCGGCGGCACTGCGCAGGTAGGGCAGGGCTGGCTCCGCAGCGGGGTCCCGCGTTCGAGCGGCGCTGGCAGAGCGGCCCTGGGGAGCGGGCACCGCCCCGGGTGGGTCCCCTCAGCGGCGGGGAGTCACAACTTTGCCGGTGCGGCCGGGGGAAGGCGGGGAGCTGGGGCAGGTACGGGGCGGCAGGGCAGCCCGGAGCCTCGCCACGGCCAGGGTGGAACCCCCTCCTTGGCGGCGGCCGGGGGCGGCGGCCCTTTCCCGGCGCGGGGAGCGGAGCGGCAGGGGGAAGCCGCCCCCTCCCAGGGAGCCTGCCCGCTGGGCACGGGATTACTCGGCACCCCGGGCTGCCGAAAGTGGGCCGCCTGCCCCGGGTAATCCCCCGGCGAGGGCTGTCCCCGCCGGTCGTGGGCTCGGGGGGGGGATGCCGGCTGCCGAGGGACCGGGATGCTGCCGCAGGGGACGCCTCGTGAGCGGCTTCCTCTCCGTTTCCTACGGCGCACGGATGGATTTTGGCAGCGTGTGTAAAAACGCGTCCGTACCGTGGTCTTGCAGCGCATCATTTCAGCACCATGGTCTGTGTGCCGGAGCAGCCGCAGCCTTGCGCCGTACCCTGATTTTTCTGCGTTTTGGGTGTGTTTAGTAGTGACGGGCTAAAAGGGTGTTGGTTTTTGGGTTTTTTGTTTTGTTTTTTTTTCCAGTGCACCTTCTTGCAGTGAAAAGGATAGCGTTTCACTCCGTTTTCTCCCTGTAAAATGCTAATAATGCCTTTTTTCAGTGCCGCGTTTCCGTAAATGTCAGTAATTGGGGGCGGCTGTAGTAACCCGCCGGTGAGGGCAGAAATGCCATTGCTGAGCTCCGCTAAATGCACCTGGCAGGGATGAGCCTGAACCTCGGTGAGCGGCTCTTTAGGAATTGCAGCTGCTCTATGAAGCGCTGTTTAATTCTGCTTATGAAATCTACGGGAGATTATCTATGCAGTTAATCAACTATGCTCCATTTAGTAATGAAAGTGAAGTGTGACCTCTGAGCTGCGAATGTTTTCGAGTGTTATATTCTAGCATAGTCATAGTTATATAACAATATTATAATACAGTTATATTAAAGCACATTAAAGAGGGTTTGTTAACGTTTTAAAAATAAGCCATTATGTAATTACTAGGCTGTACAATTTAGGGAAAAATACGCCTTTAAAATGCAGCCACCTGTGCAGAGGAGGCTGTATCAAAGAAGGTATTAACAAATATGTTACTTAGTTTCACTCTTTTGTATAGAATTGTAAACCACTAAAAATCATGAGCGCAGGCCTTGAAATTACATAAGACAGGGGAAAGCTTTCTGAAGTAACTTGAAGTTATAAAAATTCTCAGGTTTTTTTATCTACCATTAGTAACTTCTAAACGTCCTTGTAGTGCAAATACTGTACACATCTCTGTGAAAATATGATCTTTGGTCCATGTTCTTCTATAAATGATAATGCACTAAAATTTCTTTAGTAAGAACTAACCTTAATGTTTCTGAAACTTGTTGGCAGTATGAATCTTTTGTTTGGTCGTTTGCATTCAATTATGTTATCAGTTGCTTAGTTTTTCTCTTTAGCAATAGTTGACATTATAAAAAATAGATCTTTTCTATCTCTAAGTTTTGCAAAAGGTAAAAATAACCTAAGCAAAACACTTCTGTCCTTGTCCATATTTGTATTATTCACAATGYTGTTCTAAACCAGCAAGAGATTTCCAGTTTCACTTTTAAGTGGTGCTAAAAAGTAATGCAACCTCAACCCAACTTCATGGTAATGCAAGAACCTACTTGATTTTATAGAATTTTAAATTGTCYTAAACACCTKTTGTAGAGAAATCGCACATTATTAAGGTTATYGAATAAAGAGGTTTTAAGTGCCTTTTTGAGCATGTACCTCTGGTACAGTCTTAATTACATGATCACATACTATTTTTTTCCACAGGAATCCTGTCTTTCACTGYATGGGATAGATTGAGCTCACTTGAGAGAATTCAGTATTTTTCATTGATCATTSTGTGAGCCCATGATTTATTTATTCAGTGTTACTCAGCTCTGCTTTGAAGACAGAACTGATAACATCTGTGTGAGCTTTGCTAAAGTGCTTATCAGTATGTGATCAGAATGCCCTACAAAGTACTAGTAATTTATCAAACACTGCCTAAGGTGAGATAACACTTCTGCAGATGGTGAAGAAAGGCACAAAGAGGCTTAGGTGAAAAGTATTCACTCATTTTTGGTGTCCAGTTTGAAATTTCTACAGTTCTCGTAAATACGTTTGCTCAAGTTATACTTGCTACTGCTTTTTATAACAGTCCTGGCTGCTCCACATCTGTGAGTGTATCTGCAGAGTGAATGGGGAAAAAGAGGAATTCACTGTTAATTACAAACTACGGAAGTTTTAGGTTRAATGGTTTGCTGCATGACAGGAGGGGGAATGACGGAAACTACAATACAGAGAATGTTAGCCATTAAAATCTTTGTGGCATATTGCAGAGCCCCTGTCCCTTTTTCTTTCTGCAAGCCCAGTTCTTCAGTAGATAAAACAAGTCCTACCTGCCTTAAGTTCTCTATCATCTTTAGTGGCAAGGTAACTGAATAGGAAGCACRTGTCTACTTAAATGTATTGTAAAAAACCAAAAACACTCAAGAGAAGTTAATTATGGTTGCACAGACAACAGTTTGTCATTTTACACCTTTTGAGTGCTTAATTTAGTAACCTTAAAAATGTTCTTTTGTGTTGTTTGTGAAGTAAAATATGCATACATGTCCCATAAGTGTCCTTAAAACCTCGAAAATTAAATTTTAGGGAATTTAAAACAAACAAACAAACAAAGAAGCCAGGAAACCACAAACCAAGAAAATTCAGAAAAAATTCAATTCTCCAAGTAAATTTCTTATTGGATCTACAATGGTTACATAGAGAATGAGAAAAGTTTAATCCTTTGCAAAAAGCGCCTGACCTTTTACCATCATGTGTGATGTTATAGGAGTGCAGTCCATTTCATGTACAGCAGTGGTAAAACAGAATGGTGTCACTTGTAGTGCATTTGCTTGGGTAGTGGAAAAGTGGTGCAAGACTGAAGTCCTTTATACTGTACCTTTAGAATGTGTTGAGGTGCATGAGGGCTCTTTTGCAAGACTTCTGTAAGCACAGTACTTTTCACTTCATCATTTATATGTATCCTAATGACAGCTCCTTTATCGTCCTGTAGCTGGTCTCAGTGTTTTAGGTATTCCTGGTCTTGACCATTCCAAATTTTGCTTTTGTATCTCACCCAGTCCTGTCTTCTTGCTTTTTTCTTGTCAGCTTTCCTTCAATTTGCTTTCCTTTATTCCTTGGAGCCTCCTCATCCTGATTTGCTATGTCAGCCCAGTCTAGTCTCCATTCCACAGTCTCCAGTCACTTTTTCTGTGCTTTTAGCAGACACTCAATTTTTATTCTTCTTCAGAGACTGTAA
Source organism: Cardinalis cardinalis (assembly GCA_014549065.1). Classification (NCBI taxonomy): domain Eukaryota; kingdom Metazoa; phylum Chordata; class Aves; order Passeriformes; family Cardinalidae; genus Cardinalis; species Cardinalis cardinalis. The sequence goes on from JACDOX010000013.1 coordinate 4,295,504, forward strand.
GGTGGCTTTTGTTCTTCTCCACCGAAACAACACAGTGCTTTCCTCTTAGAGGTTCGTTGGCCTTTGTTACATTTTCAGAGATAAATGAAAGAGCATAGAATGACTCGAAGCCTGTCTATGATGATGGCTTCAAGCCATAGTCAAAAACATTTTTTGAAGAAAAATTATTGTGGTTTTCCTTTTTAAAAATTGAAATCTTAAATTTTTTTATGTGACATGTAGTGTATATGTTTTATATGCATTGTCAGAAAGCAAGGACACACAGGACACTTGGACAAAGTTGTAAGTAGTAGTGAACTATAGAAATGCCAAGCAACCTCAATAGTCCTATTTATGCAGAGAAATCAGCCATTCTGACTGTAGCATATTCTGTATTTTTGCTTAACTTGGCTAAGTTTTGCAGGGTTCTGTGCTGGCACATAAAATAACTGATGATTTGGGTTTTGTTTGTATTCATACTGATTTCTTTCATTTTATCTCAAGGATTTGCTACAACCTCTTGAGACAAATACTTACAAAAAGATGATGTAAGCATCTCACTGAATTGAGATCTGGATAAAACTATTGGAGTTACCACTGCACCAGTAGTTTTTTTTACATAAGGTAGTCTTTGGATGTGTTAAAATAGTATTTGCAATAACTTAGTAGCTTTTGTGCCTGAAATAAGGGATATGGTTGAGTTATGGTTAGCACTACAGACTGAATAATTAATGTGATAGAGTATTTTAAAAGTAAGAAATATAAATAAACATATTTGACAAGTTCTTTGCTTTTTTTGCGTAATGTTTTTATAATTGACACATAGTGGACAGATGATATGTTGGTCTCATGAAAATGAGGTAGCTTGGAGCACAGAGATCAGGATTTAGTCATGAGATAAGTGATCTTTTTTATAGCTTTATTGGAAACATCCTGTTTTACTATAGACAATTCAATTTTCTCTAGTTCAGCAGGAGTTGAACAGAAGCGTTACTATTAGTTATTCCTAGTCAAGCCAATACATAGAGTTGTTAGACATGGACTTGAATTTACTGCTGCATTAGATTCACATGAAATTGGTTTTCTTTTCCATAAAATATGAGTTATATGCTTCAGCTTACTAGCTGCTAAATTTAATTTGTTTGTAAAAATCAAAGAGAGATGTTTATATGTTCAGTTGAGCATTGGTTACTCAGAGAAGTTGTGCACTTTCTCTTCTTGAAAGCTTTCAAGACTAAAAAATAAAGCCCCCAGTAACCTGACCAAATCTCTTACCTTTCAGCAGGAGATTGGGCTGCAAACCTCCTGACATCCCTAACAATATGAATTATCCTTTGGCATCCCTTTTTCTGACTTGCCTTACAGCATGAAATATCCTATGAGGTTATTCTGTAATTCTTGGGGAGTGGGATGAGAAAGTCAATATAGTCTGAACAGTACTTTCTGAAGGGGAAAGGACAGCTGTGCCAACAGACAAAGTACTCAATGTGTGCATGAAATAATGTTACAGACTGAATCCCCTTTATAGTTTTTATTGGTAATTGTATTTAAATGCACTGCTAGATTTGCTGTGGATTAGTTAGGCTAGATGTTTTATTATAGCTCTGTTTTCAGGGAGATTATAGCAGGATCAGTAGCTCTGTCAGTTAACACGTTGTAACAAGTTGTGCTTCATCTTTAAGTTCATGGGAAAAAAGAATTGAGTCTATTAATACATCTTTTCTTTATAAAAATTATATTTTTCATACAAAATCTCATACTGAAAATCTGAATGTAAATATTTAAAACAAACACTGATGGTGCTAAGTGGAACAGGCTGTTCATGTTGTCTCGATGTTGTTCGTAGTTATGGTGTTAATAGTTTAATTGTTCTGGGAAGGATCGGTGCTTACTGAATGGGGAGATAACTAGGTGCCTTGTCTTAAACAGAGGGACAGGACAACAGAACAGTGACTGGTTTTAACACATCAGTTTCAGTGAGATGGGAAATTTTGTGGCTTCCACCATCAGGACAGAAATCCATGTAATTTTAAATTAAAATTTAAAATACCATAAAAATACTGTTTTGTTGTTTCGGTTTTTTTTGGTGGTTTTTTTTTTTTTTTAGGGCCTGCTTATAATTCAGTTAATGTGTGGTGCAGTGATAAATATGAATATGTAACTTTTTGAGAACTGTCTTGATTTTATGAATACCATAAATTAACCTTTCACATATAGTTTTGTTTTTCACTATGTCTTTTCTTGAGGTTTTCTTGTTTAGGATTCATCAGAGCTTAGGAGAAATAAGCCAGTTTTTTTTCTTCTTCTGTGAGAAAAGTGAAGCAGTCATATACCTCAGATATTTCTTCATGAAGACTTCCTTCTAGATATCTGTATTTCCAGCTAGAATGATTTCTTTGAAACTTGGAATAATACTGACTTTGTTTTGATAAAGGCAACCAGTTGCCCTGCCAACTACTCACTGATAAGATCTTAAATAAAGTTAAAAATAATTAAGTGTGTCTGAGTTGTAGAGCAAGACTGTATTTTCCTTTACCAAGTATTATAAACAAACTTGTTTATAAAGTGCCTAGAAGGATAACATACCTGTTGATAAGACTTGCTTTTTCTATAAGTGTGAACTCTTGATGTTACTGGTAGTACTTTATGGAAAGCATTGGAATTTTCCACTATGATCATTTTTGAGCAAAGCAAAGAGAAAATAATTAAGATAAATGAGAAAGAGCTGCTAGAAATAACACTTTTTTTTGTTTTCTGAATGTCTTCTTCGAAGTTTAAGGTCATCTCTCTTTTGTTTATTGCTAGAAGACCAGCTCCCCTTTCATCAGCAGTCTACAGTTTACTTCTTTTATAGAAATGAACTTTGGAATATTGAACAGTTTCCACTTCAGATTTTCATTATAAAGGAGCTCCCAGGGAGACCAGCTGCTGTCGAAATAGATCTTGGGAAGCCAGGCATTTTGAAATGCTCCTTTTTTCGCCTTCTTGTTGTCACTTCCTGAACTCTCTTTGCTCTGTACTTTTATTGTATCTTGTCCTTCGGCCTTTTCCTGACCCTGAAATTTTTAAAAAATTTTCAACGTTTTGAAGAAGTATCCAGTTCTGTCACTTGGACTAGGTGTAGCCATGATATCMCTGAAAAATGCATAAACAGGCCATTCCAATGGCAGAATTTGTCTACAACTTGACTATAATAGGTTGTTTTTGAAATAAAGGTGAAAGTTCAGCACTTACTGCACTTAAAAATTATGTATGGTTTTTGTTTTGAGTGCTTTATTTTCTTTATTGACATGAGTACTCTACAAGTTTTGTAAAACAAGCAAATAAAACCCAAACAAAATCCAAACAAAACCATTGAAAGATAATTATTGGAATGGTGCCAATGCTGGCTTCCATTCGAAACATCTGGGGTGATACTTACACTCTGTTTTTTAAACATTTCCTGTTTCAATTTTGCATTAGACCCAGTTAGATGGATTGTTTGGCTCCATTGGTTGTGGGTTCTTTATTTAGTTGGGGTTTCTTTTTAGTCAGTGTAGGAATAAAGGTTTATTGTCAGAGTTTTAAGGGAATGCTGAATGAGATCTTAAATCCTTKACCTCATCATAATAGTTCATTGCCTATTTCATTTCTTGGTGTTGATCTGCCCCATTCAAATGAAGAGTTTTGCAAACTTTATTAATGCATTAACTGAAAAATGCATATATGGGGTAACTCCTATAACAACCGATTTACCTGTTAATTCTTGTCTTTTTATAAAGAGATTATATGTGTGAACATATAGGCATTTAGATGAAGAATTAATTTCCTTTTAAGTAGCTGGTATTTATAAAATAAGAGTCTGGAAAGAACTGGCAAAACCTAATTAAAATTATTTAAAAAAATATTAATGGAAAAAATACTTAACTGTCTTATTTGACACATTGACCTCATCCAGTCACTATTACATTAACTTATATTCATATACTCAAATATATCTGTATACAAGGTCTTTTCCCCCATGCACTCCTATTTGTTTGAAGATAGTGAACTGAAGAAGAAATACTTTAATATTAATGTTTTATTAAATACTCCCAAAAGCAAAAGGGAATAGAAGTAGATAATCTCAAGTAGGATGATTTTGAARAACTGAGTTTAGAAGTTACTAATTCCATTATTAAAATGTCAGTGTAAAAGCTACTTTGACTTAATTTCATTGTATTATTGAAATGAACAAGTACATTTACTTGGTAGAGGATGCTTTTTATTCTTCTGGGGATCTTCTGTCAATATGTCCAAAAAATGAGTCATTACTTAAGGAATTTCTTGGACTGAAGTATTTCTCCTTGTTTCTTCTCAGAAATTTCATGTTGACTATGAAACAGGACCAAGAACAATATAAATTCTCCCTCTGGGATAGTAGAGCAGATAATTGTTTTAAAATATTAAACAGCTTTTTGTTTTTAAAGTGATCATGGTCTGTGTTTTATTAGCTAAGAATACTTGAGGTAATTAAAGGGGTTTGAATGAAAAAGACACAATTGCAATTTTATTACCAGCAATTTTTTGATTCATTTATTATTAGCCTAGGTGATTCCAAAATATGATTTTGGGGCATAAAGGAAAGTGGTATATGTGAGAAATGGGGTTAATTTGCACTTAACTSTGTAGGTGAAATGCAGAAACAGACAAATTTGATTAAACCAAGTATTTTGTTGTTGTGAAAATGGGAGTTTACTTATCTGCTGCACAGAATGGCAGAGATTGCTACAGAAACCTAAAGGCATAAAAAAAGTTTTATATTTAAACAGCCTCAGGTTTGTAATAAAGCACAGCCGTTGCCACTTCCGCTCGCATTCTTGTATAGAAATAGATTCTGTGGGTTCTCTACAGACCAGCTGACCCAGTCTTAAATGTGGCTGAACCATAAAACCTGTTTTGTCTCATTTCTATGAGATCTTATTTGAAGCATTCWGAAGATAAACAGGCTTTTTTCTTTTTCAGAAGGCTTAACTCCAGTCATATATGATGTTTGTATCTGAAGTTACAGCATCTTCATATAATCCAGACTTTGCCTATACTGGAAGGAAGCACAAAGTAGCTGCATAGAATTTAATTTTTTTTTTTAACTAGGACAACTCTGAAAGAAATATACTTCAGTGCATTACCATATACTTATGTATTACCTCAGTTTTATTTACATTCATGTAGCAGGCTTTTGTGACCTACTAAATATTTTTAGCTGATCTTATCCTTGGCAGCATTGCTAACATAGTATTTAAACTGACAGTGATTAGATAAAGCCTGCAAATAGTCACTAAGGTTTTTCATGTGTGTGTTGTGTGTTTTTTGTTTTTAAAAAGCATCAACAAACCAGCCCCCCAAAACCCAACAAATATCGAGCACTCTAGTACGGTACAAGTGCCAAGAGAAGAAAGGAGAGTGTGGGGGGGATGTATGTGGTTTTTCCGCCACTGTCAAAAAATTTCTAGTATATCACATAAACCAATGAATACAGGTCAAAATTTACTGTTCTGTCATTATTTAACACTACCAAAGCATCTACATATTTTATATAACAGAATTAATCAGCTTTCAGATATTCTTTCCAGATCAGCTTGAAATTGGATTAATRTAAGGACAGTGAAGCATACAGAGCACCTTGCAATGCAATTTCTATTCCAGCAGTTTAGTACCTGTCTCTAGACAGCCATTGTTAGGGTTAGCAGGCTTCTAGGTAGAACAGTTTTCATACTTGTGACTGTCTAAACTAAAGCACTTCAAACATTTAGGATATTCTTGGCCTATTTTTCAAGGACCGTCATGTATATTGAGATATTAAACTTTTTTTTATAAGTACTAAGTGCCTTTCTAAAAGGGTAAAGCATTTATTGTGTGGGTACTGGCTAGATACTGTGTTATTTAATGGGGTGTGCAAGCAGCCAAGGGGCAGTTATTTGGCATTTGTCTTAGATACATTGTARTCTAAGATAATAAAATAATTTAAAAGGAAATATGGTTATATGTGTAGCTACTAAATTAAATTTTTGAAATTTTGGTGTACCAGCAAGGAAATTTCAGTTCAGCTTCATAAAACATAGACAATCATTCCAAAGAGGCCAGGACCTAATTCTTGCCTGTTCTGGGAGAATCAGTTGTTAAATATACATTTTCAGTAATTTTTTTGCTTGTCAGTTGATCTTCCTCATCTGAAAGCTTTGTCAGAACACTGAATTCAGAGTTAAAAATAAGTGAATTTAAATGAGAGGACTTTTTGTTAGCTGTTAACATTAGTCCGTTAACCTTTATCATCCAGATGCAAGTTTGGGTTTGGACTGAGCTCTCTGTTAAAGATCTTTACCATAGTATAGAATACCAATATATAGGTGTTGGGAGTAACTTCACAGAACACAGACACTTGTGCTGCCTCTAAACAATCCTAAGAACTTACGTAAAAAGTGTTTTTATTTTTATTTTTTAATCTATAGGGTAATTTTATTGATTCTGAATTCATTATTCCTGTTCTATGGAATCTTTACCTTGGAGTTTGTTTAGTACATATGAAAAAATGCCAGTGYGGGCATTAGGGTGACATTTTAAAACTTATTCTTCCTGAAAAATAGCAAAATTTTATGTTGGTGGATATATCAATTTGATACATTGTTTGTACCCATGCTTGTCTCCAAATTTGGAGCTCATTAAAACTTGAAAACCAGGCTTTCATCCTGGATTGTTCTTTCATCTTCCCTGGAAGTTCTCTTGATGGCCTGAGAACTTCAGTAGATGTAATTCACATCTCAGGATAGGGAGTGATGAGAAGCTGGGTCAGACGAGGCAGTAGCTAACAAGGGCAAACACACATTCCTTAATTTGCCTAGCTTGTTCTGGTCTTCAGTCTGAAATTGTTTGCATGAGTTTAAACTCACATCAACAATTTAAAACAAATAGTCTGATTTTGCCCTACTCTAGATTAGGACTGCTCATAAATTTGCTGACCATCTTTTCTCAGTGTAGTGAGATAYAAAAGCAGAAATATTTGTTGCAGACTTTTAGAAATACTCTCCTACCTTTTACAGACATTTGCAAGTAGTGTTTTGGTTAGATTTTTTAACATGATTTAATTTTATTTTGTTAATTCTGACTGCAGAAGTGTATGAAAACATTACTGTGTCTTTTTTCTCTCTGTTGGTCTAGTGACAGTTGGCAGGTGCTGGCTCCCAGTGAGAGCTGTGAGTTGCACAGCTTGGTAATTGGCATTGAATTTGAGTAAGGAAATTGCCTCCTTCTCTTATGCTACAATAAGGCTTTCTAAGACAAGTTCTTTCTCTTTTCCTTTTCCTGAGAAAATCAGCCATTATTAAATTTTCTCAAAGAAAAAGGGCTTAAATGTGGGCAGCATGAGGAAGAAGTACTTGCTTTCTGAATGACTTGTGTCACTAAGAGCCAGCAGCTCAGTCTCACCTATATCTCTGAAAACCAGTCTAAGAATGTTTGGAAATTGAAGAGGGTGCTGATTGGGAAAAACTTCAGGGGTACTTGCATGAAATTAGTGGCAAAAGAGATTGCTGTACAAGGAAGAAAAATGTTGTCAGTCTGCAGTTATACCAAGAAAGTCTCCTTTCCCTTTCATTAAAAATCAGATTTCTATATTGTGCATCTGAGAATATGTTTCTTTACTACTTCATTTTTATTTTATTTAATTTATTTTTGTTAGTTTGGATTTTTTTTCTTTTTTGTGTTGTTTTATTTTTTTAATGGAGCAACAGTGAGTTGTTTTGTGGGGTATTACTGCTGAGAGATACTTAAAAGTGTATTTTGCTTTAAGCAGTTATTGGAGATTGTGTCAGTGTGTATGGGTACAAATTGCAGTGTACTTAAAGCCARAATGACAGAATTCAGAGAAATCTGTCCTTCTATGGGGCTAGTGGAGTCTCTTCATCCATCAAACAGGACATCTGAGCTGATCGTGTCTTGGAGTTTGTAGTACCTTTTCTTCATAATGAAAGTGTGAAAAACCCATTTATTTGAGTACATTTCAGAGACAAGTGGTATAAAGAACAGAATTACATGCTGACAAAATACTTTGTTCTGCAGGTGTTGTAATGCATGTCAGGGTRTGCAGGAGATTAAGTCCTGATATCATTTAGAGCATCCAAACATGTTTGTAAATTCTCTTTAAACATGCTTGCAAATTCTCTTTTCCCTGGATAAGGGAGTGAGTCAGAGAGAGAGATTCCAGTGAAAATGTATTAGAACAACTTTTATCAGTGAAGGTTTTACTGTCACTAGAGTAAGGCTATTATTAAAAGCAGATACTTGCAGGGTACATTTACTTGTCTTGTGCCACTGCTCCTACCCCTGCAGGTGCACGCTGTCACACACACTCCCTGTCACACATACATCTTGTCACACACACGCTGTCACACACACACCCTGTCACACACACACACTGTCACAGGGTCCCAGTCACAAACACCCTGTCTCGCACGCTGTCACACACACACGCTGTCACACACACGCTGTCACCCACACACACTGTCACAACATGCTGTCACACACATATGCTGTCACCCACACACGCTGTCACCCACACACGCTGTCACACACACATGCTGTCACCCACACTCCCTGTCACACACACACGTTGTCACACACACATGCCCTGTCACACACACACGCCCTGTCACACACACACCCTGTCACACACACACTGTCACACACACACTGTCACAGGGTCCCTGTCACACACACACCCTGTCACACACACACTGTCACAGGGTCCCTGTCACACACACTGTCACTCCCAGTGTACCCGTGTGCAGCCCAGCCCGGCCGCTGGCTCCCAGGGAGCCTGTCTGGTGTGACAGTGGCCCTGGGCAGGTGTCACAGGGTCCCTRRGGTCCCCCAGCAGCAGSGGCAGTCCCGGTGTCCCTGTGGGTGCGCAGCTGCCACGGGCACCTGGGATGGGCACGGAGCTGCACAGCCCCTGGTGGCGCTGACTGACACGGCCTGGGGGCCTCACACACCTGCCACAGGCTCTGGGGCACGTCATGTCATGAGAAGGCAACAGGACAATAAATCTCCATAGCCTGTAAGTGTTTGCTAGACATCTTCTCAGCACGCATGGTTCTCTTTCTAGTTTGCTCTTTTCTACTGAGTCCATGTAGAGAAATTCCCAGCAGCAGGATTTTTATGACARCACAACCCTTGTACAGCTGCTGCTGAATTGAAAAACTGCAATGGGATGTCACTCACCTGTGAAACACTTTTCTCAATTTTCTTTCAATCTTCTTGTTATATTTGGAATTGAACTGTAATCAGTATGAATTTTGTATACTAATTTACTTCTGTGGAGGTTTTGTTATTTGTTCCACTGCGACCAAGTTCAATTCCATTTTCCAGTTGTTATAAAAATACTAACAAAAAAGTGTCATGTCAAATGCATTTCATGATGATTTTATCTAACCTTTTTATGCAATTCCAACACAAATATATTTATTATAATTGAGTGAACTATTTCTGCAGAAGCAGGCATCTTTATTTTAAGATTGTTCTATCTAACTATACTGATCATGTCACTTTCAGTATTTAGATTCAGTGGTTTTGTAAGCCCAGCATACACTCTGCGTTTGTAATGAGGGCAAAATGGCACATGCCCAGCCATGAGGTAAAAGGAATGGCCCCCTTCTGATCTGTRTGGACCACATCTCTTTTCAGCAGACTCTGAGAGACTGCATCAAGCATCCTTAATAATCTCCAGCTCAAATTTCACATTGAATTTCTTGTGAGTGTTGGGAGGAGATATCAAGCTAGTTGGATTTATCATTATATAAGAGAAGTATGTTATGTCCCCACTTTTTGGTGTTCCTGGGTATTTAGTATTTAATATATCCTTTAATATATAGACTGAATCATAGTGTGATGTTTTAATTTAATTTCCAGATTTTTAATTACCTGAATATTTCATTTGGATCTGATATGTCCCTTTGAGCATATYGGCTGCAGAGTGCTCACTCGATGGTTTCACTATATGGAGTTGTCAGTTTAATGTGATGAATAGCTCAATAATTCTGGAGTCATTCCATACTTCATAACTTTACAGTGAAGTGGGAATCCCATTAATTCATACAAAAATCTAGTTTAGTGATTATTTTGGAATCACTAGAATGTATTGTTAAATGGCATATTAATATCTCTGAATCTAGCATTAATTTTTTAAGAACCTGCAAGTAAATTAGACAACTAGATTTAATGAAAATTAAATAAAAGGTGTATTCTCTCAGGGACATAATATTTATGTCTTATTTTGTGTTTTTTTTTTTTTTTGTTTTTTTTTTTTTTTTTTTTKTTCTGAGTGAATATGCTAATGTATCTAAACAATTTGAATTTTAATATGCACATGCTATGAATACGTACTTGAATACTTTGGGAGGAACACCCTGATCCCACAACTACTGTCTGAACAGTGCAAATCTCAATGGTCCTTTAATAGCAAGTTCCCTTAAACTATAGGCCAGTGTCATTTATCTCCTTTCAGCTGCCTCTGTAGCTTAGTTTACCTCACAGACATGCAGAGTCTCAGCACATAATCCCCTAAAGACAGTGCTTGTATTTGTTATCTTTCTAGGCACAGTGTTTTATTTCCTGTGAACCCATTTGATACGGGTTTCTGGTCCTTGTATGAGTGATATAACAAGTAACGCCCTTGTAGATGTTTGCATGGAGAATTGTGAGCATGCTGTTTTTGTTGATGTCCTGTATTTTAGACCAATTTTTTCCCTTTTCCCCCCAGTACTTAAAGCTATCAAAAGGTCTAAGCAAAGTTTGAATAATTATCATRGATGCAAAGGAGGAGGAAATATACTGAATTTCATTGCCTGACGACAGGAAGATCTATTTCAGTTTAAATTAATAGGTAATGCTGCAGGGGATTTTTGTTTTGTTTTGGGGTGGGGTTTTTAGCATAGTAGTAGTTTTAGAATGCTTATTATGTTTAGTTTTGAGTGAGTTTTATGTTCCTTTTGGGGGTTTTGATAGCTGTTCAGACAGCCATCAAAGATATTCTCTGTTGATGTATTCAGACAGATGGTTGTCCCGTACAGTATGTGCAAGGATGTTCTTTTCTCAGAGACTAAACTTCAGCTTTGACTGTTAAGAGTTTGGGATTATGTTCCTTTTCCCTCTTGGATTCAGATGCTCATGTAGTCCCTGGAGAGGAGTCTTCTGGTTATCACTAGAGGCAGTAAATGAAATCTGTAAAATAGCAGAAGTAGGTCATGGTTTATCTTCTGGTTTTGGGTTTATCACTAAGTGGAGCTATAGCAAAGTCAATGCATATTGAAACCTCAGGGCATCATTTTTTGACACTGATACTGTCACTGTCATGAGGAGGAGTTTGACAGGTCACTGATTAAGTATTTGCATGATTGGATTTCATGAGAAAAGAGATGATGATGATGTTTCAACTTGAATTTCTAGTCAAATAGAAGTGAGGGTTGCCTTTGACTTTTGTCCCACTWTGTAGACATGAAGCTGATTTCAGTTTATTTGTCTCTGAAGAATTTGCTTTCTATTAGAGATCATCTTTTTAATGACTTGGTAAATTCTAGGAAAAATACATTAGAAATCACTTAAGAAAGCTGTCACTTTTTACAACTTATTACAGCTTAAGAGACCTCATTTAGAGATCTCTTCCAGAAGAGAAAAACSATCCCCAGACTGCTGAAACAATCCCCTGGTAGATATTTTTTGTTTATTTGTTGATACAAATAAATGTGAGTGAGCCATCTGAACAACCAGCAGTCTAGAAGTCCTGAGGCACAAAACATGAGTCAAAACAGATGCATTGTAGAGTCATTAAAATATTTTATTTAAATTTTACATTCYGTTTAAGTATTTGTGTGGAAGATGTGGAAATGTTTTCAACTTTTTTTTTAATAAATGGGAAGATAATAAGTTTGTGTTTTCAGCTCCCTAGATATATAATCCTGTCCTAGTGAGAAACTAAATTCTGTTTACAGACTGTGTTTGTGAGTTCTTGTAGAATCTAGTAAGAAGTATTATAAAATTGTCTAGAAAAACATTATTAAAAACTAGTGGACAAAAAATTATAATGAGTTATTCCCATCTTTGTCATAGTGATAGTTTAATGTTTCTCTTTAATTTAGGAAGACAAAAGTGTAAGGAAAAGATGATCAGAGTAGTATTTTACAAATATGCTTTCACATACTAAATTTTTAAGTTTAGAAAAGATAGTAGTTATACATTTGCTCATTTTAGATAAATGTGAATATATATTATTAATGACTCCAAAATTTAAATCATTTCAGGTATTATTATTTAGAACTTTTAAGTATTTTGATTTGGTGTTCTCCACCTGCTAAGGCAGGTAGCAGTCATACATAAACAGATGTATTTTCAACAGATTATATTTTCATTGAGCAATGAGAGAATTTACTAATATATATTGGGTTTACATAGCCAGGTTTTAGTAGTGGGGGGCCACAGGGGTGGTTCCTGTGAGAAGCTACCAGAAACTTCCTCAGTGTCTAACAGAGCCAGTGCCAACTGGCTCCAAGACAGACCYGCCACTGGCCATGACCAAGCCCATCAGYGACTCTTCATTACCTACCTCTGATTTGACTGATAATAAATTAAGCTGATTCCCCTAAGCTGAGCCTGTTTTTCCTGTGATAGTAATTAGTGAATGATTGCTCCTTGATGTTTTTCCATGAGCCTTGCATTCTATATTCTCATCTCTGTCCAGCTGAGGAGGGGACAGGGTCAACCCACCACATAAACTAACTTCAACCAGCTAATTTTCTGTCTAAGCATCCAAAGTGATCTTAGAATTAAAAGACAATAATGTAAGCTTGTTTGAGTTGGAAAAAAAAATTGTGTTTGGTTCTTGTGGGAGATTTTCTGGTTTTTATTTTGGAGATTTGTTTGTTTTTGTTTCATTGGGGTTTATAGTTATTTTTTTGTTGTGGTGTTTGTTTGTTTTTAAAAATACTTCTGCATACTTCTTATCCTGTATTCCAGCAGAGAGAGCAAGCAAACACAGATAACTCCTGTGTTCTGAACCATAAGACAGTGGGTTTGTATTCTTGTTGTTGGTTTTCTTCATTTACATTTTTTGCATATGTGTATCTGAGTTATGCTTGTTATGGAAGTATTWTTTTGTCATGCTTTTAAGATAGAAGTTATTTGAGTTAGTAGCATTCATATATTGCAGTATTAGTGTACTGGTTACAGCAGACAAATGGAGAGAGATTTGGTATTTTTATCAGACATCAATGGCAAGAGTTAAAAATACACATGCTTCCTAATAAAACTCTGAGCATGCCAGTATGATAGCATGTTTTGCTTTGAACTGACCTGCTGTTTTGAATAATTGGGGAAAATGATCTCTTAATATAATTGGCTTTTTTTAAAAATAAAAAAAATTTGATTATGGGGTAAAATCTCATGTTACTGACATTTTAATTTCCTCTTCAGTCTAAGAGTATTTATGATTTGTAGTTATATGATTTCTGTTTCATAATGTAAGCTGTTGATCTGCCTCATAAATTGAAAGAGTGCAGACTCTGCTGTAGTTTGTTAAATGCTGTCGTGCCACAGACAGCTGCCACAATTAGCTTTAAAATATAGCCCTATTTTCTGACCTTTCTTGTAGAGTATTTGATGAATCAGTTTTTCGATGTTTTCTTCGGGAAGCTTTTAACCTGAGATTCAACCTGTCTTTTTTGATCTGCTTTAAGGCACCAGTAAATAGCGTGGACCTACCTCTTGCCCCATTGGTAATTCAGGCTATGGGAGGCTAAGAGAAAGCTTTCAAGAGATGAKATTAAATCTGAGAGGTGTTTCAGGAGAGGGCACTCCAGGGGCTTTGTTCTTAAGGAAGATGCCTGTGGGATCTACATTTTGCTATAGGAGAGCATAGGGCATATTCCTGGGAAGCTGCTTTAATTTAACATKAAATGAAAGTTTTTCATCTTCAAAGTAGAGTTCTTTAATATTTGTGGAAGTCTCAACTCCTTCAAATGCACCATAAAGCATGTCCTTATAAAAATAGTTGTGTTTTGGTTTTATTAAATTTCCTATGTGAGCACAGCATGCTGTTTGGTTCATTCCTGATTTGTGGTATGTAASCTTTATGCCTTGGCTCCAGCTGTTCCCCTCTGTATGCAGGCTGGCTGGCTGGACTGCAGAGAAGAGGTACCTGAGCAGGGTGGCCAGGAGCCCCATAGGGTGGGTGGCCAGGCTGCCAGAACCTGGCAAACACCAACAACATCTGGAGGAGGGGTTGGACTCTCGTATGTGATGCCAAGTGTTTCTTACATGGAATTGCTTCTATTCTTTCAAATTTGTTTCCCTTTCATTATGATGATCTCTTTCAGGTGAAATGAATCTTAACTTGTGTGCACCTATTTCCAGTTGTGGGGTTTTGGGAGGAAATTGARTGAAAGGGGATGCAAAGTTAGATACTCAGGCCATGTGGATTTGCCTGACTTTTCCCCTCTGGTCTCMGCGGACTCAGCCTCTCTCAAGGTTGTACACATCCTTGAATTTCCTGTGCTGTGAGCAACAGATRACCAACACTGTTCCAATGGCAGCTTTCCAGTAGTACCATGAAAGAAAAAGTCCTTCAGGGTGTAAACTCTTCTCTAATGGTCGCCATGGAAACAGAGAACTGCATGATTATATGGATTAATATCTCAGCTACATGTAAATGTTCTGCAGCCTTCTCTGCCTTACCATTTAGGAGAAACATTGGTTCTCTAACCATCAGTGCTTTAGGTTCCATTATTGCTTAGATTTGGGCCAAACCTTTAATACAGAAAAATAGCTATCTATTTAAATAAATGGTTTGATGTTAGTCCTGCTGGCTGGCCATGAATTTAGTAGACAGCATTGTTTTTCTGTTATTGTATAAGGTGCATTTTGTAGTTCAATTTAATACAATCAATRCTTCAAATACTGTACTAATATTCCGGGGATATCACTACTTTTTTCCCTGTCATTGCCCCTGTGCCATTCCTGGTAAAAAACATTCCTCAAGAATATTCCAGAGGATTGTAAGGCAGGAGTTACAGACAAATTGATCATAATTGCCTCAGTATGCCGCTTGTTATTACTGGAGGCAAATTATTCCTGTGCATTCTGGTCAGGTGGATGAGTCACCGTGCCATGTTGGAATGTCAAATTCTTCTATCCAAGAGAGAATTAATTTTTGTTTTTAAATGTCATGTTAAACTTGAATTAATGTCTACTGGTTTATCTTTAATAAAAGTAATAACAATTTCAATTTTTAATTACACCAAATTTAAKTTTTTTCAAATGCCATGTAACTTCATGACCACTAGCAGCATAGTTACTGATCTTTTAAGTATCCTTATTTCTGTGGAGGCACTAACATGAAATGTAACATTCTAAAGGTAATTTTAGTCTGATCAATTTCTGTGCGGAACAAGATTTTAACATTATATTTTTATTTCATTCTGATGGTGGAATTTTCACTTTTTTCAATAGCAGTGTAAAGGTACTCTTACCCTGAAAGAAAAAAATGCATAAAAAGATCACCTCTATTCTTATTTTTCATATCTAAATTTTGCTTTATAATTGGATTTATTTATTTAAATGCTGTCTGGATTTATACTGAAGATTGCAGTGTTTTCATTGGCCATGCTAGCTCTTGGCTTGTGCACCCCTCTCCAGCAAGAGTCTAGTGAGTGAATCTTTGTGGTTTGATGCATCAGTTGGGTTAAAGTTGAAAGAAATTACTTCAAGAATCATATCAAGATATGAGTTTATTTTGCTTTGCTGGTAACTGAAAACATATCTGAATCCCTGTTATGCTTATTAGTTCTAATATTCTTCCTGGTTTTGGTTTTTACTGTGGAAAGACCAAGAGGACTGTCTGTTGTGTTTGAAGTGACATATTTTAATTAGAAATTTATTCTCTTGTAACGATGTGATTGTGAATGGAAGTTAATGTTTACAGAGAAGGTAGTCTGGGCCAGACAACAAGCTCCTTTTTATCTTGAGAACAATACATATGGCAGTGGAGTGTACACAGAGAACAATTACTTCAGTGTGGGGGTCCAGATGTGTAGATATATCTCTAGATATCTCTATACATCTGGATATGAACTATAGAGATATAGTTCTTAGTTGACAACATTCATTATTTGTAATGACATTGTAGTCAGTAATTCAAATGTTAGCTGCTTTTTCATATGACCTAGGAATTCATGTTGCCGCTCATATGTGTGTATTCATGTATGCATGTTGTATAAAAATTGTATGCTTGTTTCCAGATGCTGTATAGCTTTAAGGCAATCTCAGCACTGCCAGCCAGAGCATCTCCATTTTCAAGTGTGGTGACTCTACTGAGGCAAGGTGGATGCCAAACAAAGTCAGTGTCAATACGCTGAGACCACATTGAGACAACTTCCAAAATTTTATGGGCTTTATAGGTAAAGAAGAGCATCTTAAATTCTGTGTAGTTAGACTTGCTGCAAATCTGAAATTGTGTGTGCAGCTCCTCTAATGAACACAAAAAGATGAGCATTTGAATATTACCAATGAGATTAGACAAAAGTCTGAGGACAAAGAAAAATACGAGTTTTTAAATGGAAGAAAAAAGTAAGTTTCACAAATAAGATCTAGACATTTAGACTCAAGGTGCTGTCAATGCTCAGTTAGAATTACAAACTGTTAACTGCAGGATTTTTGGAATACTGGTTCTGCCTAATGTGTAAATGTGTAGAAGTAATATTCAGTCTTCACACCTCTTGCTGGAAATARTCTTAGGAACACTTGATTTGTAACTGTGCTATGTTAGTCAAGAGAGTTATGTTCAGCTGCTTTTCCTCCTAACTTGTTAGAAGGGTTTCTTGCTGGGACATGTAGAAACAATCCTGAGCATAGTTCAGGAGTTAATATGGTCCCAAACCATTTCCCAGGAGAGAGAGTTTGTGTCTGCTTGGCTCTGTTGTATGAGGTGGCAATAGTGTGGAAATGGCAGTGGAACTCTATGTCAGTTAATATGGTTTAGAGCATCTTTGATTTCTAGAGTAGACACAGCTGTATAATACAGATTAACTTAAGACCATACAAAATTTTTAAAAATTCCAGTATTGCATGCATTGGCCAGATATTTAGCAGAAGTGACATGTTTATGAAGGTCTTTAAAATCTGATTTTGTCGCTATTTTTTTCCCATCCCTCAGAACAGTATGTTTAATTTTCTCTTCTTTCAGTCTGAAAATCTTCTATTGGTAACTAGGCTCTATATTATTCTACAGAAGGCTTTTCTTTGGGTTTGTTGCCTTATAAATGCGTATGTAATATAATGGGCCATCTGTGATTGCTTCAAGTTAATGGCTGAGACAGAGAAATGTTTTCTCTATTTCCAGACAAAATGCCTGGTACTTGGATTCATCTGTGCCAACAACCTGCTAGTCACATTTT
The DNA here is from genome assembly GCA_014549065.1 of Cardinalis cardinalis. Lineage (NCBI taxonomy): Eukaryota > Metazoa > Chordata > Aves > Passeriformes > Cardinalidae > Cardinalis > Cardinalis cardinalis. The sequence continues at coordinate 4,312,936 of JACDOX010000013.1, forward strand.
TCTTTGGGAGTTTGTTCTGAAGCTGTAGAAAGTTGTAGTGACTCACTGTGGATTGACAGATGACACTAGCATTAATCTTTCCCAAGGCAGATCTTCCTGTGAATAGGAGAACTTGTTTTCTGATTCAAGAGGAAGAAGTGGTTTTGAGAAAGAAAGTTTCTTGAGTTGTACCTGTGCTTCTGACCTAACCACCTCTTTAAATACTCAGTGACACTGCTGAAGTGATTTAGAGGCTCGTGGCAAATAATAGAATGTGATTTCAAAGCATGTGACAAACTCAAATCCATAGCACACAAATAATCATGTCGACAACTTGAGCTGGGTATTAGMGTTCCAGCACCAGGAGAACTGCAGTGCATACAAGGAATCACTTCAAGAGCAGTYCTTCATGAAAAGATGMTGTGATAGTTGATTTAAGACACCCTATCCAAGGATGAACAGGGCAGCATAGTAGATCTAACTATACTGATCAGGTCACTTTCAGTATGTCGATTCAGTGTTAGCCAAGCGTACACTCTGCATTTGTAATGAGGGCAAAATGGCACATCCCCAGATATGAGGAAGAAGGAATGGCCACCTTCTGGTCTGTATGGAYCACATCTCTATTTTCAGCACAGTCTGAGAGACTGCATCAAGCATTCCTAATGTTCTCCAGCTCGAGTGGAGTGTAATTCACTGAACACATGCTGGTYGTAAGATTTGTTTGTGGATAAAATAGGGTTGCTCTTAGTAGTTTAATTCCACTTCAATTTCTTGTTCTTCCCTCCATGCCCCCACTTCCCCCTTCCCTCAATTCTGTAATTCAGTTAGTTATTTCAAAGTCTGTTATTCATTCTGCTTACTATGTATGGCTCCTAGAGAACTAAAGGTGGTGATCCTTTTGATTTAGGAAGTTGTCATCCTTGTTTTGGGAAAAAAATTCAATACAAACTCAATCCCATGGAAACTCAGGACATTATAGTGCCTAGCAGGTGCCTTTTCTACTGTCAGAAACGTTACTGTTAGCACTCATAAACCTGCATGACCTAAGTTTAAATTCACKTAATTGGGTTAATTGCTAAGGAGACAGTCTAGGAGAATGGGGCTCAACAACAGCTGCAAAACATGCCYGTGCTTCTGAAAAAATTCTTGAGCAATTAACCAACAATTTCTTCCATGCTTCCACACTGATGTAACTGTCAAAAAGTAAGTATGCTGCAATTATAATTTTGCCCCGATAATGTAAAAAAGTTAGAAATGGTACCATAAAATTAAAACATTAGTTTGTTATAAAAGAATGTCTTTTAGCCAAAGCAGATTGGCACTGGTTTTGCCATGAGCTAACACTTCTGTTTTGTCTTAATCTCCAGCATAGTAACTGCAGTAACTGGGATAGAGGCACACAGAGGTCTTGGTGGCATACTCTAGTATTAAGGAAGAGACAAGTACTGTTAAGTCATCAGAATTTTGCCTAAGAAAAATTACAGSGAAGCTACAAATGAACATTTTTGGATAACGAGGTTCCAGGCTTTGTTGTTTGTTCATGCAAGCCTCACCCACTAACAGACACCTCTCCATTGTGTATCTGTGGAGTGATTTTATTTTTTTTATCCATTCAGTTCAGGGTGAATAATTCCCGTATCCCATTAAACTGTTCACCTGTGTTGTGAATTGTACAAATTAGATGTTCATTTGAAAGCAGTGTCAGCATACAAGTATCATAAAGTAGGTCACACTAACTTTCACACTTTTTTAAGGTAAAATGATATTCTAAGGCARTGACCTTGAAGCATATGTTTGAGCAAAAACTACTCAGAAAGGCCTAATGTAACTGGTACTAAAGAAAAAAAATGCATTTTTGGTCTTGGGGAAATTGTTCCAGATTCTAACACTTATTTTAAGTGAAAGCACTATAATTTAAAATATGTGAAAGACTAGGTGGCTCATGGAGAATCCCTCAAGGTCCTTAAAATAAGCCGTTTGCGCACAACAGATAATGGATGAAGAATGAAAAAGGTTAGGAAATGCAAAGAGGATAAAAAACAACACAGGCAGCAATGATGGATATTCTTAGTGCATTAGTTCCTGTTAATTTCATCACCAATTGTACTAGATACCCTGCTTTATTGATGAAGTGTCAATATTTGATTATTTTGTGAACTGATTGATGTTTATTGTGCCCTCTGAATTGGGAAGAGGTGTCATAAAAAACCTTAGCCTTGCTATGCATTTAATTAGTGTACCATTTATTGGTGTTCCTGCAGAGCTAAATGTCGTAGTAAAGTGGAACATTAGATTACCTAATTAAGTATTTCAGAGGGATATGTGCTAAAAATGAAACTTAAAAGTGGCAGTAGTTTGCTTTTCTTAGTGGCTCTAAATGTGTAAAATACAGAAGACAACTTCAAGCCTATACTTGAATAGGATTTATTTTTGTAGTGTTATTTACAGTCTGCATCATCAGGGGGACTCTTTCAGTTATTTCTTTCAGAACTGGATCAAGCCCAATAATGACTGAACCACTTACAATCTCCCAACGCTTTAATTGTCAATTATCTCATTTTTTATGTGGTCTTCAGTCTTTACTGGCAGGGGAGTAGTGGTTAATCCTTCCAGAGATAGGATTTTCCAGTGTCTTGCATGCAGCAGTCATGGCACAGCATGGCTCTCAGAGGACTCCGTGACATTTGTTTGCCAGCAGTAATAAAACTGCCCATTGTAGTTTTGCTGACAATCAGTAGTGTGATTATGGATTTATCTGGTACTGTAGAAATGTGTGGCACATTGACAGCTGCAAAAATGATTTAATTTTGGTTCCATACAAGTATGCAGCTAAGCGCTTAGTAATAAAGCAACATTTATAAACTAAATATTATGATGACTTAATGCACACACAAAAGTGTAATTCATGTTTCTTGGAAATGAATGATGAAGCAGGAATTCTATCACATGAGAAAAAACATTGGAAAATTATAAGATACAGGTAGATGAGTATGACTAATGCTTTTCTTGATTGAACACAATTTGAAGTTTGCTAATCCTGTGAAATTGTGGTTGTTTCCTTCAACTAAACAAAGCTTCATTAATTGCATTTAATACTCCATAAATCCATTAAATGAAAGAGCCTTAGGATTTACTTAACAGAGAGGAAATATGATATGTTTTGTTGAAATGTTACTATTACTTTAATAGCAGTAATCCTAAAATTATTCTGAAACGTAAGTAATTGAATCAGCACAGTTAACACAAAGGTGTGTACATRTACAGGAGTATGTTCATGTGAACATGTAAAATCATGGATTAGAAAAAGGAGACGTTTTATCTCCACAGAATCACAGAATATTCTGAGTTGGAAGGGAACCACAAGGATCATCAAGTCCAGCTCTCTCAACTATGTGAAAGCCTATATAGCCATATGAGAAGTCTCCAAAATTAATTTATCAATCATATGAAATAATAAATGCTAATTTTATTAAGAAATTATGTTAGTGCTTTGTTTAGTTCTTGCACATACATTCTAAAGCAAAAGAAATTTTTTCATTACTGTGAAAGATCTGAAGGCATATAGCTCATATAAAAATACTTAGTGGTCTAGCAAAACCACCTTACAGTGACTGACTTAAGCTCAATTTGTTTGGTTTATAGAGAGGATTTCAGAGTTGACTTGATTAAAGATTGTGAGTACCTGCACTGGGAAGAGAAAGCTACTGTTAGAGAGCCCTTTAATTTGACAAAATGCAGCAGGGCTGTAAAGCTTGAATTTGAAAATGCAAGAAACACCAGTAAAGTACAGTAAGAGAGATATTTTTTTTAAAGAGAAGGGTTATTTACTCTTAGATTTCCTTAGCCAAGATGGACTATTTCATAAAAGCTGTGTGTTACTGTTTTCAGAAGTTATGAAACCTTGATGCAAGAATTACTGTTAGTGGTTGGTGGTATGTATTATACATGCATATACTAAACTGTTACTATGGCTATTTTGGTCATAGAGTGTTTTTCTAGTGCATGTCCTAGTGGTCCTGTCATTGCTTAATTTTGCTGTTATAGAAAGCTAAAAGTATGATTAGTAAGTGTTAACTACGTTGTGTATCAATCCCTCTCTCTGGTAAATATGGCTTTTCATAAAATAATATGGGAGCTTATTGGCAAAGAAAATTACAGTAGTTGTATGTTGCTTTGTAGCTGAGACATACAGACAAAAGAACTAAACTTGGATTTGTGATAATGTTAGTCCAAACAGAAAACCAGTTTTGGAAAAACTAATTTCTCAGAAGCATAAAGTGTATGTAAAACATTTAATGTAATCTACGTAATTAATTTAATCTGTGGTATATGAAAACAAACCTAATAACTAACAGCCTAGATTTTTTTTAAGTGAAGTAGTTTCAAATCCATGATAATGTTGTCTTACTTTACAATATTTTAATTGCTTATTTGTCATAAAGTGATGTGATCAGTTTCTTTCCATATAAGATTGCCGTGAAGTGTAATAAATATTGGCAAAAGCTCTAAGATCCTTAGATGATAGAGACTACAGAAGTATAGAGATGAAGAGTGAGATACATGTACAGCTCAAAAGTTGTATGGAGAGAGACTTTTAATCCAAGACTGTTCCGGAAACCACTTCATTAAAACAATTTCTCAATTTTCTTTCTATTGGAAATTTTCCAGTAGTTAAACAGTGACAGAGTATGCAACATCCTCAGCATAGTACCATTTGTGTGACACAGCAAATACCAGAAAAAAAGTAGATTCTTTCAGAGTAGCCAGACATAGCCTCTAACCCATATTATTTAGTGTTGTTCTTGGTGTAATGTTACAATTAACATTGAATTGTAGCAGCTTATGAGAAGTTTTCAAAATAAAATCAGATGAATTAATGAATTTCACCCAAGTTTTTGAAAGAATATTAGAGTGCTTTAGATTTCAACCTCCTAATTCAGTAATCTAATAAGCAAGGAAAAGCCTTTATACTGTAAAAATTACTAAGCTACATGAATTCCAATCAAGTTACTCTTATGTTGCAGTTATGAATTTACTTGACTGATTAAAAATGCCTTCTCCAGTGTTCATTTATCTCCTGCTTTCCATGCCTATTAAATATTTTCATATGCTTGATTGCTTGAGAGTTTCAGTCAAGTACCTTCAGATCTGTATTCTCCTCCCTTTTAGACATACCCTTGTTCATTAAATTTGATCTCCTGAGAATTATACTCCATAAACAGGTTGGAAACAAAATACGTTAACTCCTTGGAAATGTTGTGAAGTATTTTTACCCCATCTAACTGGGGAAGTGAGAAAAGATTACTTCTATAGTTATACACAGATTCCTTTCCATAATTAGTTCCCTCAGATGATTTTATTTTCTTCTTAAATGCAAAAGAGTTGTGTCAGCTGAGTCTCAAATGCAAAGAATTTTCTTTTAGGTAGAAGCTGAGAAAATCTGGACAGTGTCCACAGTATGGAGCCATTGCTGCTGTCTTTCTGTTGCTTGTGGCAGCCCTGCTCCTCTGCAGTTCTGTCTTCAGGCTTTGAGAAGTGYGGGAAAATCTGGGATGTTTTTCCTTAAATAATTTGCTGATACTTATCTAACCCAGTTGAGGCATCTAAAAGGTAGATATTTWTGTCCGAGTTAATCACTCAGGAAGAGTAGACATATTGTTTGCTTCTCTGAACATGATGTGAATATAAGTGCCTGTGACCCATGTATTTAAAAAAAAATGAAAGACTAGGTCAGAAGAATTCAAGCCTTTTTTTCGCCAATCTGTTTTGAAATAATCTCTCTGAAACTACCCAATCTGGAGATGCCTAATAAAAACATGCATTTCCCAAGTTTAGCCCAGGTTTGCCATCAAAGTGGGCTGGGTGATACTCTTCACTTCTCGCTCACCATGCAAGGGAGAGGGCTTATGCCAGAGTGTGATTTATCACAAGAAACTGAATAGGAGACACCGTTCTCTGGAAGAGGGGTTCTGAAGGAAATAAGTTGGTGATAGGAGGTGATAAAWGTGCTTTAATAGTCCAATGCATTACTTAAAGAATTCAGCTTATTCAGACAGTTTATCAGACTGAAAATGTGCAGAAATTSCTGTGGAGTGACAGTTCTGCAATGCTGAGGCCTGAAGCAGGTATGCCTGGAAAGCTGAAAACATAGTTTTGCTGATGTTTGAGTGCATCTGTACATATCTGAAAGACCATTCCAAAACTGTGCCTGTCTTGAAGGAACTTTTAGATGGATTTGGTTGTGCTCTTAATTCTGGAAGTGGATTTTCACTCAAAAAAGAATTGCTCCATTTTTTCTCCCATCTCACTAAAAAAAAACCCAACCAACCAACCCCTTAATTTTTTTAAAACGCCTGCTGCAGTACAAAATTTACAATTGTAAGTACACAAAAATTAACTAGAAAAAGAAATATGTTTAATACACTCTGAACATTCAGGAACAATTCAATATGAATTTTCATTGAATGAAGAACAGATATTAAAATTGTGGCTATTTGAAAAAATGTCTCTGAAATGGTGTGCTGAAAGGAAACACAAATAGACTAGAKATTTGTGCATACCAATCTTGTATACCAGATATGTTTCAGCATTGAAAATTTGATGTAGGCTGTCTTTTTTTTTCCCAGTCAGAATTATGTTAATTCTTTTGAAAATAGTAAAATTCAATTCCTAGGGCACAAACAGGATGTGAAATGTTCTGCAGGTCCAAGTATTAGATGCACTCTTTATGTTTAATATTTAAAACTGTTTCTATTCTGAAAAATGAATCTGAGGCTAATTTTATAACAATGAGGCATAAAAACCAAAGATCATATCCTCAAATGTCTTCAGTTTTTATTTGACACAAAACAATATGYTTGCAGAAATATTTTTAGAAATTGCTGAGAGCATAAGGGACAGAAAAGATCTCAGAAGAGATTATATCTCCCACTCCTTTTTGTTTTATTATTAATGTTGGTCCTCTTTTAGGGCAGCTTACTTATTTGACAAGCACTCCAGAATATATGTCAATCTGTGTAGCCTGATACTACTTTTTGATCAACTCTTGAGACTTTTAATCCAGATCAGCAGGTAGATGTGGTAAACCTGGGTTCACCTCTTATGACACACAAGAACGATTTTAACAGGTCGATTGTAGAGCTCTTTCTGTAGGCAGCGGTGTAACTATCTCATGTTCCACACTCCGAAGGCTGGAGGAGGAGAGCTTCATTGGGATTCTCTCTTCTGCTTCTGGATGTGTGAATAACAGCTTTCACCAGACCACTGAAGTACTTTGACTTCTGAAATAAAGAGCTGAGCTACACATGGTTATGCTTGCTTTGTAGGTGAGCATTGGAAATTAGTGAAGCAGCAGACTGATTTAATATTTTGATACTGTGATGTCATAAATCAGATTCTACTGGTATTTTAATTTCAAATTTTAAACTGATTTTCCAAATAAAAGCCAGGTTTTAAATTTTCTTCCTGAAATACTCAACCTCATAACGGTCTAAGTGTGCAGTCACAGTTTTCCTATATAGACATTATTATAAAAGTCAAGTAAATGTATAATTCTAGTTTAAATCTTTCAAAGCAAGTTCATTATCATTCTGTGAATTCAGAAAAATGAAGCAGTTTGAACTTTATTATTTTTTTTAATATTAAGTCCCTAAATGAGAAACTCTAGTCTTTGAAGCCTGTGTTCAGATAAATCCCGTGAAGTTTCCTACTTGCACATGCCTTTATGTCAGTTTTCCACATTGAATCTTCTTTGATAATTGCTTCAGAAGGAGAACAAAGATCCCACTATGTTCATGTTAGTCACATGTTTGTAAACGATGAGCGGCCGGTGCCAGTGATGGCTCTGTTCCATGCTGATGAGGCCATGTCGCCGTGCAGTGCAGCCTGTCCTGGGTGTGCTCGGGCGGTTCAGAGCAGCGCGGTGCGAAGAGCCCTGCCCGCACAGCCAACCTCGCTGCCTGTGGCTCGCTGTGCAGGGAGCTCTGCAGGAAAATGCAGCTTTTGGTCTTTAGCCTTGAGTGTGCTAAATCTTTGATTTTTAGCCTGCTTTGCATGGTGTTTCCAATCACCTTGCTGTGCTATTTCGGGACTATTCGCCAAGTCAGTTTGGGAGATCCGGGYGTTGGGAGTCTGGAGTGTTCTTCCACCACAGGCGGCAGCTTCACTGCTGTCCATCTCTTCTCACTGCCTTTCCTTCTCTCTTTTTTTGATTGAAGATTTCACTTAATGCAAAAGGACATATGACTAGTGGTGTTAGCAGTAGGAAGTACTTCCACTCTACCAATCTTTGCTGGCTGGCTTTCTTTTACATTGTGTGGTTATTGAGGTTTAAAACGTGATTTGACTAAGAAAGATGATTGGAATTTTTTCTGTGTGACCTGGTAAAACATTTCCTTACTGCTTTTCTGCATGTATAAAAGGCTGCTGTACTTGTACTGAAGTTACCATTTTGGATGTACTCTTTTTTTTTTTTCATTTWAAGTATAAGGTGATCAGAGATCGCCTGATGATAAAATCTTTTAGTAATTTTTTATGTAGCACAAAATTTTCATGCGAGAGGTTGAAACTATTTATTTATGGAGTGCTTTGAAATTGTACTGAGAAGGCAGTAATGTAAGTACGTAAGCATGCTTACATATTACAAAAAATACTGTGTGCATTAACATACTGCTTTATTAGAAATACTTTGTCAGCAAATTAAATGGCATTTTAGAGGAAAAATTAAGAAGAAATAGCTATGAAACACTGAATCTTTTCAGAGCTCTTGCAGTCTGCTTTTTATCTGGATGTTTTTGTGTGATTTTATTAGCATGTAAATTCTAGTCTTACAACACTGATGATCCAGAGTTTCAGGACAACGAAGAGCCAGTTTTAAAATAATCTCAGTTAATTCACAGAATTTAAAGTTCTTTGAAATTTCARTTGAATTTTGATTGATATAGACTAGTGTTTTGCTATGAAAAGATAAAAGTAAAGATGATATTTTTGTGGAAGTATTTTCTATTTTTTTCCTTACTGTGCTTTTTTGAGTTTTCCTCCTGAAATCTGAAATAAAATAAGTCAAATAGCAATGGTTAAAGGTTTATTTGGCTAAGAAAGTAAGCATTGTGTGCTATCTGTTACAATTGTTCAAGAGTAGGAGTTAAAAAAAATAATGTGCAACGCTGTAAAAAGTTTCTTATACAAGAGTAATACATTTTTCCTCATCAGCAGTTTCTTGTGTAGAATGAACAAAAGTCTCCCATTTTACCAAAATAAGTGTCAGTTACTTCAGATTAAATATTATGCACACACGTACAGAATAAAGACTTAAAAACCTGTTAGCATTTCTGTTTCCTAACAGAAGCTAAAACACTGTGCTAACAATTAGAGCATCTGGTTTTGCCCTTTTTGCTCATGAGCTGCTGTGATCTACTTTTGGTCATATAATAAAAATTAATGGTAGAATAATGTTCTCTCTGATATGTGTTGTCTTTGCTCAAATAATTTATTAGGTAGCTTCAATTCAGTTTATGCTCTGAAGGGATAATGTCATTACTTTATGTTCAATAAGGCTGTTGGGTTTTATATAGAACTAATTACTGTCTAAAACCAGCCTAGTATAATTTTAAAATATGGCGTCACCAAGTATGAAGTCATAATAAATTGAAAAATAAATAGTTTTAAAAAAATTAACCCTGGTTATATTTAGTATGTGCCTCAGGGACTGGTAAGGGATATGAAAAGGATGCAAACTTTCCCAGACTGTGTTCACTSTCTTTTTGAGTGGCATGCACAGTATGCACATTACTGGAAAAAAATAATTCATATTTATCTTATCTCTCCTGAAAGTAAGTGCTMAAACTTACCATTTAATTAATTAAACTTCCAGTTGGTGGTTAGGGAAACATACTCCCTTGCTATTTTTAAAGTATGACAGTTGCTGCAGAGATTGTGTACTCAATCACATTGAAACATCCTTGTAATTAATCAATTGCTCTGAAAATTAGTCATTTTTTAAATATATGATCAATTGAATGAATTTTAAATATTACTAAATGAAGCAAACAAATTAGTATTTTTTTAGTGGTACAAGGGCTTTGTACAATGATGTTTCTCCCCAGCAAATAGATTATGTACAACCAAATTTGTTACTACACATTTGCCCACTCAYATGGTGGCATGAAAATTAGCCTAGTCAGTGAATTTAAGGAAACCATTAAGGGGAACTTTTGAATGAAATTGAGAAAACTAAATTCACTAATGGGAATAAAAGGTAGCATCTTCTCTGTGGGATGATCAACCCTGCATGTATGGYTGCTTGCTAAGACAGGAGATGTGGGCATGATGAGTCTGCTGCCTGGGCATTCCTGGTTACCCCTTGGCACTCTGGAGTAGGGTGAATATAGTCTTTAATCGTTGATGCAGAAAGCATCAACAAATCCTTTTATGGATTTGAATAGATAAACTCAGGCACTAACAATGGAACGTGGCATGGGGTTTATGGGGCAGGGCCGACACATGACTTTTTTGGTCACTGAAGTTAAGGTCCTTAGTTGTGTTTCTCTGTGAATGGAACTGAGAGTGTGGAGAGGAAACTACAGTCATGGGAAGAGGGGGAGTTGTTGTCTTTGGTCTCTCACCTGGGAAGGTTTTGAATCAAACAGAGATTAAAAAGGCAGATTTGCAGTAAGTGAGAAGCTGTAGGTTAGTGCCTGTGGCAACATACATGCTTGTTTCACTGAGCTTTCTCATCAGGCTGAGGAAACCATCCTGTGTTTTGCTGCTTCCTGTCGCTTGCTAAAGGGTCAGAATACTGAGACTAGAGTATATTTTTTGGGATCCTCCTTGAAGAGAGAGCAATTCCTTGAAGAAATTATCTTGCTGTCCAGTGTATTATGTAGAATACCATTCCCCCACTGGTACTTCTTCTGTAGACACTCAGTATTTTAAAATGTGAATTAGGTGTAACTGATGCCATTACGCTTGCTAAGCAGCTGAAGCTAGATCTGCAAAGCTGCCTCAACAGCTGTTCTGCAATATTGACTCCATTGCTGGTTTTGTAATTCTTTCTGTTTCCCTGCTTCTTGAAGTSTTTATTGTGCAGATCCAGCAAAGTGTTCATTATATGTTCCCTCATTTTACTCCTTGGAGTGTGTGGATTTTGGATGGAGCTATGTTTCCCAAATTTTAAATTCTAACAATGGAGTCTGCCTGAACTGTTTAGAGGGAGTCAGCTACATCTACCACCTACAGCTGGCATCTCGTTTTGGCAATGGCCATTGCTGGAGATGAGCTTGTTTGCAGAGTTTAGAGTACTCTTGTTCTGACTGTGTCTTCCTGTGCCTGTATTTCCAGGTGGTCCTGCTGGCCCCTGTGTGTTGTGCCAGGGCCACTTTCCACAGCTGGTCCTGTGGTCTGCTATGAGTTTACTAAGTGCGGTCAGAAGGTCCTTGCTTTGTGTGTAGTCCTCTATCTTCCTGGGACTAGGTGTGTTCAGTTTTGGCTGGAAATTGTCCCGGGATTCGTCACAAAAACTTCTTTGTCTGAGACAGGTTGATAGCTGAATACTATGTCCCCCAACTGAAGAGCTGCTCTGTAGGGTCTGGCTGCCTAGACCTGAGCTACATTTCTCCTCTATGTATGTTTGGATCGGTTTCTATTTTCCAGGTCATGTACCATTTACCAGCTGGTGTCCTGAGTACTGTGCTTTTACAACTAGCTAACTGCTTCTCCCAAAAAAAAGAGATGTAGGTTTTTTACTGCCTTGAAGAAATTGCAATTGTACAGCTCCTTCATAGCATTGCTTGACCTGCTGCCAGCTTCCCCTGCCACCTCTCCTTTCCCCACTCCCTATGAAGCACACTGGGGATGCTGGTAGAAGCCCTGTCTCAGAGCAAGAACAGGAACTGCACTTCCAGCTGTTTAACACATATGTGGGATGTTGCCAGTTCCTGTTCAGCTGAACATTGTGAGTAATCTTACTGTTGCCACCTTTCCTGTCTGCTGGGCTAGTGTTAGTCCTGTGCCAGTTATTGTTTTGAACCATGTTGCTAACACTAGTTGTGTTGCTATCACGAGCACTTCAGATTTTGTAATTTCATTGGCTTATAATTAAATATTTAAAATCATACATTTATTCTGAAACTAGAGAGACAACCTTGCAGAATTTTGTTATACCTGTTGTAGCTGATAGACTGTAATTGTATAAGGCTGTATATTCACCAGGACAATTTCTTCAGTGACCTAAGCTCCTTTCCATTCTGCAGTGTCATTTTAGTCTATTCACCTGCTTAAAGCTCCAAGATCTAGCTTCCCATATCTGATAGTGCTGATTCCTGTATCTGATATTGATGCTTTTTAAAACTTTCAAGGTTGTTTTCTAGAACTGTAAAGCTGAGATAAGTGAAATAGTGATAAAGAGTGTAATTATTTATAGATCACTGATCACAATCAAATAAAATAATGGGATTTAGTTTACTTTAATTTTGGCATCAAACATTATTTCATAATATTAGTTAAACACTAAAATAAACACCAGAAAAGTTAATTATTAGAAATCACTAAGAAGCAGAATTTTCTACTTATAAGTGAAAACTGCTACTCAGTGAATTCTCTGCTTGTGCAGGCAGAAAGAATCTCTGCTCCAAAAACACTGAGAAAATAATGGCATTCTTTGTACTGTGAAAAGCAATTTTCTTTATTCTTCTATAAATCTGCTCTGCCATCAAGAGAGAAGGTCTGGCATCCTCCTTGGTTTAAGCTGGATCTTCTTGTCCTCTGGCTTATATTGGTGTTAGTACTTGGAAGCCCTCACAGTGATCTGGATCATTGAACCATTGCAGTCAAAAAGAAAAATGTTTTAGAAAAAGTCCATGGTGCTGGTGGCAACCAGTGACTCATCTAGACATTTAAGCAAATCTCAGTCATCTGAAGGTGTGTCCACTTAAGCTACTGTTCTGTGCTTTCTCTGCAGTCAGCAGTGAGGAGGAGACTCACCCAAAGGAGAGCCATTCCTCCAGATGTTCAGATTTATTTGATAGGTCATAACTTATCTAAAGAAATTTGACAAGTTCAGGGAAGATGCAGGTAGCCAGAAAATAATTATTTTATTATTTGAATTCCTACCTGATTCATTGATAAAGTTTTACTGTTTCTTGCATTTATACTCAGAAATACAGTCATCTTATCTTGATGGCTTTTGACCATAAGTTATTAGTCCATTTTGTACCTGTCATTATTCATAACTTCTAAAGACAATTTAAATGATTGGTTGCATTTTGCAGCTATTTTGTGCAATAAAAAAAAATAATTTAGCAGTAAAGAGATGAGATAGGCAGAATAAGATGTTTCAGYATTGATAGTTGCCCTCAGAACATTAAAGGCTTAACACACTGTTATGAATTGAGTCAAGCACAGGGTACTTACAGCATCTTTATCTGCAAATCCAGGTAATAAACTGGTTAATTCTAATGTAACTTTATTGCTTGAACTTTTGATTTGCTTTAAGAAATAGGCAAAAGAACAGATTTAAATGAGAGCTCTGCCTAAWAATGGGCTTGGTGCCCAAAGCCTAATCCCCACTTTATAAGGAGGTTTCTAATACAGTGGGTATCTTCTCTGACTGATAATTCCCCAGGTTCCTACACTGATTTTGTTCCATCTTCAAACAATGCTATTCTTTGAGGCCAATACATATCTGACTCATGAATCACAGCCTGTCTCTCTCCACTCATTACATAATGAGCCTACACTGCATGGTGGCTTTTGTAACTTGGACCTCTCTGTGAATTGCTGTAATGAGATGGGGTGAATCTTGATTTAAGTACTGCTTTACCTAAATCCTCTGAAGAGGTCAGTGTCCTGCATGTGTTCAAAGAAAGAACATGTCATGCTTTCATGTCAGAGTAGACCTACAGCAAAATCCAGTATGGTCTCAGCTGTTGGGGTTTTTTTGAAAGAAACAACCTTTTACAGTCAGAGGATGGGTTAGCTGTCTTTTTCTGGAGAGCMCTAACCAAGAACTGGAAGACCTGACTTTCAGCCCAATGCAGCTGAGGTTTTCCTGCCTCAGATGAATTCCTTACAYGCTAAGCTAGATTGTGGGAATGTGCATGTGGGGTGACTCCCAGTTTTGAAGACATGTAACTGTGTCAAAAATAGTCCTGTGAAAAGAATATGTGAGGTTCTGCTCTGTCTTCTCCTATGATGAGTGTCTGCATTTCTTGTCTGGGAATAGGCAGTGCTGAAACATGGCAGCACAAGTGAATTTCCATTCTCTCATGCATAGTTATCCAAAAGTCCATTAGACAGGAAAGCTATTGCTTTTGCCTCACCTCTGCTTACCTTTGCTTCTTAAAACCAGGTCTAAGTCATTTTGGTCTGTTTCTGTACTCCTTAGTAAATTTTTTTGCTGCCTTAACGCAGAGAAAATATTTTCTCAGGAGCACAAGGATAGCAGGATAGCATTACTCTCCTGTTATGTGTTTGAAGGTTCTAGTTCACAGCAGAGTCAAGGTCTTTTTGGATAAGAGAAATAGCTGAGTTTTACAGTCACTGAAAGTGTCAGAGAGGAAGGGACCTCCTCATGACTGTTGCTGTAGTGTTTCCTTGTATAAAATAAGTGAGTAAGAAAGATTACTGCCCATTTAAACATCCCTTAAGACAGAAGCAGTTATCAACTTSTGATCTTAAAGATATGAGAAAGTAAATGAGGAGGAAGCAGTGTGGGATGGATCTTTGTAGACTGATGTCTTTTGTTAGTAATTTCTGAAAGATGTAGACTGCTGGCAGGAAAGGGATTATTTACATGACCCACGTTCCAGTCTGCTGTGTGAATGAACTTGGATGGCATTTTAAGATCTTATTCAGGGGATGAAATCTCATTCTGATCACATGAAAACTCCAAATGGCATTTTCCTCAAGGTGCCTTTGTCTTACTTTACTTTTAGTTGAAAACAGATCTCTCCACTCCAYTGCATCTGCCCTTTCTGTTACTGTAAAATTGGGCACGCCAGAGAGTTTCAGCCAAATGCAGTTCATGGGATGGTTCAAATGTGTCTCCATGGCTAAGCCCAAAACTGCTGGGGGTGGGGGGCGGAGAAGGCCAGCAGGGTTCCAGGGGCAGTGTTCCATCCCAAAAATCCTAGAAGCATGTTAAACACCCATCTTGATGCTTGCAAAATGTAAATCTTCTACCTAGAAAAGAGTTTTCACCTACCTATTGTACAATGTGTCTTGTAGCTTTCTGTTTTTCATGTGCAGAAAGTTTTACTGACTCTCTATTGATGCTTTGACAGTTGCCCATGAATAATGTAAAAGGASCATTTAGTAAATATCAAAGCCCTTGGTTCAATACCTCTTCAGACCATTTAGGCAAGACAGAGAGCTAATATAAAGCTGATGTAAAGTTATGAAGATAACAAATGGCAGCAGAAAGGTAGTGCTTTTACCTTTTCCTGCTTATAACTGTAATGGAAGAAAACATAATAGGAAACTACAAGTCATACAACTAAACATGATGATTAAAAATTATCACTTTTGAAGTTAATGCACWGTAAACTGGTGGAATCAAGTGACACAAATACCACTGAGGGAAAAAATAATGAGGGATAAATAATGACAAGTAATGCTGCCTTGACATTTATGATCATCAGGCTGAAGATAGGGAGGATGGATTTGTTGAAGAACTCTGCCATCATTTAGCTAGTAATAATCTTGGATTGGAAAGTAGTTCCTGGGAATCAGGAAGCAGCTGTCCACTTGAGGGGTTTTAAAGGCTTTATCAAATGGTCATTGTAATACAGAATGTGAACTTAGACCACAGTCCATTCACTTATGGTTGTTGTTTGTAGAATCACACAGCATCAGAATAGTTTGGAGAAACACCTTCTAGAAATGTGCAGGAGCAGACCGGTACTATGTGACATGGCAGGATGCCTCAAGGAAGGGAATCTGTCCTGGAAAACCACAAGTGAAGCATTATGTTCTCTCTCTGTCAGAGGAGCATTTTGGGGGACAATTAACAGCTGTTGCTGGATGAGTTGTTTCAATATATTTTCTCATCCCTATAGCAGCTCCAAGAGCTGTGTGCSCTGAGGAAAGGATGTGAAGTACAACTGAGCTATGGAGTTCACCACCTGTATCTGGCTATTAGAGAGGTTGACAGACTCCTAAACAGTATTAGACAGCTTATTTCTGAGACTTTAAGAAGAACTGTGTATTTTCTGGAGTTTTATTTAATACATTTTAAAATAATGTGAACTCTGCAAKTTTTCCAAGTTCTTTGCTATAGGTAAGACTTCATTAATTTTTTTGAACTGCTGTATCTACACAGTATTTATTGTTTTCAGTTATGCCCTTGAAGTATGTCTTATGCGAGGCTGGTAACCTGTGGTTTTTTGTTGTCAGATATTTAAATTACTTTGGCAATTTTAGATACTAAAAACTTGTGCCTTCTAATAGAATTGTCACAGTAGTGTCCTGTTTTAAGATTCAGTTCTCAGGAGGGCTAGGCACCTACTGTAAGTTTAAAATTCATTAAGACTACTGCTCAGGAAAAAAAAAAAGTTAGTACTAATGAGTTAGGTGCATTCATGGTAGTATAAGGTACTTACTGTACATCACTCTGGTTTTCTGCAGGTAGAAGTTTAGAAATCTCAGATAATTTCTCCACTTTTACATTTTGTCATCTTAAGAAGGTTTTCATTACTCTTAGTATTTTGATTCATTTGCTGACTTTGGTTCACTCATGCATCTTTGGTAGATTGGGGCTGARCCTCATTTTTTTCATTTGAGTTGTCTTCATGCTTTTGGGTGTTTGATACTTAAATTCTACAAACAGCTCCACCTGGTTGACAGGGACAGTAAGTTCACAACTTCAGTGTATGTAGTTTTTGCAAAACTGTAGCTTAAATCCCTTTTCCAGATTTTTAGGCATTTGCTAGATCTCAGTAACAGGTAATTTTTAAAAAGCATAGGTTCTTATTTCTTATTTTTTGTATCTTTTGCCCTATGTAGATAAATTACTCTGATTTAATAACTTAAAAATCTATAGTAAAAACCCTGCCAGTGAAAGTTACTGAATAAGCACTAAATAAAGTCACTTTGTTCACTACTAATAGTAAACATTAAGGGTAAGACTGATTGCTTTTTTTAGTTCACCTTTTTGTTAAAACATATAAAGGTTATTTTCATCTCCAGCATTTGCTGGCTGGTCACTGTGTTCCATGTCAGAGGGAGCCTTGAATAATCTCTTTGAAGGCAGTATTGAGGCAGAGAATTAGCATTCTCTCCAGCCAGACTCCACTGCACACAGGTTGGTTTCTCATTTGTCATGGCAGTGTTTTCATTAGGTCAGCTGAAAAACTG
This sequence comes from Cardinalis cardinalis, assembly GCA_014549065.1. NCBI lineage: Eukaryota > Metazoa > Chordata > Aves > Passeriformes > Cardinalidae > Cardinalis > Cardinalis cardinalis. Next base: position 4,330,267 of record JACDOX010000013.1, read on the forward strand.
CCCTTCTCTCCTTCAGAATGCAAAATGAGCAGGGAATATAGCAAAATGAAATGACAGAAATAAACGTTAGATAATGTATGTCAATTAACCATGAAAGCATTGACAATTAATCTTACACAAATTCCAGTAATTTGCTTGAGCATACGAAAAGCGCAAACCCGCAGATGTCTTGCGCTGGAGTTAGAATTTCCCTTCTTTTTTTGAACTGTAGAAAACAAGATTGAGTTCTCTATCTGAGAGAGACTCTCTCTCAGTGAGACTGAGCAGCAAAATAGATGAGGAAGAGAAGAGATTTTTCACCTCTCTTGGCTCACTCCAACCCTCCAAAGTTGCTACTAACACTCAAATTTGGAAACAGGGTCAAATTTGGAAACAGGGAGGATTGACAGAAACTTGATAGGATCACGCAGAAAACTAAATAATAAAGCTGCAGTAATTCCTGGCACAACAGTAGTTGAAAATTTCATTGCAAAAAACTGACTTCACTCTTATATTTTCTATAAAACAGCAAYGGTACAATTCTGTTGGGTTTTTTGGTAATAAAAAAACCCCCAGTAAAATATGGAAAAGGTTTCAAAAATGTGTCCCTCTTCTAATATCTTTAGTCAATCTACACTTAAAGAGGTCACGCAGGAAAAAAGTACACAGAAACAAGAATAATAAGAACAACAGATGACTAAAGAAGATCAGATAAAATAAGAAATTAGCAGTATGTTCCAATTCACCTAGGAAGAATTCTCTGAAATTTAATTTGTMTTATTAGAAAACTGGTCCTTCCAATACTACCTGAGTTATTATTTTAAATAAAACAATTACTAGCTAGAAATTCAGTAAAGTAATATTTTTCAATTTCTGTCAGAAAAAAATTCATCTTAATATAGTCTGTGCCTTGGACCTGTTCAAACAAAACCAGATCTCTACCACATACTGGATTTTAATAGTATAAATATTTCAGACTTCTAAATTACATAAATAGAGCAGGCAGTTGTCAGCCTTGAAAATAACTCTTACATTCAGCTGGTGGATAGGAAGATGTTTATTTTGGGTTGTACAATTCCCATAATGGAGAAGAAATTACTGTTTTGCTGTCCTATTTTTATATTGCTGATCAATTCTCTTTGCACAGTAAAGATACAGTTCTGATTCAGATTTACGATAGGATTTGATCAGTCTCGTCAAGACCAAAGAGAAAATTCTTCTACTTTACTATTTCATTCTTGGGAATCAGCTGCATGGTTTAATATTCTTGCCCTTTATTTAGCCACAGATTTTGGTTTGGTATCAAAACCAAACAGATGCCTCAGAAATGTAAGAGTCATTGTTTGAGACTGGAAATACACCTGGCTGCAACACACTTGGCCATGCCTGCCAGCTACATCTGCCCCAGCTGCGCTAGCAGCACTGAAATGGGGGCCTGGAGCTGCCAGGGGAAACTTCAAACCCTGCCTTCTTCCCTACCTCATAAGAGAAACAACACTAGCAGAGAGTCCACTTTTATTGAGAAAAAGCTGCCTCGGGGAGCTGTAGAATGTGCTGGTGTGGTGCTGCTCTGGAGTAAAACTCAAGCATCCTCTGCTCTCATTGGCAAGGCTCTGTGTGTGCTTAAGTCTAAGTATTTGCTTGCCTTATTTCTGCTCTCTGGGGAAGTAATCTGCCCCCTGTGTACAAAAGTGTGAGGAATTCCTAATTTTATAATAATAAAATATGTCTAATCCTATGTTTTAAATACAGTGCTCCTAAGATACCAGAGGCTTTGCCTTTAAGAACAGTATATTTTAAAGTCTGCTGGCTTCCTCAGGTCATTTCTCTCTCAGGCAAGAAGTGCCAGCCCTGACTGTGGGGGAAGCAGCCTCTATCAGCAGCTGTTTTTGACACTCTTGTTATCTACAGCCTGGTAATTCCTGCACTGGTTGCAAGCGAGTTGTCACCAAAGAGATGATTGTGTCCTCAGTATCAAGGGAAAATCTCCTGAATGAAAGGCTCTTATCTGGAAGAACAAAAATTTCTGGTCACTGTACCTTTCCTTAGAAATTACTAATTACACTAATTACACCTCCCTGAGTTCTCCAATGGACGGGTTACTGTGAAGAACTGTTGCACTGTATTAATACTGAAAAGGATCCTTTTTTTTTCCCCGAGCCAAGTCATTGAGCTTTAACCTCAAAGTAGGTTTTCTTTYTTATTTAACTTAACAGGTGTTGTCAAAGAGTATGTTTGGCTGCAAGTCATGTTCCAGACTCTGGCATTTGTGACTGCTAAGACCAGTAAACAATCAAATACTCCATCCACATAGAGAAGATTGAAACAGGACTGAAAAAAAGGTGTGAGATATGAATTCCCAAGGAGCTTAAGGAATGCTTCAGTTGTTTTTCTTCTGGCAGCCAATAACCAAATACTTCTTTTAAGGCCTCGTAAAAAAAAATCTTCTTCTGTTTGTTATGTAGACTATAGAAATATCATGTGAATGATGTGTGAAATTCAAACACTTACAGCACTACATTCACAAGATTCATACAGCTGTTTGGGCTATGTATAATTTGACTAATTTTTCTTCTAATTTCTTATATTTCTCTTTTAAGTTTTGTTTCATATGTTAAAGCCTTGTGAGATAGCATGGTGTCATTTATATTTGCAGTCTGCATAGTACAATTTTTTCTTGCCTATTTTGAATCTTTGTGTGTGTTTTTGTGTTAGCTWAGTCAAGGACCCAACATCTAGGTGCTTTCAAAGGAAGGAGACAATTTACAGAACTGCACAAAAACATGTTTGTGTGCCCTTATTTTGGTTGCTCATGCTTCCAACACATTCTCCAGTGCACTCAGGAAAAGTGAAGCACCCGATATAGGCCAAAGCTTCTGTATGGAAAATGTTGCCTGTCTTACAGTGAAAGTCCAGTGGATTTTATTTTTATGTGTGCATTCATTTGCAGTGACAACAAGGAGCTGAGCTTTAGTTTCATCATATAATTTCAAAGTATTTTATGTCAATGGAGGAAAAATAAATCTTGTTCACATTTTCATTTCTGTAGGCTCCTGTGGTTGTGCAGTAATAGAACTGTCATACAACTGCCAGAACCACCCCTGAAATTCTGCCTATTGGTGTGTATAATGTATATTTTGTCAGGGCTAATTTGAACAATGTTGTCAATAGCATGCTATAAAAAAGCTTGTGGTAGCTGAAGCGCAGGATAACAGCAGGAGGGCTGCAGTAGCACTTGCTGCTCTAAAGAGCAATCAGAAATAGTTCAGAAACCAAAGAATTTGACCCCACTTTGATGTGAAAAGGGAGTGGATAAAGAAGGACTTTAATCCCTCAAGTGTGATTCAGCATCCCTGTGTCTCTGTTTAGCATAATTTGGGACTTGGCACCCTGTATGTTTCTCTCTCTGTTGCAGAACTGGCTGGCTGCCAATGTCACAAAAGTCAGTGTAATCCTCCCACTGAGGAGGCACCTGCAGAGGGTCTGGGGCAGAGGGTCCTGTACAGCTTCTGCTGCACCTCCTGGTGTCAGCAACCCTTCTTCCTCTCCACATGCTAGAAAGGATTTAGAAATGTGATAACTGCCCAGGGGCTTTATAAGCCGTTCCTGCCATGTCCTAAGTTCATKTGTATTAGTTTATTTACTGCATAGTCAAGTTTTTATTGAATTATTGAGCTTCTAGATGAATAAAAGTCTGTGTGTGAACGGAGATGGTGTGCTGTCAACATCTGCTGAAGGCTCAGATTTGTGATGTATGCCAGAGTCCTGGGAGTTCTTCAACAGTTTGGAAAAGCAGCTGTTGAACAAAAAACAAAATGAAACTTCAGCATTTGTCAACTCTTGTCTGTCAGAATTCAGAGATGGATAGTGCATTATTATTTAGAACAACGAGAGTTCCTTTTAGGAATTAATATTGTTCTGTGCTGACTGTATTCTTGTTACTATTTATTCCCTGCATTCATAGGGCTTTTTTGCAAGGTAGTGTGTGGCCTAAAATAGGAAGCTTTTCTTCAGCAATCTGCAAACTGATGAAGCAGTCAAAGAAGATGTAGAGCAATCATTTTTGTAGAAAATACATGTTCAGTCTCTAGTGACAAGTAAGCATCTGTTTTTCCTTTACATTAAAAGGCATTACAAAGTGATAGGAGACATTACTGCTCCTTTAATAAAAATGCTGTTGGAAAGTACTGGTGAGCATCCTCCTAGGATCTGCTTTCTCCACTTGGCATTCAGGGATGCTACACCAACCAGTTTATTTCAAAGGCCTGCACAACACAAAACATACAGCCAAACATGCCACTCATTGATATGAAAGTGAGGATCTGTAGTGTAGAAGTTACAGTTATAGGCAGTTTTTACTGATTTTGTATTGGCATTTTTTCTGCTTAACTTTGCAAAGAAGTAGCTTCTCATAATTTCTGGACAATATTTAGGAAAAAAGAGAAAAAATATAATAGTTTCCTGTCCTTCTGTTGGAAAATACAGTAATATATTTTTGTTGCCTATAGTGAAAATTGTTTCTTGCAAAGCAAAAAGCATAAGTAAAACAAAAAAAAACATGGAAAGGGATGTTTTTCCAATAGGTTTTCAGGGTGAACAATARAAATAAATACTGAAATATTTATAACCAAGACTTATCTGCCTTACCTTCTGATTCTCTTTTCACTGAGAAAAAGTAGGTTTTCTTTTTTATATAACTCAAATTCTGAGGATTCCTATTAAAATGATTTGATCAGAAACAGTTCTACATGTATATATTTAAACTGTGGGAGGAGTTAAAATGCAGACTGTTGGGCATCTCTTGGATGGCAAAGAAATTGCAATTAAAAGGTATGAGAAATAATTTAGCATGTATTGGGGAAGTCTGTAAGAGCAGTTTTTATAAATTCCTATAAAACACAGGAAACTTTATATAAAATTTTATGAAGGTTCAAATTGGCAGCTAAACTAGTTAAATATTCTGCATTTAGAGCATCCAAAAAGACACCGCTGCAAAGCTTTACATTATTCCTTAGTGTTCATGGATGCTTTCAGATGTTTGGTTGGATCTGTCAAGAGTGCAGCTCCCATCTACAGGTACAATCCCAAGGAAGATTTTCAAGACAGTCCTTGGTATAAGCCATAAGAGGAAGGAGTAAAAAAAATTTTCGAGAGTAAAGCAACTTTAGAAGAATCTTCAGATATTTTTCTTTATAAATTCCAAATCACATAAGAAATTCTCTTTTGGGGTAGAACGAGTTCTGAATCAAGAAGACAAAGGTCATGGCTTTAGTCAATAGTTGAATTGAACTATACAAAAGCAGCTCTGTTTTACAGTTTTAGGCAGTCGACTGCCTGTAATATCTTCTACTTGAGCTCACCTAGTACCAAACCAAAGCTAAAATATCTAAGTTTGGAGTATTGGTTTCGTACCCAGGTAACAGGCTACTTAGCAGACTTCCTTATCTGAAAGTAAAACCATACTTTTGAAATATCTTTGGTTTTGAAAGATGAAATTTAAGGATGCTGAAGTTGCAGGGCCAGTGACAACAGGATTCTAACTGTAAGAGAGTGAGAGTTCATGAAATGTTGATACTTTTCTTGGATGAGATTGCATATACAGAACTGAGCTCCAGATTTTGTGATATGTTAGTTAAAATGAATGTAGTATTTTAGTCTCTTGCCATATTTTTTGCTGGTTCCCAGCTGTCCTAAAACCTTATTTATTCAAATAGATTTAACTGTGAAAAAAAAAATCTAATAAAAGCCGTCCCAGTTTGATTATGCCATACTTATAGCAATGAATCTGTCACTGTGTCTATCTGAATTGTGGAAACATTTTTCTCCTATTTGTTTTCTGTTAGACATAGTTTTCTCAGCAGTTATTTATGTGAATTTCAGAAATGTAGTTTGCTGGCTACAGGACACATAACAATTTTCTGTTGGCCTACCAAACAATTTTCTGGTCAAGATTCTCTTGAAATCATACTGGATAGACATAGGACTTGGGCAGTTATTTCCCTCCCTCATTCTCCAAGCTATGAAAAAGAAAAAGCACAGCAGAAATTAGATTTGAGAAAAACATGGTCTACTTAGTTTGATTGTTATGGCTTCCTTAATAAAATTTTAAAAAGCAATAAAAGAATAATAGATTTGACCACTCAGGAAAACAATATTTTTGAGGAGTTTTTAATAAAAAATATATAATTATGGGAGGTAGATTAGGAAAGAAAACTAAAAGCATTTCTTAAATAACTAGTCCTAAAAACAAGCAAGCTAAGAATATTAACCATCTGTACAGATCTTGCAGTGTTTTTCCTGTAGCAGGAACTTCCTTAACATTTCGTAAACCATTTTGATCTTCCGAAATTCCCATCCACATAAAGTCCTCATTGTCTTCATTTGTGGCTTATCCTCCCCTATCCTTCCTCCACTCTCCTCCTAGTGCATGTATAACMTACAGGATAAATCCCCTTCAAAAAAGCTTTCATTTACTGACTCAAAAAGTTGTTACATCCCAAAACTCATTCTTCCAACTGGAAAATATTTCAAAATTTGTGCCTTTTTCTTCCCATCATGTGAGTTATTTTTGAGAATTACAATGCAAAYAAAACATGTGAAATTAATTTCTAACCTAGTAATGAGAGATCTGAAATAGAACRGAGGAACCAGTTCCCACTTGCAATAAAAAATGCTATCTTGGAAAAGATTTCTTCCAGGATATCAGTTGCRTAAAGTAGTCCCAGTGTGAATAATGTTTCACAACACATTGAAGAAATCCACTTAGTTTCTGGGGGGAAAAACATGTTTCAAAGCCCATTATTCACTGGAATACAGGACATTTATAATGTTGTTTTCTAATTCTGTTTTGGCTTTTAGCCTTCTAACTGGTGCAGTATAGCCAGATTTCATAAGCCATACAGTCAGATCAGGCCAGGGCTTACAGGAAGCACGGAAGTTCACCAAGTATGGTTCAGCCAGATGTGAGGCACAACTCAGCATTGACACAAACAGAATTTAGGTTTGATAGGGCTGTAAACAGAGACAAGTTTGTCTTTTGGTCGTCTTTAAAGGCATATCATAACTTCCTTTAAAGTTGTTTTGTTTTATATAACCTTTGATTTTGAATCTTAGCCTTGATATCCAATCTAATATATAATACAATCTATTATACAATATCCATCTAATATACAATACAATCTATTATACAATATCCATCTAATATACAATGTCCATCTATATACATCTAATGTATGTGTGCTCCTGAAAGAAAAAAGCAAACAATAAATCAAATATTGATTTTGCACATCATATAATCCATCATCTTTGGTTTATACAAACATATGTTCCCTGCTTTCAAGGGACCACRTTGGGGAGGGCAAGGTTCAAAGCACCATGCTTGAGAGAGGAAGAGTTTCCTAAGCAGTGCACATCTGTTCTTGAAGTACTTTTGTAATATGCAACCATGAATGACCTTCTCTAAGTTTGTATTTTAAAGGGAAACGTAGGACAATGTGGTCACTGTTAAGATCATACATTTATTATAGGGTGTTGTATCCAGTTTGATCAGTGGAAATTTTAACAATTATTTCAGTCAGAGCAGAATTTGGCTATTATTTTACGAAGTCGTATCAAAGCCCAGATAGAAGAAGTGATTTATTTATTGACAAAGGCTTTCTAGAAATAACTATAAAAGTAAGAGAGAACCTTGTAACATAAAGATAGCATCACATAATGAAATCAACATTTATTTTTCCTWCTTCATACTCTTTGTGAGATACAAGCACTAGAAGACTTTTCAAGACTTGTTAGAGCCATAGAATATCTGTCGTAAAGACTGGAATAGGGGCAAAGGATTCAGTTTTCTTTTTGTCAAGAAGAATCAGTAAGATCTGATCTCCTAAGAGGTAGGAGGTAGTTGGTGCAATGAAAGGAATTGCCTTAATGGTCTCTTCTGCAGAAGAGGACATGCATTTACTCAGTCTGATGTTCTCCTAAGGTGGAAGTGAAGGATAATCTGGGAGAGCTCCTTTCTTGGCAGATGCTGCAGAAGCCATTCAGTCCACGGTGATAGTGAGTAGTATGACTCCAAGGATGGGAAAAAACAGCAAATGTGTCCTCTATTAAATGGGGGCCACAGTCCACTGTTGACTTGTCTGTTTCTCCTCCTTTCTTCTGACATAAGGGTAAGGTTTTTTTGGGAAGCATGTCCTTTTTTTTATTAGAAATTAATACTCAGTAGTGATTTATTGCTTGTTCCTTGTATGTTTTAATTCCCTTATCCTTACTAAGAGAAAAAGAGATGGAAAGCAAAGCAAAGGTAAACATTATTTTCTTAACCTGGTAAAGATCAGGGAGTTCTATGTGGTTCAAAGAGGTTTCCTTCCCTCAGGTGGGCACTCATGGTACTATGAGCAAAGTAATGGCTGTCAGTGGCTGTCAACAAAACAGATGAGACCGAGGACAAAACCAGACTGGTAATTAATTGTGGTTAATTGGTATAATTCATGAGCTTGTTTCTGAAAGCAGTCACAGAATATGTCCCTTGTGAGGAATGAGAGAAAAGTAGAAGCTAAATATATTCTTTCATTGTAGTTATTTGTAAGAATTTTCTTAATGTTTCATAGTACATGGACTAGAAAATGTCCACTTTTTATCAGAATAGTAGACATTTTATGTGTACACACAAAAAAAAGTTACTGCTCTACTCTGTCTTCATTCCTTCCCACGTGTCATTTGCCTGGCTTGGTTTCGTCCAAGTATTAAATCTGAGGGGACTGAACACTGCATGTTGAAATGGCTCRGGCTGTGCTGGATCCAAGTTTCATGAGTCACTGGCTGCTGCAGCAATGGAGTTTTAGCAGTCCATGTGTGGATAGGAGGAAATATCTCACCTCCTGTCATGCACTGGCAGAGCACACAGCAGCCATGCAGTGTGGCTCCATTTGCAAGCACAGGAGAAGCATGACTGTTGGAGCTGTGTTTACTCTTCAAACAGCTGATCTGCATCTTCTGGATCAGGTAAAAAAACCCCACAGGCTAGGTGGAAGCATCCCAGAGGCTGGGCTGTGTTGTGCTGTGTGAWATGATACAGATACCAGCCCCAGTCTCTCTGGACTCTGTGATCTGACATAATATACATAATGTTAATCAGGAAAGCTCTCAAAGTACTTTCTGAACAGTCCTAATCTCATTTTTTGTTACGTGGGCCCATTTATATCCCTAAGATCTTATCTTAGTTTTCTTCCCTGTCAGTGATGTCATCCAAAATCCTAAAATTCAGAGCATTATCTACATTGCCAGTGAAGAAATCTGTTTTCTGTGAATTGTAGAAATGGAAAACAGATGATCAGAACTTCAGCACAGTTATTCTCCCACGTTAACTGTCCTGTATTTAAGGTAATAATGCTTACATTGTCATCCTTCTCACTCTTCTCCAGTTTGGGGAAATTATAACTGTGGCCAAAARCTCTGCAGAAAAAAGATAATGGGTGTTCCATCCACTTTTCCTTTCCACCTATACTCACTCAAAAATTGTCTTCCTTTGAAGTAGTCAGGTGTAAAAGTGTATAGTTCTGTTTAGTTTGTACTGGGGAAAAAGTGAGTCTCTTCAGCASATACTTATTTAAGATGTAACATTTTTATGATGAAGCTAACAGTAAGTCCAAATCTATATACCATTACAGTAAAATACATGCTTGAATGTTTTTACTGTATTGGTTSAGGAGGGAGCTGACTCCCTGGTAGTGTAATACATTCTCTAATGGGTTCAAGAAGTCCTGTGAGGCTCTGATCTGGCTGCATGCCTAATGGGTAGATTTCTAACTTTCAGCTTTTAAGCCCAGCAGGCTAGCTTAATATAAAAATTAGTAGATGGACTTTTAAACATGAACATGGTAAATAGCATTAGCATTTTCTCTGTCTAGAATGCCAATTCTGCCAAACCATGAAATTATACATACTGATTTTACTGAGGAGACTTTGGTTAACTGGGCACCAAGATAAAATCATTAAAACACTCAACATGGAATATGAGCTGGCCTTTCAGAATTTGAGCTATAAGGAAAGAAAATATATATTTACTATTGATGACATTTTTAGACTTAAAGGAAACTTTTTTTTTTATGTTTATTTTTAACATCAAAAAATACCTCTATGGAAAGCTAGTTTGATAAGGGAGCAMATGATAGAAGAGAAATTATTTAAATTTTAATTCAGATTGAATCCAATCCAAGTGATCATTATCTCACTAGAAGGAATATCTGACATTTAGAGATAGTAGTTCATGTGACAGGAATTGATAATATAGTTCATTTTTCAGTGAAGTAATTTTACATAAAGTAATACTTTCATTAATTGATTATTTTTAGAAAATTTATAAGCAGGGAAGTATTTTTGCTTGTTAGCCCAAGAGAAGCTGATTTTCCCTGGCTTTTATATATATAAACGTGACGTTTATATCAGTGGAATGGCAGAAAAGCCCATGACATCCTGAAGGTTTCATCAGTATTTAGTTTTCCAGAGAAATATTTAATGAAAAACAAGGGCCTGCATATTGTTTAGCCTGTTTTTAAGGAAATGAGACATAGATACTGTGTACTGAGTCCTGTGCCCTCACAGGTGTTTCTCTGGTAACTTTTGTTCGTGTTGTGCGATTTCTAATTCAAGCTTGCGAACAAATGCAATTTCCCAAAATAACTRAAACTGACCCCAGGAAGGAGGAGTGTTACCTCACAGTTACCTGTTGTGCTGGAAGCACACRCACCTGCAGAACTGCCTGCGCCTCGTTGAGTTCTTAAGCGAGATATGTGGCAAGTTGTGGGGACACCTGGAGGTCCGATTTACAGTGTGTGGACRTCAGTCGTAGGTGCCATGGGATAGTGGGTAATTCTGAAAGGCAAGGGAAGGAGCTGGAATTCTTACTGAAGCAGGGCAGACAGGAGAAGCTGCAGGATTCATGTATCTAAGGCTTCTTCAGTCATCCGCTCATGCAGCAACTTACATTGCTCTGAGTGTTTAAATAAATGCAAAGAAAGTTTGCTAAGTATTTTGTGGTTTAGTATGCATAGGTGAATTAAGCAAGATGGAAGCAGAAGCCAGATATAAAAGAGGATTTTTTCTTGCTAGTACAGCTAGAAGTAGATATTCTTGTGTCTTGTCGACAGGTACCTTAATGAAAATACCTTAATAGTATTTCATAAATAAAAATGTAGTGCTTTTAATGTATCATGCTTATAGCAGCACTGTTCAGTGCCATGCTCAAAAACCAAAAAACTAATACCCAAATGCTTTATTTCTTTTTTGCAGGTTATTTTATTGCATACCATTCAAGCACTGGTATGCTTATTTCTGAGGCTTGATACTTGTGGTAGTAGTATTTTGAAAATCACATCTGATTTTGTCAGAGAAACATATTAGTACCTTAAGGATTGCAGAATTGTTAGTGCTTTTGTTTTCTAATTGGAGTTCTTAGACTAAATTATTTAGTATCCTGCTACCTGACAGAAATTGTAAGGCAATCCTTCTCCAAATCCTACAAAAATTTTTTGCTTGTTCCCAAGGAGCTGATACAATGTCCTTTCTCTTTTCATAAGTAGAGCTAAATCCAGATCTGTTTTTAGTTCTTGGGCATGCATTCACCAGCTGAAAAGCCTGTAATGAAGAATTGGATCATTTGTTTAATGGGTGTTCTGCATGATAGAAAAAAGGGCAGATGCAGCTCCTTGCTCTTCCCAGTAAATCCAGGCCTGTGGAACCTACTTTGAAGTGGTGACAGTTTTATGTTCTTTGGAGTAGAAATTAATTACTCTTTCTAAACCAGATGAATTAGGGTTTAGAAGGTAATGCAGGCCTCCTCTGTAAGCCCAGAAGTCAGGAATCAGAAAACTTAAATGATGTAGAACATGTAATTTTCTGCAATATTTCATTCTATTGATTCTAGTGGTAATTAAATATGAACCTTTTGGCAGTTCCCAGAACATTTTTATCAAATTCAATCCARTGATGGATTGAAGGTCTCCACGTCCAGAGGTGAACAGGGTTGTTAGCATAATTYAGCCTGAGCTGGTTGAATGCGCTTTGCTAACATTATTCTCGAGGGTAAAAGATTACTTTCCTTTTGTGTACTATGAGAAATATGTTACAGGTCTTTGACAACCCTACATTTGGAAGCCCTTGATAAATTTTTTGAGCTTGGTTCACTCTGGCTAACCTTTTTGATTTGATGCTTTTGCTTTCAGTAAATGCTTTTATTGCAGCTATTTTTTCAAACTGTCCCATTATCTTTCAGAGCAAATACAGTAGTGATACAATACATGAAAATGAGGGAGTCAGTAAACTTTTGATTTTTTTCCACTTCCTAATACATTTTGTGTGAAATAGGAAAGCACTTTTGAAATCTAGCCTTAACTGGGCTAGCAATTGCTCTGGTCAATGGTGAAGAACATCCTTGTTATTAAATATTGGATACACCACCCTAAGCTGGAATACTTATTGAAATACCTCGTTCTTTATAGATGTACACTGATAATGACCTAGTGCACAGAGMGATCTCACTTGTGTGGCTGTTGTTGCTTCTGTGCGAATGAAACTTGTTCACAGGAGGGATTCTGAGTAATTTGTTCTTGTGACCAAACCCAGAAAAGAGCTATATTGTGGTTTAACCCCTGCAGGCCACTAAGCACCAGCAGCCTGGTAGGGTGGGGGTTAGATTCAGAGGAATAAAAGTGAGAAAACTAGTGAGCTGAGATCAAAGCAGTTTAACAGGTAAAGCAGAAGCTGTGCATGCAAACGAAGCAACACAAGGGATTCATTCACCCCTTCCCATGAGCAGGCAGGTGTTCAGCCATCCCCAGGAAAGCAGAGCTCCATCACAGGTAACAGTGACTGGAGCAAACACCATCCCTCCAAATGTTCTCCTCTTCCTTCTTCTTCCCTCAGCTCTATGTGCTGAGCACAGCACCACATGGTCTGGGACATCCCTGTGGTCAGCTGGGSTCAGCTGTCCTGGCTGTGTCCCCTCAGAACTCCTTGGGCACCCCCAGCCTCCTCACCGGTGGGGTGGGGTGAGAGGGGGAAAAGGCCTTGGCTCTGGGCGAGCTCTGTTCAGCAACAGCTGAAACACTCCTGTGTATCAGCACTGTTGTCACAAATCCTAAACATATCTCCATACCAGCTACTGTGAAAATTAACTATCCCAGCCAAAATCAGCACATGCTAGAAACAGGGACACCTCAAAATATCTTATGCATCTAATGCTCAAAGTATAATGTATAAGCAAAATCTATGGTTGTCCAAACATGCTCACTGGATCACTGAAAACCAATAAGTAATAATCTAGTTTTGTTGTTCAATGAACTGGCAACTTAAAGGTACGTGAATGTCACCAAAGTCAGAGCTTGAAAATAMCACTTAACAATAAATAGCACAAAGTGAATTTCTTTATGCTGAGTGTAGAATAAAATTTACTAATTCATGCAACATATTTGTTCCCATTTAAATATTCTCATATTTTTAGAAAAAATTATTTAATTGSCCAACTGTCAATAAATGGTATGTAGGTAGTGAGGGCAGCTATGAAATAGAGGATTTTTTTGATTTTCTGGTGTTTCTTCAGCCTTAAAATAGTATAGAAATGAGGAGGCTTGCAGTTTAGAGTGATTCTAACTTGTTCCCAGCTAAGACATTTGGAATGCTACATCTCACCCAGAGGATGTTACAAAAGGACTTGTAATGTTTTCTAGTGCTTTAGTATGTGGTTGGATGGTAACTTACATAACTCAAGTTTATGTTATCACATGGTTTCTGGAACAATACGAACAAAACAAGCTTGAAGATTCTCTAGAACACAGGGAAGTTCAATCAAAAAGAAGAAACTTTGTGTCTTTGTCAAAAAGCAAGTACCTTTGGGTTTTGGTTTGTTTTTTTAAACCTCATTTTGTATTTATAGCAACAGAAATTCATACTTACACTTAGCTTGTCACAGGCAGATCTTTTTGCTTTGCCAGAAGCCATTTCAGTCTTGCATAAAGAATGGCTTATGAAGAAGATTTTGAATAGAATTTCATATTCTCCAATGGGTAACATCATTGCCTTAAAGTGATTAGTTCAAGATTTCYTAATATATGGAGGGGATCTCTTGCTGTATTGTTTGGAATAGACAATATACTCTTCAAATGCAAATAGTTATATTATTTCAGTAATACTTTAATATGTTGGAAATCCTCTTAGCAACACTACAGCTAAACTACTGGTAGAATGATAATATAAAATGAATGATTTGCTTTTGAAAATGGAGGCAGTATCAGTGTGCTGTTTGTATGGGCTCAGTTTCTGAAGAAAGATTAAATAAGGTCCTGGTCCTGCATGATTACTTACGTGAATAAAGTTTCTGATATGTAAATTTTTTCAGGATAAGAGYCTTTGCAATTTCCCAGGCAGGAGCTGCATCTGTCTCTTTGCTTTGWGATACACCTCCAGTATGACTGAACTTATAATACTCAATTTTAATTCCTTGCGAAAGCAGTGACTTAAGCTTCAGCCCTAAGTTAAAATCAGAATAAACAGGGAAAAAACATTTCAGAGGCTCTTAGCACATTTACAGTTGTTCTGTTTTGCACTGTTGACTTGTTTAGAGCCTGGGTTTGCAATGAGCTCATCTGTAGAAGGGTGAGACCTTGGATGTCCACTGCTCACAGACCTAGTTGCCCCTGTTTGCAGACCTAAATAGCTAATGGAACAGCCTGCAGAAGATGATAAGATGTTGCTGTGATTAACCAAACCAATTTTAAAAATTGCTTAATCTCATTGTAACTTGATGGTGGCAGCTGGAAGTGTGTTTTTTGATGCCTTTGGCARCAGCTTTGCTGAAGGCAGGCAGGGCTCTGGTAATCAGCCTGGGACTGTGCCTCTGTTACAGAGACAGAGAAATGATGAGTGATGTGAGGAGCTCTGGTTTATCTTTAGCTATAGTCTTACCTTTCTACAAAATACAGCTGTTATTTCCATCCAGCTCCTTACAGTTATTGATACAGTTAATACACAGACATTTTAGTGTGTGTTCCATTCTCTGGTGTACACTCACCCTTTCAGCATCCTTTGAGCCTGCAGCCTGGTGATGTCAATACTTCTCAAGGACAACTGGAGGGGCAGATGAGTGAGGTTACAATGAATCAGCAGCACATTGGTGCAAAGACAAGTGGTGTGCTAATCCTGGGGGTCCCTTACTGCCCTCTCATAAATCCACTAAGAGACATTTTTGCTTGTTTTCCAGCAAGGCTCCCTTACTTGCCCTTTGTAGGCACACAGTTTGTGGTAACTGGGAGTGGGGCTGTGGCTGAGCCTCATCCCTAATGGRCTACAGCTGTGAAAAGCAGGTGAGCAGCATTGAAGGTAATGAGACACGGAGTGCCGACCAATCAGGAACTGACCAATTAGTACTGACCAATCRGGAAGAGGACCAGAAGGCACGCAGGTGCTATGCATTAGCCATCAGGGTATAAAAGATTGGGCTGAAGCCCAAGAAGGGTAATGCTGGCAGCTKTCTGGTGTGGAATGATGTTACTCTGTTGGCAGATGCCTGAAGCCTTCTGATGAGGTATGGTGTGACTCTGCAGAGGAGAATGCTTAAAGCTTTCTGAAATTGTGAGGTGATGCTCTGTATTGTGGCCCTCTCAGCTCTGGCATGTGCTGTGGCATATGTTGCGATAGCACTTTCTTATTTCATTCTCAGTTTTGCATTGTAATCTTTCTTCCGTTCTTCTGTTTACTGCTGTTAAACCTGACTTTACCTGACTCACTCCTATATACTGTGACTTGTGTTTTCTGTCTCATACCTTTTGTATTTTCCTGTGTTAGTACTGCACTACACTTTGGGGTTTTTTCCTAGGGTTGTAGATAATTCTGTGATTTTTTTTTCTATTTCTATTTAATAGTTTATGAAGGAGCTTTCTCAATATTTGGCTTCTGATGATTGGAATTTTTTTATACCAGTGTATGCCTTCCTGTGAATGTACCTGTTTTTCTGCTGACTCTAAGCCTGGCCTTCAGCATGTGAGGTGAGTTAATGGCTGAGCTTARGGAAGACTGGTATGACTTCTACACAATAGTCTCAGAAAGAGCTAAACTACATATTTTTTTATGGCTTTCAAGCTTTTTTTTTTTYTTGGTGTATGAAGAATATGTAGGAAAGGCCATATGTGTGGGATGAAGAAAAAAGATACTTAAAGTGATTAGGTGGAAATGTGGAGGAGGCCTTTATGGAAAGGTGGGAAATTATTGCTAACAGTTTGACTAAAGCTACTAGAGAAATGTCTGAAGTCCTTACTGTTCTCAGTCAGAACTGAAATTTTAATGTAATTTATGCATTTAGAAATGCTTTGTCTAATGGCTTGTACCAAAATCTTTTTTGTGTAACAAACTAGCATATTGGTTTTGCAATTGAACCTTAATATCTCTAGGAAGGCAACAGCTTTGAGTATCTTTWGAACTTGGAATATCTATGCTCCTGACATGCACAAAAACAATGCCTGTTTTTTATTAATGCAGGATTCTGTATGCTGTATTCCCAGATGGAAAGCCATTCCTAAGTAGGTCATGGAGATACAAGTATCKTTCTGATGCAAACCAAGTAATCATCTTGGAGCTTGGTCAAGTTCTTACTTTTGCTGTGTTTCTTGTCCATGGTTGATCTTCTGCATTATGTACTCCTCCTACACTGTCATCCACAATGTATTCACATATGTGACAAGTACTACAAAAGGGCTTTTCTCTGAGTGGAGGTTAACTTATAATGGCCCTTTTTTACCACTGCTGTGCACAGCCAGTGCCTGGTGCTGAACTGATGGGTTCTTCTGATTAGCAAAGTCTGAAAGTGGTGTTTTCAAGGTCTCCTTATGATTGCTTTGGCATTACTGCGTTCAGCAGTAAACTTTATCCATCACAGCTCTCTCTTACTTCACAATGTGATTAAGGCTGAAGAAATGAAGCTGTTTTAAAATTCTGCATGTTTTTCAATAAATTTTCATGTATGGAGGTTCATACAAATCAGTTCATTATCTTTTACAGCCCACTGTAAATGGGAAAAGTGGAGTAAAACTGAAAAAAAAGTATTCTGCCTGTCTTCATTATGTTATGAGCTAAAATTATCAAATCCTGTTTTCATGACACCTGATGCAATATTGTGAATCCTTGTAAAATGAATAAGATTGCTTTTCTAGCAATGGCTTCAGTGGCTCAATTCAGGTACCAATAGATAGAAATACTTTGAGTTCAGTGCTGTTCCTCAGATATGAAAGAGCAATATAGTTAGATGGCTTCCAGAGTTGCCTGTGGTAGATGCTTATTTAGTCACTTGGAGTGAGTTTTGCTGGAGCATCTCCTTTCCTTGCTGTGCCTTGGTGTGTGGGCAGGGGAGCTGCTGAGCTGTGAGGATTAAATTTGCTGGTGATTTCTTTAACCTTTTCTTTTTTCTTCTTACGTTGTACAGCAGTCCTAGGCTTTGTTTATATAAATAAATATAAGTCTTRTAACAACAAGTGCAAAGTTTGGTGTACAATAAAGGGATAATGTAGAATAATATGGAGAAAGTTATAGGAAGACTATTGTTTAGTAGTGTTAGGGAGTTTCACTGAACGTGGTAGTACATAGTTCTCATGCCTTTGCTTTAGAAAAATATGGGATTAGCCTGGAGAACTCTAATAAGAAATTGACATTCTTAAAATGCTTGCCATTTCAGAAAATCATTCAGAACCTTGATGCTGGATTTTTTTCTTCGTTTTCCAACCCGGCTAATCATTTTTGTAGCAAGCATGTAAACTGTTGTATTTAGAGATGAGAGAATGACAGAATATATTGCATTATTCTGAGAGTGTACTCAATAACTTGTTGCTCCAAGAACTTCAYGCTCAAGATAAATGTCTTTCTTGAAAACCAGTTTTTAGAGTTACTAAGACTTCTGACCATGCAAATATGTACTYGGCAAGGAAGTGAATGGAGAATAAAACTTTGGGTGGCAAAGTGAGTCTTTTTCTGTCTGCGTCTGTAAGAGTAGTTAAAATTAGTTTTATGCACATATTCTCAGTAATTGTTTACACGGAGGTAGAAATAATAAAGTTTTATAGATGGGAAATACTGTGATATTCTGTCCATGTCAGCAGCAGCAGAAGGATTAAGCCCAGGTGTCTTAACATGTACAGTAACTGACCTATAAACAGGGAGCAGGGGTGAAAGTACAGTCATCATTTCTCTCAGCACAGTGAGAAGTAGCACAGTAAATCAGAGTACAACAGAAACAGAGTAACGAGCACACCTTGACCAAGCTACCTACAGAGTAATACAGCTTTGGAACTCAGTGCCTCGATTTTTACAGCACTGATAGAAGCAGCAATTGGACTTTATCTATCTGACATAATTCCATATCTCACATACTTAAATCATAGAGCTTTTGGCTATGAACACAAATTAAAAATGCTATTTATATAATATGAATGAACTACAGTTACAAAGGAAATAGAGAGATAGGAGTGAGCTGAAAATCTTTTCCTTTTATGTAGCCAATTTCTGAAGTGAGCTCTCTGTATTATGCAGTGGTTGGAGCTACTGTAGATCTTTGAAGCATTTGAAAGTTGCAACTAGTGCCACTGTAATGTATTCCTACCTTGATCCACTGATCAAGATGTACTGTGGATGTAACTCCCAAACGCCTAAGGGAGGTAGTTTGACAGCATCTACAACTGTGAATCAGAAAAGAGTTGGGACAAAGAAGTCATACCCAAAGTTGTGCACTTTTTTTTTTCCTGCAAGGGTATGCCAAAATTTGATGGATGGAGACAAATATAAGGAGGGGTCAGAAGAGATGCCACAGAGGGAAGAATTGTACTAGAGAAAGCAGGAGTTKTGTGATAGATAGGATGTGTCTGAGCAGGCATCAGTGTAATTTAKTTCAGGAGAGTGCTCTAGGATCAAGTGGTTCTGATGTTACTAATATTTGTGTTCAGGTGTTAATAACYTGAAAAGGTAGCTAAATCTTCACCAAGCCAGTTACTAAAGGAAGCCTACAATAGCTTATTGTGAAGTTATCAGGGAAAAATAAAACCACATGGGTTGGTCTGCTTTTAATTTTAGTACRATGTTATGGGTATGTCCTGTTTTTRTACAAAAAAGTGACTTACTGGAAACCCACATATTTATGAATGCTGGGAACATCAGTTAAAAGCTGATTGTACGATAATGTTATGAAAATATGCATAACAAATTCTGACAATTGGTRACTGAAAAACTGAGGATTGAGCAAACAAGTGAACCCTGGTTTTATTCATTTCTAGATACTCRCTCTGGATCTGCAGTGAAACAGTTTACCTTATTAAAGGTTGGTGACTTTTATTTTTTCAGCTCTTGCATACAATTTTAAAGTAATCTTTCTGAGAGGCAGAACCTCATTGTCTTTGACTTATTGACAAGCTGTTTTATTGATTGTTTCTGTAGCACTAGACCCAAGGGATCTGTGTAATACAAACAAATGACAGTAATTCTTCATATTGTGGTTTGGAGTTTTTTTTGACATTCCTCCTTGCATTTCTGTTTCATATACTGCTTCAGTTAATTGTAACTTAACAGACAAATCAGTGTAGATCAGACTTAAAGTTTTAGTCATCCTTAGCTAGCCTGTCTGACAAATAGCCCAAAAATCCCCAGTTTTACTGTTTAATTCATTCTTCTAGAGTCAAATATTTATCTGGACCTTTCATCCATTTCCAAAGTACCAAGACATGTCTTTTTGTATAYGTGACAGTGTGTGGATTATATACTGGTTCAATAATATGTATGTGTTCTATAGTATGACAGGAGTGTTCAATGCTAATGAGATGGCATACATTTTAGGAGTTATTTCAGTCTTTGGACCTCGATTTATGGTATAATTTCTGGAGAGAGCTAGCTCATCTGTTRAGCTGTTTTTATTTATGTTCTATAGAACTGGTTTCTTCACTAACAAAGATGTAAGTGGCAGCTTACTAATAGTTATTTGATTCCAGTTGTCTGATCAGAGTTCTGGAAGTTTGGCAATGCTTTTCTCTTTGGATTATGAGTATGGTRTCAAGGCTCACTATATTAGTTCCTGTCCTTACACAGCTGTGCTTAGGCTCTTAGTACGATTCACATTTTAGTGAAGCTTATCAGCCAGATCTGCTGGAGCCATTAGCATTTCTCAAACTTGCAGCACATGCACACTGCTGCAAGCAGATGTTCATAGGGTTTCTGCCATCTGTGCTTACAAGGGCATAATTTTTTYCATTAGGACAGGTGTTTGAGGTAGATCTTTCATTCCTGAAACCTGTTCCCTATTTGAGAWGAGATCCATGAAATTGTTTGCACACTCCTTTTCTGTTTGAGGAGGAGTTCATCCRCCCTAGTTGCATTGTTCTTCACACTCAATTTTCCAAATATGTTATACTTTCCTTACCAATAAGCCCATAACTGGTATGGCATGTGCTGTTGCTCTCTTTAATTAAAGAACTGCTTTTTTCCCCTGTATAAATGAGTTCACGATCCCGGGGCAGCTGGATATATACCTGATGCTTTTTGTCTTYATTCAAAATGGCCACAATCTCCTGCTGTTTCTAATTTTTCATGTCATCAGTAAAGATGAATATTTCTTTTATTCTTTGCCTGGGACAATGAAGAACAGAGATCTTTACACCTTCCACACCTCTGTAGGTGCAGGAGTGTGCACTTCCCTGTAGTGGCAGATAGCATTGCTTATCTCTGCTGGGAGAGGGCACCTGCCTGCCTGCTCATCAGGTAGTACTGGGGATCTGTACAGCTGCACTGAGATGCAGGTCAGGTGTAATGTAATTCAGTGCTTTTCCCCAGGGAAGGAAGCAGCTGGAAGTAAATCACTGATGTCCTGCACAGCTCTCTCCTGAGCTCCTGGAATGCAGAGAGGGAGCAGGTCACATGCTAAGCATACAGCTCTGATCACCATCTTTAGACAGTGCCTGTCATGTAAASTGACAGAGGCTGGGGGTAGGGCACTGCAGCTGGAATGCAACACTGCAGCCTCCCTGTTACTCTCTGACCTTATGGGATTAGCCAGTGTTTGTAGGATCTACCAGTCATTCATGTTTTGTTCAGGTCTGGGAGCGATGCTRAGCTGCCATAGAGGAGCATTCTCTGCCAGAGCTCAGCACTGGGGCCAAGGCYGCAGGAAAGTGGCAAAAAGTGCCTGTTGAGACTTGGTGTCTGACTCAGAGACATGGTTCTGTGATAAGCCCAAGCATGATGGCTCTCATGTATTTGAAGGGAAGATTGAGAGGCAAGTATATMATTCTTCAGGTATTCAGCAGAAGTAATGCTGATGTATTAATTATTGCATAATAAGCTGTAGCATCTCATCTAGAAAATCTCTTTGGTTTTCTCATCTAGAAATCTCTTTGAGGCATGCTATGAGATAATTAAATMACCAGACATTCAAAACTAGTGCTTTTCATATATAGTTGTATTTCTGTGAAGCAGTGGAGTCTCTTCCTCATTGCAATACCTCTAAGCATGAAAGATTCTGTCTGGTTATAATTGTTACTTCAGACTAAATACTTGTCAACAGTCTTGCGGAATTCCTTTTGGATATTTTTAAATGACCAGAAACAGGTCTAATAAGCCTTTCCCTGGAAAGGCCATCATAGGATAGATTCTGCTTATTATGCATTACTTTCTAGAACTATGCATCTGCCTTTTATACTGGAGGCATTATTTTCAAATTACTCAAGTGTTTTAAGATGCTTTTGGTAAARGCCTAAGCAAAGTATAAAGGCCAATCTGTTTTCCACATAGTAGATTGTTGTTCAAGAGTTTGTGCCAGCCAGTACAGAGTGCAATCATTCCTCTCAAGAGAGATGAATTACTCAACTGCYTCAGCTTCTGCTGCCCCACATTCTTATCTTTGTACTGTTGGAGTGGTCTGCTCCTCTTGTGGAGCAGACTGGTAGAAATGTAAATGTCTAGCATTGTCTCCTTGATAAAACATCTTCACCTGTGAGCTGTTTTGGATATGCACCAGTTTTCACTACAATGCAGTTAATTGTGCTTTTGAGATTTTTTTTGTTTGAAAGAAAACCAACGGATTTTTTTAATAGCGCTGTGTACAGCAGTATCTTACAAAACTGCTGCAAATTTGCAGAAGTTGAGTTATTGATTGATACACTGATACATGGCAACAGGCCAGGTAATTTATCTTGCCATTTTTCTGTTGAGAAAATTTTGTTTAGGATTATAATTTACTCAGGTGTTTGACACAGTAGGGACTGTGAAAAGATTATGTCCAGCTAAGATTGCCTGAATCAACTGTATTTGTGTCTTTGACTAATTTTCTTGTGAAATAGGCAGGACTATATGCCTTCAACATTTAATTTTTTAGAAGTTTTTATTTACTACATGCATACTTCAGTATAGTTACTGCTGAGTTTCTTAACATGCCTGAGTATTTTTCCACCTTGCTTGGGGTTAAAATGTGACTTGGGTGTTACTGAAAGGCAACTCGCAAGTGCTGTTGCCCCTGGCAGCAAAATCCTTTGACTTTGGCAGGACAGTRTGGAAGCACATAGGCAGCTCTTGCAAAGCAGTGAGTTCAGTCATTATCAAACCAGCAGCAAATACTGATATTTATACCTGGGGGTGTCCAGAAAATCTTTGCTAGAGTGGACCACAAAAGCCAGTAGCCTTGGAGGAAACACAGTAACTGATGTAACAGAGATGGTGTACACTAGTTCTCAAAATAACCCACAAAMCCTTCATTTRCAAAASAAAATTATATTTTGCTCAGAAGAAKTAATGTTTGCATAAACAACATAATTTATTTTAGATTAGGAGCAGAGCACTTGCAGATGCTAAAAACATGTCCTTTGTTTGTGTGTCAACAGTGCACTCCCTAGGCTGAGCTGGTGGGGGGAAGATTATCCAGATATTTGTCTACCCAACCTCTGGAATTGATGCTGGGGTCAAACACCACCTGTTCTGGAGGAAGGAAGCATCTGTGTCAAGCACTTAGTTCACGAGTGTGGTGAAATCTATTTGAATTGTGACAAGACATTAATGCAGTTTTAGGTGTTGCCAGTTTTCCCAAATAAATAAAAAGTAATTCATATGGCTAAAAATTGAGTGTGCCAAATGGCCTTGCAGGACTTTGATGTCTTTGCTATATTTCACTTTGCATCAAGAACAGTGTGTGGCTTTCACTGTAAGGAGACAAAGTCTGCAAAATAGTGCTTACTTGACCTTCCAATAATTATGCAAAGCAGTTGTTACTTGTAGATTTTAAGACCCAAAAGCAGTTACTAGATAGCTGCAGACCACAGAACCTTTTCTCGATACGGACATTAATTTGAAACGCATGGGGTTTTTTTACTTAAAGATGACTCAGTAAGATATTCTATTTGTTGATAGTTACAATATTAAAAATGCTTATTCACTAAAAAGCAAATCAAGAGATCACAGATTAATGTTTACACTACAGACTTTTTAAACAATAGGCTGTATAAATCCCACCCAAAACCACTGCAGATAGTATGAAATCTSTTACTGTCTGCTGGYATTTGTGGAGTATACAATTTYATTTTAGCTTTCTTTTGAATAACCYGATMGGTTAAAGTTCTTTAGGTCCTGCCTGAGGCAAGTTTGACAGCTGTGACTAAAAAGAAACTTTTCATTTTGTCTTAAATGTTTTTTTAAGGTGTTGATTCAACGACTAAATGCAGAATACCAGTAATGACTTCACTAACATCATGTACTRTCTTAATTATACTAAATACAAAAGCAGAAATTACATATTCATTCTAAGGATATTTATGTATTAGTGTATAATTCTCCTGTTTATCACTTCAAGGATGACTGAAACTGCACACTAAAGTGCACCTTCAGCTGATTTCCTGGTCCTTGCTGAGTTTGCTTGAGAGCCTTTTGGGATATAGCTCTCCATTTTAAACATAAGATTTCATGCTTATTCTTCAAAATAATGCCATTCTAAAATTGAAAAATAGCAGAAGCATTATACTTTGTAACTGAGAGCTGGACAACATTCTGATCTAAACATGAATTATAAATGACTGAGTAGTGCATACCTGATTTTGCACATGAGGTATAACAAATTGCTGAGTTACATGTGCTCTGCTAATCCTGCATCGTGGCAATTTAAACAGCAGTGCTGCTAACAGCTCCTTATYTCTTTTTAATGTCATCTGCATACACCCACATGTCTATAAAAGCATACACACAAACAAGAGAGGTTCAAATGGAATTGCTCCCTCCTGGATGGCGCCTGTTTTAGTCACTCCTGTGGATGCAGTAGGATGGGATATTTGATTGCTCACACAGAATAAGCTTCAGATAATCTCAATCTTTTTTGAAGTATTTGTTTAATTGAGAGTGTATCCTGGCTACTGGTGTTAATACTGGTGTATCCTGGCTTTGAAAGTGTCTCCAAAACTTGTGAGCATTGAAAATGCCAGAACAACATCAACATTTAAGCAATAGCTTCTGCAAATTAGAATATTACTCACTGTGAAACTGCTGAAGTAACAGAGAAAAAAAATCTCATATTAATGGAAATAATGATGGTGTGGGGAGTTTAGCTTTTGGATGTGCATCACATGTGGAGAGGAGAGAGACCATCTGCTGTCTAACTCAATGCTGTTCTGGTGAGAAGAGCTGTGTGAGGAGCTGATGGGAAAGCAGTGAGTCTGTTTTGGCAGCAGCCAGGTGGGCTGTTCTCCCAGGAGATAAGCTGTGGGACAGATAATGGATCAGAAAAGTGGCTTCCACAGCTGGAGGTGATACTGGTGTTAGGTGGATTGGCCAATGTTCTTGATAGACTTGAGTCTGCATCACTGCTTCTGGAGTGCTTCTGGAGAGGTGGTCACATTTTTAATCTGAGTAGTGGCGAAAGAAATCTGCTTTACTAAAAAAATATTGCTAGAGGTGATCTTCTCTGCAGAAACAAGAGGGGTGGTGGCCTACAGGGAATTGTTTTTTTACTAGGGAAAACTTCATTTTGAAACTTGAGTTTGTTTCTAGAGCTCTGTCAAAAAATAAGTATTCAAAGTGTGAACTTGTATACCTCAGCAGTATACATACATCACCTTCTACAAACTGATCTCGATGGCCCAAGTGCTTCCCATCTCTTTTTTTCTGATGAGATTTTTTTGTTTCCTTCTCCTCCTTTCCATTTTACCCTATTTTTCTTAGCTCAGTTTTCTTTCTTTCACTGTTTCAATCCTTCTGGAGTAATTGCTTCCAGTGAAATCCAGTTCTCAACTATCTGACATTAAAAAAAGAATTTTGGGCCACTAAACTCTCACTAGCTATTACCCTCTTCCCTTAGGCTTGCCTAAAGAAGGCAARGACGGGACATATGGTCTCTTTACCCCCATCTATTCCTTATAGATCTAACAGATGTCTACCAGCCTGTTCATAACCATATCAAAAAACTGCCTAATACAATAATCTTAGAAGCAGTGGGTAATTTTCTTCCATAAAAAAATCACAGGTGTGGAACACTGAGGGTGACAAACTCACCAGCTACCATCTCTCTACCAGGTCTGCACAGGGAAAAGCAAAAATGGTTAGCACATTGCTTTATGGCCACAGACTTGACTGCATCTTGAAAATGTTCCTTCTTCTGCTTCACAAGAGAGTTTGAAGATGAAAATATTCTTCCAAATTAAAATGTTTTTCTATAGCCATAACATGCATTGGAATTAATAAAGAATTTAATTTAAACAGTAATAGAAACCAAGAACAATGGTCTATGTTTCATTTCATGGTAGATAAAGAAAGTCAGCCTTATTTCTATTTCATTTATATTGTGAAGTTCAAACTCAGGTGAAAGCTGTGGCTTATGATTGAAGTCTCCCTCTTGCTTAGGCTGCTGAGCCCTGCTCACTGTTGAGGCTGCATGCATATCTTAGGTATGTTCCAGTTTTGTCTGTGTGTGTGCTTTTTTGTGCCTGCAACATGACTACAAAATTCCCATTATTGGTTTTTGCAGTGAAATTCAATTGAGCAATACTGAACCAACTGGTCACATTGTTGTATGGAGAAGTCCTGGAAGAGTGAAATTTATGGTATTGATATTTCAGGCCTATTGTTTAGGAAGCTCAAGTATTAAATTAGGTGTTTCAGTAGAACATGTGTGAGTTATTAGAGTAYATTCCTGAGCTGCATTAACTTGCTGTCAGTTACTTGCCTCCTGATAACCAATTCATAGAGAAGTTGTCTTGAAGATAGTATGTAAGGTGGGAGATGCAACCTGTGTATTTCTGATCTCTCTTCCCCTTGTTTTATAGAAAATGAAAAACAATACTTTTAAAAGTGAGTGATGTTTGTGCAGGCTGGGAATATGTCTGTGTGAATTTGGTGTTGGTTCTGTGAGCAGCATCTTTATCACAATCTCTGTTTTGACAGGAGGCTTTCATTTAGCTTTTTATAGTCATTTTAGAAGAGGCATTTGCATGTTATAGCCAAACTGCATCTGGGAAATTGTGACAGGAGCAATCAGACTGTGGATGTTTTTACAGGTAAAACAAGCAGCTGATTGCCAGCAACACGGCTCAGCCTTGCAGAGTAGGGCTGGGAAGAGGAACCTGGAAATTCCTCATGAGAAGTGCAGAAACCAGGAGGTGTCAGAGGGTTTTTCAGAGGCTTTCCCCGAATGGAAACCACTGGAAGCAAACAAGGAGCATTATTATTTGTCCAAAGTGCTCAAACCAACCTGGATTAGTTGTTGCTCATGGGTGTAACTAAGATGGGAATGAACAGTCATGGCGGTTGTAGGAAGGAAATACTTTAGCTCTGGGTCTTAAGGAGCAGAATTTCAGAGACTTGAGATTCTGGTGAAAGCCAGTCCACCCTTGGGGAAGGCATGGAAAAGACAGCAGTAGGGTGGGCAAGACGTGAATCCTGTTTGATCTTTTTTTTCAATACAGAGTAAAACTAAAGCTTTTTTATATTCCTCATAAAATTGAAGCAAGAAGTAGAAGCTGTGAAGACTCATGAGTGAGTAGCTAACAGAACAGCTCTTGGAGCTGGCTTGTGAATCGCTCCAGCTCCTTGCTCTGCCTGGTTTAGGCACAGCCCTGGGGCTGTGGTACCGACCACTGTCACTTTGTATTCCAGCTGCTCAGCCTTGGAGGTGTGCAAGGATCAGAGTATCTCATCACCCAGTTAGATTGGTTTCTATTTTGATGAGAACCTACAGCTGAAAAAAAATATCATGAATACAATTCAAATACTTTTGGGGACTCACTTCACGCAAGGACACATCATATATATAAATTATGGTGTGCAGGGTACATATAAAATTCAAATAAACATTTTAGGATATACTTTCATTGTACCTTTAACTCCATTATGACAGTCTTATGTTACATAACTCAACTTTAATAAGCTGATTAAATTTTCATAGAGCTTGTGCTGCCAGCACTGCTAATGTAATGGAACTTTAATTTGGTATAACATTTTACTGTTTCTTAAGGAAATGAGGTTTGTGCAACTGCTTTTTGCCTGTCAGTCCTCTACATCAAGATTTGACCAGCTGTACTAGCTCTCACTAATAGKAGTGAGGTTTTCTGCAAGCCTTGAAGAAAATTAARTTCTTACAAGTTTCATAGTGTCCGTGGCTCAGTAAAGAGGAARAAACCCAAGTCAGTGCTCCTGAGTGGAAAGCTGCTACATATTTCCCTTGGCAGCAATCAACACGGACATACTCTGGGCTAAGCATAGCAGGCGGTGTCTCCTGCTCAGAGGAGATGTCAAGGAGTACATGTGCTGGGAAAGAAACTGAAATTATTTTGTTTAAGAAGCATGAGAGTAGTAGGACTTCAGTTTGTAGGAAATCTTGTTTCATTACATCTGTTGACCACAGAACAAATGATTACATTTTTTTTTACTTTCACCGTTCATGTTTCAGTTTTCAAGTACATAATTACTGAATTCACTAACCATGCAGTTTTAGACATAAGATGCCTCAGAGATGAGAACAAGTGGAAAACTGAGTCTATGTACATTTATGCTTAATGTAGCTAAAGCTATTTTGCTTTATATTTTATCTTTAGCAAAGCCATTTTTTTGTTTTGTTCTCTGGCAGTAGTCTGAGATACAGCTCAGCTGTCTGATGTACAGCTTCAGAAATACTTTTGTCTGGTCTTTCAACAGATTAACATTAGTTCTCATTAAATGTCTCTGCAGAAAAAAGACCATTTAAAAAATAGACTTCTGTATGGAGTCACAATTAATTTAAGTACTTTGCCACTGGTGTTATTTTGAGAGCTAGTAATTCATGTTCTCATTTTTGCTAGTATCAATGTATTTACTTTTACTGTACTATGACAAAAGGATTTGAGTCTTGTGAATAATTTCTAAAAACAAAGCATAACATTAGTTCAGAAGTTTTGCTTTTATAAAAGGTAGAGTGGCCTTTGGCAYCAAGCCAGAATGAAGAGAAGGAAATCAAATAATGCACTTTATCCAGGCTGAGTGAATAAAAAACCTTTATGAGTGCTGTAAAGTTTGTTAAATTTGATATCTGACTGACAGAGATGTAGATTCCCAGAATGAAGAGATGTGACTACCACTGACCTGCCCTTGTCCTCCCTGAGTCACCAGTGTGCCAGGCAGCTCATCAGAGAGCCTGTGGTAAGACAAGGGACACAGAAGAATTGGTATTGCACCCAGAGGAGATCAGTTTTAATAAAAAGGAATACTTTGAATGAAATGTGCAGAAATRGTGCAAAGAGGACCTAGGATCAAAACCAAAGGTAAATGATAGGTCAGCATAAAGGCATAAAAGCATCTGGAAAAGGTTAGAAAATACCTTAAAAATATGAATAGGTAGAAATTTTAGAAAAATGTTTTGATGTGCAGGTGAACTATTTTGCAAAGTAATTGCTTAGGACAGTTCATTTTGCAGATGAMAAACTTCCAGTGAAGGTATAATTGGAGAACTACAATTAGATCAACAGAAGTTGACCATGTGTATATGGTTATACAGATAATATAATAGTTCCACCTATTTTTTGRAATAATATTAATAAGGAAGTGACACAGTAATCCAATTATTTCAAAAGTATTTTAAAATTATTAAAAGGAAAAATATTTTGCAAAATTGTGTATTGATGTTATCATGATAGTTTGCTATCTCTAAAGAGGTTAACAAAATTCCAAAGGACAGCCAAAGATTGATAGTTCTGATAGAGGGTAAGAGAAATAAATTTCTTTGTGTTCAAGGGCATAAGGTTAGAAGAGGTTAAGGACAAAGGTGTTTATTGAGGAAATGCAAACGCTTTCTTTAGGCTCCTAGTTGCTGTTTTAGGATGTTGGAGTAGATTAAGCTAAGCTTTGGATACCTGCAGCATTTATGCCATCTACAGTCTGCTCTGAAATCCTGATCTTGGGGACATATGCACACTTCAACAGTCCTCACCTGTCAGACTTTTAATTTAGAGGGTCTACTTAAATACAACATGACTTCTTTCCAGACTTCATATGTTAGGAAAACCTCAAGAGGAGGGTGGAGAAGAAAAGGCAGTAAAGTGGAGTTACCTTCTCAAATTAGGACATAGCTGGAGCATGGCATATAATGTCAACACAGTCATAAAATAGGGAATATAGTTTGTTTTGTATGAGCCAGCCTAAGCAATGCCATGGCATATTCAAGAAGTTTAATATGTTTGTGCCATCAGTGCAGATGTGGGAAGGACTGTTAGGTAAACTCGTAGGGCAACAACCACATCAGGTACTGGGCTCTACCTGTCCTGGGGAGAGGTCACCTGCTGCTGCTTCCGGATAGCTGAGTACATGGCATACAKATAAACTTCATAGCCTTAGCTGTCACCCTGTTTTTCTTTGTGAAGCATTTATGTCAAGTCTGGGATCTGTATAGAAGTGCATTAAATCAGTGAAATGTCCTTCACTGGTGGTGTGGGGACTTTTTGCCTGTCTTCCATTTGGTTTCTGAAGCCTCTAGGATTAACCTTCAGCCTAAATGAGTCAGGCAATCCACTTACATTCCACTAGCAGTGCACTGTATTTTCAGCAACTCAAATATAATTTGTTTTAGTACAGTTAATGATATATATCATCGTATTTTCTGGTACTGAGTTATATTTAATAGAGTTGAAACATCATACAACATATAAACCTTAAAATGGCCTTTACTTTTTCTCCTAGTTTCCTGCCTCCTCAATATGATGTCCTTTTGTTCTGGTTGTTTTTTATGCTCTGGGTAGGCAGAGGGAGGTGGTATGACTTGAAATTAAAGGTTCTAAGTTTGTAATGTTTGAAACCCATCAACATTACTTTAGGAGCCTCAATAATCTAAGCGTAAAGGTAGGTGTGAGGGCAAACTGAGGATGTGTGTTACATACATGGGAAGTAGACAGATGGGAGATGGGTGTCTCCAAATGCTGGACATTGGGATAGAACCTAGTGGTCTCTAGCTACTCAGGGAGAAGAGAGGTAGGAACCTGCACTTAAAATTTGGTAGGTTACATTAAAAAATTGGCTGGAACATGGACAGAGCATTTGAAATRTGGTTTTATGTGAAACTTGTCATTGTGTTTCATTCCTAATTATGCTGAACTAATTTAGGAKAAATCTCTGTCTAGCATAGGGCAAGAGCCAAGAGGTGTAGGTAGGGGTTTTACTATCCGATACTGCTGATGAATTCACTGTACTATATACATAAAATTAAATATTTAAGTATATAACCAGAGAATACAACTGGTCTGAAATAAGACCGAAAGAAGTTAAAGGAGAGCATGATCAAATGTTGTAGAATAAAAAGGCAGCAAGTTGTTCATGTTGTTCTCAAAACTTCTRACAATTTATTTGGGTTCTTCAGAATTCATTCTGCTGCAGCTATATGCAGATGAAATTTTATTACAGAAATTGAGAGATACTCTTCCTTTACCACTACTGGTTTTCCTGGTTGGTGGAAAAAAAAAATAAAAGGAAAGTCTGTGCTTCCAAAAAACTTTGTCTAAATATAAGGCTGAACACTATGACTGGTGATGTTTTGTAAATGTTTAGTGTACTGAAGAAAGACTTTGGTCAAAAAGGAAAGTATTTCCATAGGGGACTCTGAAGAGGAGCACTGCTTCTTTTAAGCAGATGGATAGGTAGCTTTTGAGAGTCTTGACATGCTGTGACAAGCTCACAAYCTTAGAGGCAGGCATTCTGCATCAGGTAAAATAAAAGGGGTTGGATCCCATCATAGAATCACAAAATGGTTTGTGGGGGGACTTTAAGATCATCTAGTTCCAACTCCTCTTCCTTCAGCAGGGATATCTTCCACTAGAGCAAGTTACTCAGAGCCTCATACAATCTGACATTGAACACTTCCAGGGATGGGAAGTGTTTCCTCTGCCCAATTTCTCTGGGAAACCTGTGCCAGCGTCTCACACCCTCACAGTAAATGATTTATTCCTAGTATCCAATCTAAACCTACCCTCCTTCAATTAAAGATCATTCTCCCTTGTTCTGTCAAGGTGCCCTTGGGAAAAGTCCCCTTCTTGCTTTCTGGTGAATGCCTTTAGATACTGGAAGGCACTATAAAGGTCTCCCCAGAGTCTTCTCTTTTCCAGGCTTAACAGTCACAGCTGTCTCATCCTGTCTTCATAGAGAGGTGCTCCAGCCCTGTAACCAACTTCATGGCCCTCCTCTGGACTCCTTCCGACAGGTCCTTGTCCTTCTTGTGTTGGGGACCTGGAGGTGGACGCAGGGCTCCAGGTGGGGTCTTAACAGAGCAGAGGGGTGGAATCACCTCACATGGCCTGCTCTCRTGCCTGTTTTGGATGCAGCCCAGGATATGTTTCACTTTCTGGGCTGCAGGTACACATTGCTGGTTATATTGAGCTTTTTGTCCAAAAACATTCCTAYGTCATTCTCCCCAGGGCTAGTCTTGATCTGTTCTCCAGAAGGATTGCAGAGGCTTGGCAATTTGTTCATAACTACTATGATCAGCTCCTACCCAGTTCAAATGTCACCAAGATGTTAAATAAAATGTGTTCTAGTGTTTCTTTTCTTCCATAAATTGCAACTGAACACCCATTTACCTACCCCAAGTCTTTGTTTCTGAAGGAGTTTTTGCAACTACTTATTGGAGAATGTGAGTAAAGACAATGCATTTCAAAATCAGATGTGGAAGATCTTGTTCAGGGTTTGGCTTCAGGTCAGACACATAAATCTTAAGTACCAGATATGGTTCTTGTGATCATCTGGCTCTTTGCTGAATGTTTGTTTTAAGAGTCYTTGGCTCCATAATAGATATTTTTCTTCTAAATTAGTTTCTATAAAAGTTCTTCATTTTACTTGGTAGTCTCGTAGCAGAAAGCAGCTCCTTGGAGAATGTATGATAATGGTGTAATATTGAGGCGAAGTTCTGGCAGGATTTCATGGACTACTTTTATAATGTTTCTACTTGATTTTCCCATTATAGGCTTATAAAGCCAAGATTATCTTAAGCATGTCAGTCCTGTTTAAATCCAGTTGGTTATTTTTATTATGAAAATTAACATTTTAAAGTGCTTTGCTGGATTGGGGCCCAGATGATTGTTAGATCTTCCAAATTAAAGCTTCCTTGATCATCATAATAAGGGAATTATAGCAATAATTATTAATGAATAGTATTACTGTGTAAATTCCCCTGTGAATCTAACTGCATATAGGAATTAGAGCATTGGTTCCAATAGTTTATAAATGTGCCTCAGCAATCTTACTGCAATTTATTTACCTTCTTGCTTACTGATAATTATTTCTGTTTCTGATAAAAAGAAATCATTTGTGACTTGGAGGTGGACTGTGGATCACATAGGAGTAGATAATAAATCTTCAAAATTCTCCCTGTTGAGGAAAGCAAGAAAGTCTAAGCAGTCTGAGTTGACCTTTAAAAGGTAAAAATCTTTCTTTTCAAATCCAGGAAGAAAAGCAGCAGAGAAGTTAGGAACCTTCAAATGTGTCTTGTATCTACGTCTTTGTTTCAGTGAAAAGGAGAATTTGAAAATAAAAATGACTTTACATAGTAACAAAACCAAGGCTGGGCCRTTTTGACAAGCTGTTCCTACTATTCAGTGAGCACTTCTACAGCTCATTGAGGTGARCATACAAGTGGTAGCACTAACACACTTGATCTTTYCTGCTGGTTTATTCATTATTGTTTCTTGACTCTCCATTGTGATAAACATTCAGGGAAGAGTCTTTACTGCATTGCTCTCAGTGGCAGTTTTGAATGGTGAAGCAGTTTAGGGCAGGTCTCATTTTGCTGGCATGGAACAGTATTTAGGAGTCTTCTTTAACTTTTATTTTAATAAGCCTAGGATGATTGCAAGGAAACTTCTGCATGTCAGCAGCCAGGAGAACTCATATATTTCCCTCATCCAGTGGGATGATGGGGAGCTGCTGCTCTTTCTCCTTTATCAGAAGCAGCAGCTTCTGATAAAGTTCAAGGCTTGGGTGCCCAAGTTATGATCACAAGTCCTATACCTCAGCTTCCCATGCCATCAGTGCTCYCAGTCTGGGCATGATTGGTGTCCAAGAGAAGCTAAATGCTGTGGTGAAAGGGCATAGAGAATGTGGCTGTCTGGAGTCACATGAGAAGTAAATGTCATGTGTTGTAGTACCATGCAGAAGTGGGCAAGAAATTGAGAACCACAAAAGCTGGAGATGCAACTAGGTTTTAGTTGGGTTTGGTRTGTGTTGTGTTGTTTTGTTGGTTTAGGKTTTTTTTTCTTAAAAATGGTCAGAGTTTGAATCTTTAAAGGAAAACCCAGAAAAGTGAGCTGGTTTGGTAAGAAGGGCAAAGGCTATCGCAGGGCAATGTTACGACTATTTGTACTGCCCTATGTCTAGATGTGTTTTTGAGGAATTATTTTATGATGAACACTGTAGGTATTTTCCAGACACATTGCAGAACTACAGAGAGAGTTGTATGAGAGACATTGTCTGTAGTTTATCTCTGATGGCTTTGTTGTCTGCTCTTAATGTCATGACAACTGAAGTCTTGTATGTTTCCTTTTAAAGCAACAGTGGTGTTCATTGATATCTCAGCTTGTTTTTATGGAGATAGCAGATAAACATAACTAACTACTTTTGTGAGAAGCATAACTAAATACTAAGAAGCAAACATTTCCCACACTACACTAACCCTACAGTCCTGCTAAAGTTTATAGAAACTGCCACTAGCTCTATAGCAAAATTGCAGCCTGTAGGTTAGAAAAAAATTCTTCAAACCCTGGCCACAGTTTTAAGCTTGTATAGTCATTTAAATGTCACTAATTTGTGCTCCATGTTTTGTACAGTGTAGCAGCAATTTTGTTTTATATTAGGAAATAAGAGGAAGAAGAGGCATCTATCAGATTCAGTGCTTCTACTACAAAAGATTACTAGCTTTTAAAGATGTGATAACATATCAGTAATCTGGAAATACACTGGTAAGATCAAAATTGAAGGATTGAGGATTCCTGTCCTTCATTGTCAGGTTATCTTAGAATATTACTCAATCTGATAGGAACAAAACCTTTTATGTGCTTTATGGCAGAAAATGCACTGAAAACAAGGGGAAGAGGTAGAATATGGCCAATATTTAAGTTCAAGACTAACTTAATTTGCTCTTTAGAGGTCAATGAATAGATTTATATTTAAGTCTCTAATGGATAATTCTGTTATTTACTTTTAAAGTTGTATGCCTGAAGTTGTTTTATTTTAGACCATCGTCATGCTTGAAAGAAATGAATAAATTCTGTGAGAAATTGGGTGAA
Organism: Cardinalis cardinalis; assembly: GCA_014549065.1. NCBI lineage: Eukaryota > Metazoa > Chordata > Aves > Passeriformes > Cardinalidae > Cardinalis > Cardinalis cardinalis. Next base: position 4,365,021 of record JACDOX010000013.1, read on the forward strand.
ACTTCAGTATAATGAAACTTCTCAGAACAGGTGGGCTGTATCAGTGACATTTAACTAAATCTTAAGTGCCAGATGGTGTATTTGCAATTTATTTCAGGATTTGGCCATAGATTCATTGTTTGTCAGTACCCATATACTGCTGTTATAAATAAAAGCTTTATATACAGAATGCAGTCCACCACTTTCTGTAAATCTTAAAAACTGCAGCCCTCAAACACACAATTAAGCTAACACAAAAGGACAGTACCTTTTGATATTTTTCAGAAGTTAGTTTTCATGTGGGGTAGCTAGAAGACTTGCATATTTGTACTTTTTCTTGATGTTGCTACTTTCCTTCATGGACACTTCTGGTGGGTCCATTAAGTTGTTCACTGCAGTTTCCTTTCCTTTGAAGCATGCTGTGCATTTTTCTTTCAAAAATACAGTCTCTGTATGCCTGTTAAGATCTCAAGTGAAAAATAACTAAAAAATTAACAGGCAGCTTATGTCAACTCAGAGGCCCAAATAGTTACATTTCCATTATTCACCTCACTAGTCAGATGGAGAACTGAAAGATGGACAACTACAAAAAGGCGGTAATTTAACTGTTTTGGTGGATTTTTTTGGGGAGGGGGGTGGGGAAGGAGGTTGACTGTTTCTTAACTTCTGCATCCCATAAGGCACAGTATTTAGTCTTACATGGTGATTTGACTCCTATGGAACATTTCCTGTATTTGTCAAGGAGCTGCTGTGAGTTTTTGCAGATGTCAGTAATTGAAAGAACAATTGGAAAATTTTCTTTAATTTATCTTCATAGGACCATCCGTGCTTCAATGCAGACATATGTCTCTGCAAACAGTGGGAGAATGTTGCAGTCCTTCAGCCATCCCATCATTTGCCATGTAAATGAAAATGTTTGGTCATGGAACTATATCAGTAAAAAACACTGGCCAATGACTAGAAATACTTATTTTGCATTAAATTGCTTACTTTTTTTTATCCCTGAAATGTTTAGCTTAATTTGTCTGTATTAAAAAAATTGATGAACATTTAAATGTGTACAAAAGATGTGTTTATGATACTATGTCATCATTTTTCATTTTGATTTTTGCTGTTAAAATCAGATAAACTGCAGTGCTGAAGTCATTGGACTAAAAGTATTTTTCTTTCAGAAATAGACCACACCCATTCAAAAGTATCCTTTATTTGTTTTTTACATACTTACTGTTTACTCATTCAAAACCAATATTCCCACAGTATATCTCATGGTAGCATTTCACTTTGGGACTAGAAATCGAGTACTTCCTCAAAACAATTCCCAGTTTTGTTTTAGTACCATTGCTTTAGCTTATTCTAGAACAAGCAAAAGAGCTTGCATACCCTGTGTAGTGGTTGTGACCCCTTATGTTTTATAGTTGATTATCATATGTTGTGCTTCTYACAAAGTGCTGTCTACTATTCCTTTGTCTGTTCAGACAAAGTTTTAGACATTAGTCTCTTCATTCAGATTGCAGCCATAGAAATAGCCTAATCTGTATGTCCTGGTGAAATCTGCTGTTTGTTGGAAAAAAAAAAAAAAATCACGTAAGACTCCAAAAAGTTTATGCAGCATGGGGAGGAGGGAGTAAAAAGTCACGTAAACCATTTGCGCTGATATAGGTTAGCAAATAAGGCTTAAATGAAAGAAAGTTTCTCCTTCCCATTTTTTATAGAATTTGTAATCCTGGTCTGGCTTAATTTTGTTTTCCCCCAATGGTGAAAATTTACATATTTAATTGGTTTTCCACTAAATTCTCACAGAGTTTTCTGCTTCTACTAATTGCTAGGCTCTTCCCCCTGCAATCTGTGATGCATATTTAGAACTCCTCATTTCATATTGTCTCTTCATTTGCAGTTAGCAATTTCTCACAGTGCATTTCTAAGGTGGAAGATTACAAACATGATTGTTCCTGGATTTGAGAATGAATATTATTGCAGGGGAAATTCCTTCCTAGGAGAACCCAAATGTCTGATTCAGTTTTTATTTGGAGAAACACAGTTGTTCCCAAGCAGAAAAGAACTTTTTTTCTCTATTTGTATTTTTATGTTTATTTTCTCTGGTCAGACAGAGCTAATGCTGTGTGTTGTGTGATGGAAGTGTTGATTAAGAGAACTGTGAACAAACATAGATGAGAAATTCAAAAGCCATGCTCTGGCAGAGAGGAGAAAGGGCTGGTGGTAAATAGCTGAGAATGATTGTCATTGAAAATTGAGGCTGTTGGTAGCACAGAAGTGGGAAGCTTTCTGCCTATTTTGTGTCACTTTTTGCTTCTTTACTGGCAAGCTACTGATCTTGATTGACCTGCATTTAAAACACTTCGTGGTACTGACTAAGAAGTATGTTTGACATGAGGATAAAGATTAAATACTAGCCTCCCACTTCAGTTTTCCTGTGATTTTCATGCACCCAAATGCTATCTCATGCTGCTTATTAGGAATCACAGTAACATTTTTTCATTCAAAAATGTAGCATGACATGCAAAATTAGTAAAGACCAAAATAAAATTAAGTGAGAGAATAATCTATTTCTTCTAGTGGCTCAAAAGGCATGCTTATTTCCTCCATCATTGCAATGACAAGGACAGCAGTCCACTCTGAAAAGCTTTCTCTGAGTTTGCAGACTGCGTAGAAAACAGATAAAAATCCAAATGTGCAGATTAAAATGTGAGCAGGTGAAAAYGCCTTCTTACTTTCATGTACTTTGTCATGAGTATTAATTTGCAGAGAGAATATAAGTTGGTATTTCTGTGCTTTGGCATCTGAAATGCTTTTTAGGGCATCAGATTCCTGTGGCCACAAGATCTCTGAATTGGGAGCATGCTGTTCCCCAGATTTCTGGAGTTGGCAGGGTGCGTTCAGCAGAGGCCTCTGCTGCAGCACACAGAGGCAGAGTGGGCACTGTCATGATTTCAGTCTTGCCCTTCTGACACATGCTGTGCTTTTGGAAGGACCTCAGGCCTGCCCTGTTGCAATTGTCTTGTCCAGAGATCTGGATCTGTGGCTGCCATCAGCTCAGCCCCAAACTGCTTGTTCAGGGGCTGTGGACATGTGCCTCCAAGGCAAGGGCTGCCTGTGGCCCCTGGCTACCCAAGCCCCTGCCCTCACCAGTGGCCCCCTCCGACCCAACTCCAGCAAGATGTTTGGATACAGCAGTTTGTCTCTTGTTTGTATGGTAAAAGGCTTGTCGTTAAAGCATTTCAGTCAGCTGGAAACATTTATTGGCTTGAGCTTCATGCTTAAAAAGRGCTGGCAGCCCTGAACTTGTTGCTATGCTCTGCACAGGCAGTGGCCCTGAATTTCTGCTTACTGTAATGGATACTTGGATTTTTCTCCTTTTTGGCAAAACACGTAATTCAGTTGATTCCTGTGGTGTACCCTGAATTTTTGTACGTCTTTGGATGAGGATATGGGAAGGACTCTGGCTTTAATGCCAGGCAGCCCAACACCAAATTGCTGCCGGGTCAAGCATAGGTTTGTTTTGTCTATCCTGTGATGTAAATTTTTACTATGATTAAAGCAAATGAAGGGAGTACATAACTAATGATGGCTAGAACAATCAATCCAGAGGTCAGTAAAGTCATAGAGGAAGCAAGCAGAGTAGAGTGCAAAACCAGCAGTACCAAAGATACAAGAAAAAAACATTTCAAACTGATTGTTTCCTAAGCTCAAAACATATGAAGAGGTTTAGTTGCTCTAAGGGTTGGCCAAGTAGCCTGAGGACAAGGATGTGACCAAAAAAACACGTGAAGAGAAGACCTGAAGAAGAGAATTTTCCCATCAGTATTACAGACAGTCTGTGCGAGCATATGCTGCAGCAAGTCATGCTGCACTTGATGCTAGCTTTGGATCAGCAGTGATTTGAAGTAAATCGCTCTGTAAATGTTGTAAACCATTTGGAGGGAAGTTTTCTGTGTTATCTTGGATACAGCCTTTGTTGCTGTTTGAGTGCAAAGGCCTAGGAGAACATGCAGGTAGTACTCTGTACAGCTCTGTATCTGTAACTGGCTCTTGGAGCTCTTGGGACATTTGGAGTGGCATTCTTCACAGTATATATGGAATCTCTTTTACACTTGAAATATGGTGATATGTATAGTAGTTTGTTGTACCAATAACTATGGTTRCTATCTTTTATTCTTCTTTTATTTTATATTATAAATAAATAGTATGATTTTTTTTTAAGCCTGTGCTATAATACAGAATACAATATAGTATAAGTAGTAGGGACAATCATCTTGGCATGAARTTTATATAATTGTATTAAATGTCATTATTGTTTTTGAATAATGTTTAAAGAAAGCATTTTTGTATAATTAGTATCTTTGACATCTTGGAGCACTGACTTAAACAGTAAAGCAGAACAAGCAGTGGTTTTGTTGTGGTACATGTTTAGCTATTGGTAGCAATGTGGTCCACAGAAAATCAAAGTCACATTTTCAGCTTAAATGGCAGTCTTGATTTTGTTCAACCTCATATGACTTCTCTGTAGGAATTGAGAGCCAGCTCAAATTCTATGCCTGACTCCATAGGTTCTATGAGATAGTTCTGGTTAAATTCCTATTGTTCTGTGCCCTCTGGTACTTTCCATAACTGTAGTGCTGAAAAGTCAGAGTCATCAAACAGAGATCACTTTAAACAAACAAGAAGTCTGTCCCTCTCCCAGTGAGAATTACTCATAGTAGTTGTCAGTGGAAGTATAACATAAAAGGCAAAGACAGATGGGGAATTCCAAAGAAACAGTGAAAGAAAATTGTCCATTGAGGATAGTGGTCTCAGCTTTCCAGAGCAGCCTACATGCTGTCAATTTAATTTGCAATTATCATAGCAAACAAGATTTAAGAAAGGGTTTCAAGGAGGGCAGTGCAGTAACTTTGCGGGTGTTGCAGAGTTCTTCCAAAGTGTGAAGTGTTATGGGAGGAAGCACAGAAGTGGTTCACTGAGAATTTAACAAGGACATAATGAAAAATAACTTGCAGACTAATTCWAAGTTGGCTGTTCAGTACCAAGTGAGAATAATAATGAGAGTAGTCCATGGAACCAATGTGAACTTGCTTTTATTTGACATACCAAAGAAAGAAGTGGAGGCAAGGAGAGAAGTCACACGCTCAGAGCAGCAGCGCTCTGATAAGTTGCTGTCTTTCTCCAGGCCAGAGGAAAATATTTTGTATTAATTTGTTTCTAAAATTATGAGAATCTGGACAAGGGTAGTATTAYGTGTATATTAAAAGATTTTATATGAGCAATATTATGCAGAAAGATTTTGCAAGTGAATTTAATGATCTAAGGATGATTTGGGTAAGAGATAACATTACACTGTACACAGGGATTCAGAAAGAATCTGGCAGAATAAGTTTGTGGGGGTGGGTAATGAAAACTCTAATTTATCTATGAGGAGCCTAAGCTGATGCCTGAATTTATTGTATTAGAAATACTGTCTGAGATAYCAATTTGAAAAGAATGAGGTAGTATTGAAGTAGAGGTACAGCATCTAAAGAAGAGATAGTGGTTGATACTGTGTCTGTCAATGAGATTGTACTAGAATAAAGTTTTAGGAGGAAAAAAGACCAAAAATTATCCAGAAAGCATAGAAGAAACCATGAAGTTGTTCCTTTGAATGACATCCAGAGCAACAGTTAGAGACATCAGGATAAGACTGTGCCTAGGTAGCCAAAACATCAGAAGTAAAAACTCCTAAACATGAAAAATTATTGGCATGTCAGGAAGAATGAAAACGAGCCCGCTTCCTGAGGCCTGGATAACTGCAAATGATAGAGATTTAAAGAGTTTAATTTGCACATTTTTAGTGGAAAAGGTAAAAGCCATCAAGAAAGTAAGAACATAAGGACTTGGAAGTGCAGGTAAATGGTTGGACTTGACGATCTCAAGGATCTTTTCAACCTAAATGTGTCCATGGTTCTATAAATCAAGGCTGAGGTTAGACTAGAGTGGGAGAATAACAAATGAAAAATAGAGGTGCATAAACCAGTAAAATTTGCAAAAACTAATTACAGAAATAAAATGAAGAGTTGTAAGATGTTTATAAGAAATGGCAGCATTTAATGGTTTTGTGGTCTCAGAATATACTCTGCTAAAAATGGGATCCTGTGATTGAGAGTACCTGACAGTCTACTGCCTAGTATGTCTCAAAACCTTACATGCCATGAGTGCTTTCCCATTCCAGATTGAAGAGAAAGTTCCCAATTCTGGAGTTTCTACTTTGAAAGGGTAATTTTCCAGGCGGGCTGGGAGGCTGTGTATTGTAATGGAACTGATTTTCATGATGAAGGATAAATCTTTGTATTTTTTCTTGTGGGTTTCTGACTTCTATCTAGGCATAGTAAAAATGMGAATGTCTCATTTACATGAGAAGTGTGGAATAGGAAGAGTAAAGCAAGGAGAGCAGGGCATTTTCATTATCTCCTTTTCATCAGCAACATATCAGGGAATGCTAAAATTACATTTAAGTACACAGAGAAGGCAATCAGCATGGATTGTCATATTGTCACAGCTTTTGTCAGCATGGATTGTCAGATATTTTTGGGCTGCTGTCTAACACAGTGAAATACCTAGGCAGTACTTCAGTGTAATGATACCTATAACACTCCTATTTCTGTTTGCTGATGCCAGTAACTTCAAGAAGACACTAGTTTGTCCAGTTTGTAGCTCTTACCCTTCTAAACTGTAAAACCCTTCTTATATTTATTTTCCAAAGAAAGTGTACCAGTTTCTATTTGTATTGTTCATGCTTCTTATGAAATTCGCTGATAGATGTAAGACTTTATTCTTCAGAGCTTTTAAGTCTTTTCTTGAGGAACCCACCATATTACATACAAATTCTAAAATATCAGGCAAGTGTTGCTGATCTTTTAACATTTTTTTCCTTGTAAATAGTTATTTAACTGATGTATTATAGTACCAATGACAATCACATGGAGATGTTTTCCATTTCAAACTAATGAATTCAATGAGTAATTTAACTTTCTCTCATAAAAAATGCAAAAAGTTAGTTTCTTTCTGAGTCAATGATCAAAATTCATATTCTGGACAGAACTGCCCAATATGGCACTTGTGTTGTGGCATTTACAAATGAAATCAGGTTTAAGCAATTGCCCATTTTCTTTAAGGAATCTCAAAAATAGCTTGAATAGGGAGAGTGATCATGTTCCTGGAATTACCATGTCTCTTTCCCTATGTCCGGGAAATATTCTTGTTAAATCAAATGAAGGGGAGATACAGTGACAGAATGAAATGCGTAAATTGAGTGGTCTGCATGTTAGTACCTACATGTGATTGACATGCTCTCAGTCTAATCCTACTGGGCAGAAATCTAACCAACCGAGTCCACAAACATAAGAATGATTCAACTTGCCCTTAAATAGAGCACAAGAGCTGAACAGGTTCTGACAGAGAATGGGCATCTTAGTCTTGCGTAGGCATGTGGTGATATCTGTCTAAATTTAAATGTCTATCTGGAGAACACTCCCAACACAGAAGTGGGAGATGTCCACTGTAATGGTAAGTGCAGGATGAACTAGTCTGCACTGCCTACATGAGCATTCTTTTCCCAGTAAATGTCCCACTTAGGACTGATTAGAGGAAGACCAGAGTGAACTCATGGGGATTTCATGACCTGGGGCATGAATCTCATCTTTGTGAGGTTTATTCCCATTCCAATCTGATTAATTAAGGAGTCAGATGCATAACATCACCTCATGATATGACTTGTAACTTCTACCTTAATGCTTGTCAGAGATTGTTGTGACCCAGCACTCAGTATTGTAATGGGTGAAGAATTTGACAAACTAAATGTCTGATTTTGATGTATCCCAAAGTAGTGATTAACTGCTGTTATATTATAACTTTGGTAGCTTTGAGAAAGGATGTACCAGGGGGACATATGGGAATTTCTTGGAGATACGTTTGCCAGCCCACTGAAATGTATGGGCATGCCTCAGCATAAGAGAAAGCAGTAGATGCTGGATGTACTGAAGGTGATTGCTTTGGTGAGAGACAAACAAAGGAAAACTTCTTCCTGAATTTCTGCTGAAAAAGCCTCTATTCATTCAAGTTTCCAGACTGTATGCCAAATCCTGCTTAGTCCAGACAGTTTTCCATTAACTTCCTTGGTAGGACTCTAAATGTGTACAATTGCAGGAGAGTTGATACTTTAGCCCAGATTCAGGTTTTCATCAATATGTGTCTCTGTGCTGCAGTTCCATCAAGATTTTTTGTTTTGCCAGGAATAAATAATTATTATTGTTATCTTACTAACTTCTTGAATATATTTTAAACTTCTTCTTGAATATATTTTAAGCAACCTCAATAAGAGATCTTTATCTTTTTGATGATGATGTATTTTAGTGATTAAGGAGCAGAGCCAAACTGTCAAGGGTAAGGAGTAATTCCATGGCTTTCAGGAAACTACAGGTCTGTGTGGTTCATGCACCAGTGTTCACACACAGTGCTGTTTGGCAACACCAGGGTAATCAAAGACCCTTGTTATTTTTAAATRCTGCTTTGGAGTTTCACCTCAGTCATGACTTTGTTTTCCATTTGTCTTTCTCTTATGAAACAGTGGCAGTTGTGGGTTTTGTGTGTATAGGAGGAGAAGCACATGCCAGTCAGAGATGGGGAGTGCCCAGAGGCTGCTGAAGATGTAGACTGAAGATAGGGTTGATACACTGTCAATGAAGCTGGTTTAAATGACAGGGGTGCAGGAAAAAGGAGTATGCTGAAAAGGCTGGAAGATGGTCAGATGTGTGGAAAGAAGTGGAAACTCTGCAACATATTTTAATTGATCTGGCAGATACAAATTATGTGCTTTGTGCTAGACAAAAATGATGTATCTATGCGGGTCTATGCAGATAGAATATGATATATGCACTCTCATAAAAGGATTCAAGTGAGAATGGACTTGTTTCCTGGTACAAACATGGTTCAGGTGTGTATGGGGCAAAGAATATGTTGTGGGGTAGAAAGCTTTTACATCTGCCCTGTGCTTTCAGACGTTCACTGTGCTTTGGACATGGGGTTAGGAAAACATACTTGCTTCTCATGCTGCACAGTCAAAGGAGTCTGCAGAGAATACAGACTTCAAATAAAAGGCTCAGATAACACAGCATTTTTTGGAGGTCAAAGAAATGCAGAGTCTAGATTAAACACTCTGCAATATGTAAATGCCACGTATGTTGGAGTTACATTTGAGTGCTGCAGGGGGAAGCCTGTGTCTGCATCCTGTTTTGGATGGAATATTGTTTGTTGCAGCACAGCAATTGCCCAGCCCCAATTGTTTTAGCGATGAGCTGATCGATACCCCATTACTGGATGTAACAGTTGCTGCAGGAAGTGCAGAGAAAATTTTAATGCATGAATTATGCATGCTGTCCTCATTCTTTAGTCTCAGAGCATAGTGACAGAGATTGTAAAGATGACTGGGGTAGTTTCTTGCATAAAGTGACTGCAGTGAAATGCTTCATATTTTCATGCACACAAGCAGCATTGAGTGGGACGGCCTATTTAAGAAGATATAAATCCCCAAGCTTACAGCTCAGAATGCTTGATTTGAAAGCAGTGCAGCCATGTACAGAGCCAGTTTTTGTGCTGTCTAAACCTGCTTTCTGCTGAAGGTTGGCTGAGGGATGCTAACGGCTGTGCTCTGCTCTGAGGTCACAGTTTGAAGTGTTTTTTGGTTGGTTTTTGTTTTGTTTTTTTTTTCCCCTGAAATTTGCTTTCTGCCGCAGGAGAGGATCTGTGAAGTTTATTGGTTTAACCACCCTTGTATTTTTTCAAAGATGCAAACTTGGAATAGTTACTATGAACAAAAGGACAAGAAGGAATTCACCATCTAAGGTAAAAAGGGATTTTTTTTTTATTTGTGGATTTGAGTGCAGTAGAGGGAATATGCTGAGAAAGGATTATGATGATGCAGTGTGGTTACATTGACTCAGATACCTGGGCTGGAATGCAGAGTCAGGATTTTCAGGTGGCTATAACTGCAGAGATCCTACTAGTCTGATTATTTTTAAATGGTTGTTTAAATGTTGCTGAGACGAAATACTGTGTTTGAATCCTGCAGTTTGTTCAAGAGTGTAYATTTCTGATCAATTTTTGTCTGCTATAGATGACTGCGTTGTGGGGAGGGGCAGGACAGTCACTGAGGTGATCAATATAATAACATGATCTATTTCATTAGAGCTCCTAACTGAATAATGAGAGTGAAATTTCATTGACCTTTTTTCTTCTTTCTGTGCATTTGCTGTAATATTTTTAAGCTACAGTAAAATGTGTGCCAGGAAAATGCATTCCAGAATCTACTGCTTGTCTGTCCTGTAAATAACAAAGATGATAATACTGTTACATTTTGGATAAAAATCTGTGCTTTCATTCAGTGAATAGACAAGCTTGTCCTTACTGTCCTTCAGAAAACTATGTACTTTTAGAAATTTTTCATATAAGTACAGCTATTTCTAATTATGGAACTTGCTGGAAATTTAAAAAAAATTAAAAGCACTCTACCTTTCTTTAATTTGACAGTTTTGGATATATTCAAGAAAATTGTCTAACTCATACAGATGTACAGTAAAGATGCCACCTTTTAAAATAAAAGTTAAACTACATTTTTAATTAAAATTGTTTACCACAGTAAATGCTGAAAAATTCTAGGTCATATTTTTTGCACTTGTAGATTTTCATATTTTGAAAAAGGAGTACAAATGCTTTAGCTTTTGTGTTCAGTAGCAAGAAGACATACCCATACTTTCAAAGAGATATATTGTCAGAGAGTATTGGGAAACAGCTAGTTTAGTAAACCTGAAAGCTGTTTCCTATGTGATCTCAAAGGCCAAGGTATTTCCAGTAAGCATTACAGGCATTCACAACAGTATGCTATGCTTCCTTGGCAAATGCCTTTTTATTTTGGGTTTACATTGTAATTTTACATTTGCATCTAATAACGCCTGATGGGCCAGTTTTGGATCCCTGACTTCTTATGCCACATTTCCACAGAAATACATATGGAGCCCTGTCTCAGTGAACAGTGTGTTTTTGCTCATTAATTACCAAATAATCAGCTGCAAGCACGCTGTACCAGAGATCAGGCATTGTTAGTATCGCCCGACTGAAACCGAGCGGTCGTGGGGCTGAAGCGGCAGTTTTCAACCCTGGGAAGGGATTCCTTGTGCGGGGGCTGCTCACGCCTGGGGCCGCCCCTTGCCACCGTCCGTGCCGTGCCGGGGGAGCTCGCAGGCCCGGCGGGGCGCTGCGGGCAGGGCAGGGCCCGGCGGGGCGGGGCCGGGGGAGCTCCTGGGCAGGGAGGTGCGGGCAGGGCAGGGCCCGGCCGTGCCGAGGGAGCTTCTGGGCAGGGCCCGGCCGTGCCGGGGGAGCTCCTGGGCAGGGCGGTGCGGGCAGGGCCCGGCCGTGCCGGGGGAGCTCCTGGGCAGGGCCCGGCCGTGCGCGGCCCCGGAACTCAGGGCGGCCTGCGGGATGCTGAGTCACGGCGGGGCTGGGGAGGGCTCGCCGGCCCCCGGAGCAGCTACAGTGGCGAGATCCAGCCTGGGGAAGGGAAACACACCTGGGGGTGGGGGTTAAAAATCCTGCCTGGCAAAGACTGGGTCTGGCGTGTGCGGAATGCCAGCACATTGCTGGGCGTGCGAGCGCTGGGTCAGGAGCGCGGCGGGAATGGCAGCAACTGTAGGGAGGAGCTCTCGCTGTGGCCCTAACAAGGAAGATGTGTATGATAGCTGGCTGCTCGCAAAGATGTTCGTCGGTCTTCATCTGCTATGGAGGATTTACTCTATTTTTCGTGCTTCTGCCATGAAATATTACCTGATGATTAAGCAGGCTTTCAACTGTGAAAACAGATGTAAAAATGAGAATAACTAACAGCAGAAAAAAAAACTTCCTAAATTCCTTTCGTTCCGTTAATTAGGGAATACCTAASTTCAGTTTTCATGGAAACTAAGTAAATTAATGGAAATGTATTTCTGTGAGAGATAATTTCACATGTGTGCATTTAAGGSTTGCACATTCAAATACTGAATTCAGAACATATGTGTTTTACTGACTATGGCTCAGCTGTTGCAGTGCTTTGCTACTATATCGAGATGTATCAGTGAATGAACACTGCTTGCATTCTTTGACTGGCAGGAATAAAATGCATCACAGCCATAGTCACAGTGACACGGATCTTATAACAACAATATTGTTTTTCTCATTTTTTTCACATTGAAGGTGAGGTACCTAAATTATTTTTTTCACATTGAAGATGAGGTACCTAAATTACCTGTGTAATGAGGAAACAGATTGTTAATTAAAAGTAAAAAATTGGAAATACAAATATTCTCTAAAAAATATTGGCTGGGTTTCCAGTGCATTTGAGAGAGGTATTCAGGGCCCAATGAAATTGCCTAGGGACTACGATTGTTGGTCACTTTGATGAGATTTTCAGAGGAACATACATAAATATTTTAGTCACTGCAGAGAAAACAGCCTGAATGAAAAGAGAGGAAAGCAAAGACAGCCCAGCAACTGTTTGCTGTTTATATAGGTAATTTGAGGAAGAGCATATTGGTGATGGTTGTGGTGTTTCTTGTCCACAATCTCTTCAGATAACTGGCTAATTATATAATTTAAAATAACAATAAGTAATCCATGATGCTATACAGAGAAAAGGGTCAAGAAGGGACAATCTTGCAAGCATCTTATTAGTAAGGAATATTGTTAGGGGAAAAAAAGGCAGCTTAATGTGGATAGAAGTGTCCATTAATAATGTGTTGGAATATGGTCTTTCTTGTTCTCATTATAAAGCCAATGATTCAATTATAGTACTTGGTTTTCTCAAATTGCAAATTTTAACTGACTTAGACTTAATTCTGGAAAATTGTCTTTTGGTAAATACATTTACAATCAGAGAATTGATGCATGCTACCAAATCTTATTGATTTTGTTCTTGCTCTGGGCTGTAAAGCAGATCCATTCAGTTTAGTTAGTAACTGAAGGGGTGACTAGTGGAAAAATCAGGAGCTTGAAGAGCTGATGCTTAAGCATCATGTGAACTTGAATGAACACAGATCAGTTCTCACTCCTTCTTGCAGTAAAGTAGCATTATCATACTTCTGAGTTACGGCCTTGTGATAAGTAAAAGGAAAGCTTTTTTCTTCTGCTCAATATTGGTTTTCATTTGTTACTTTAAAGAGAAAGCAGATGAGAAATTAATGCATATTATTAAGAGGAATTGAAAACAGGAATTAATGCATATTAAGTTATCATGCAGTTGATATTGTTCCAGAAGTGGCAAAATACTAGATTAGCTGTAAAGAAATATTTCAGCATGTATCTTTGCAAGCAGGAGCATGCTTCTAAATTATTCATAACACATTGAAAAATRTTTTTTCCTGTAATTCACTGTATTATATACTGTTATTGGTCATGTATTTATTGTTACATTTCATCTCATGGTTGAGAAGTAATCACTGAGAATATGACATTTCTTTGAATGATTAAATACGTCTTCAGACACTTAACAATTAGCAATTGCATAAAATAATTTAGAGCACATAACATATCGATACATTACCTGTGCAGCAGAAAAATGTCTGTATGTAATACTTACTTGTTCAAGAAGTCTCTTCCCTAAGAGCTAATTTTTCAGCAGTAACTAAGAATAGGCAAATTTTACTTCTGTTAATATTTTCCTGTAGATAAAATTAGACGGGTGACATAGTTAAGTTAAACTTCACTCGGTGGTAGCACCAAATACTCATTTGACTTAGCTGAGCAGAAAGAAAACCAAAACTTCTCTGTCTCATTTGCTGCAGACATTGTTCATAGTACAGTAATATTTCAGAATATTGGAAAATGAGGTCTATAGTCTCTTAGGAGAAAGTGGTAAGAGAAACCTGTGTCATAGGATTTGTACTGGTAGCATTTTTACTAAAAAAAAAGCTGGTACACTAAAGATTGCTTTATAAAAATAATTACTCATCTGCCTGTTGGGCTGGAGGCTAGAAATTCATTGTTTAATGTAGGTCAGTGAAATTACTTAGAATTTTTCAGCTGAAAGTCTTGAGCTACATTGTATTTTTTATTTAAAAAATGGGTTTAGTGTCTGAAAACTTGGTCTGGTATGGGTGCARTAAAGCACAAAGGACTGGAGGAACAGTATAGCAGAAAATAAAATAGTTGTAGGCAGCAAAATCTGTTCCTCAAGGTTTGATGTTGGAAGCAGGTATGCTACATAACATAATGGCACCAAAATTTGCAGACTTTTGAGCACAAGGAGTTCAAACACAGGCCATTCTTCTGGGTGTTGGAATATGACTTAACCACAGTGTTTGTTCCTGTTCAGTCCAGTAACCAATCTCCCATCCCAAGTCCTTCTTCAAAGGCGTGGGAGCGATGATCTTATTCATTAGATATGAGGCTGTTCCCACTGCACCCTGTTACAGGATGCAATGGATTACCCTTGGGCTGTTTGTTTGCTTCTGTGTGGAGAAACCTAGCAGACTGTAAAAGTCTTATTGCTGCTCTTGACATCAGATAAATGCCACCAGTTTTGACATTTTTGTGTCACAAGACTTCATACTTATTACTGACCAGAAAATAGTGTCGGAATTGAATACAAAATTTCATTGGATTAATTGATGGAAATGAAAAACTGTTATTAATTATGCCTATATAGTTCTGGTAATATGATGTTCACTTTGATATCCCAGCAAACACTTAAGGTTAGTTTAGGCTGTAATAGAAAACACTGGAATCTGGAAAAAATTGAGTCTTTTAACTCATTAGACAGGCAAAATACTGAGCTTACATGTTAGACACCATCATCAGAAAATGCTTAGAAATTTCAGGACCTTGTATCCAACCTGTTACAGATTCTAGTTTACCTTTTCCCCTGCAGGGAAGGTGGAACTGTTTTATGGACCAAAATACATAGCCAGTTATGGTAGGGCTGGAACCAGACTCTTCCTAAATTTGCTCTTGATTTGAGTTTCTAGGTCTGGAAGACTGGGCCCCTTTGAAAATGCTGTTAGTGGGGGATGAGTGGGATATCATAGCTGCAGGGAATGATTGCAGAGTGGTCACAAATTTGGCCAGTCTTTGTCTTCCTCCTGGGGCAGAGCATGCTGTTCCTTTGTGCTCTTTGATGAAAATATTTCAGGGACCTCCTTAGGGAGAAGTCTCAGCCGGGAAACAGCCAAGGACTGTGAGCTGGGAACTGGCAGACAGCTTTCTCTTGCCAAATAGGACAGAAGTTTCAGAAGGATTTCTGCTGTTTTTTTTTTTTTTTTTTTTTTTTTTTTACTTCATTTAGAAAACCTGTTTCTTAGAGTAACTTAAATTGAGTCCTTTCTGCTATAGTCACATATAGTTTAATGGGAATGAAACCAGTAGAAGGTTCCTTTCCTGCTGCTTCTGCAGTCTTTCAGTGTGATGCAGAAGGAGGAGGTTTTAGAATGGAAAAGGGGAAGCCATGCAAAGAAAAGCAAGACCTGCAGATTCCTTCGCATCTTACCAGGGTGGTCTGTTTGGAGTGATTGGAAGATCACTCTAAGGTTGACCCAGGGTTTGAAGCTCTCATAATGAGCAGTTTTGTTGTATGAATACAGTGATGCCTGTTTAGCCGTAGCTGAGCCAACTTCTTGTAATTATTTAGTACAGGGTGTTCTCCAACCTCAACAATTCTATGAATATAATATCACAAATGAGGAGTACATGAATTACTGATAGCATTGATTGGTATTGATCAGGTATTTCATTATGCAGAATTACATTTGTAGAAATCTTGATTTTTCCAGGCTAAACAATCATCTCCTCTATGATTATTACATCTTGTGTGAATCAGACACTTCAAAACAAAGCTCAGTATGAATGGAAGAAATAGCATAAAAGCATTAGCTCCTCTGCTTCCCTGCACTGGGATTCATGGAGGTTAATATCAGCTGACAGTGGCAGCCTCAGCACAACATGGTGCTGATTTCCTACCACAGCTAAGGTTTCAGACAACCACATTGTCCATGGAGGCTGTAAGCCAAGCCTAGGAGCTGCACCTGAACTTCTTATCCATTACATGTAGCTCAGGATCTTCACATTGGCTACTACTGCCAACACTGATCTTCTGATCAGTAGCTTCTGATCTCTTGCCTGCAGCAACATCATACTTTGGGACTTATCCAGGTTTTTTTTCATGGAAAGGAAGAAAATTTGGGATGTTAACCTGCACAAATAAGTGGTTTTTTTATCTTAAGACAGAAAGAAATCCCAAATTGGCTTTTTAAGGCATTACTATATTTGTGATGGTAATGTAGCATTGTACTGATCATGGCTGCATTTACAGAATTAATTCTGGACTTTGTTTCATTACTGGTTTTATGCTCCACTTTAAACAGTGGAAACTACTAGAAAATAGTTATATAGTTTTACTACTATTCCAGAAAAAAATAATAGTTTTGCTATTTACTGTGTTCAAATGCTTTGTCTTTACCAGAACTGAACATTACAATGGAAATAGGGATGTTCCACCATTTACCTTTTGGAACTCCTGACCTGATTTTTCCTTTTTTCCCCCCTGATTTGAAGCATCCCGGGGGGGATGGAAAAGGGGGCATTTGTGCTGCTGGAGTTAAAGAAATGCTTGTTAGTAACTAGTCTCCTTAGAGGCTAAAGAATAAGGAGCACTTGATGCTTCCAGCACACTATGTGTTTATAGAGACACTTTAATCTGCTGAGACAGCCTGCTGTAGGCATTGAAACATGCTCAGCAGAGCTAAGGTGCCAGGAAAAAAACAGTAGATCCGTTCCTGCTGAGTTTCTCTCCTTCTTCCTTCCTCCTCCTCTCTCAATTCCTCATCCTAGAGCTAACCTCTCTTTCTGCTCTGCCTCCTCTGCTCCCCTGTTCCAGGGGTCTTGTAGTGAGAGCACCTCAGACCCCAAAGCACCCCAAGCAGCAGTGCTGGGGCCAGGGCACATCATCCTCCCTTTTGATCCTTAACCATAAGCTCTTCATCCTCTTACTAGGCAGCTTCAACACATGGGGAAAGTGTGTTACCCCTCCTCTCTTCCTGTCCTCCTRGCCTGCATAGCTGCTCTGAAATCTATGGGCAGCTTTCCCATCGGAAAAGTTAGACTTTGCTAATTAATAATTTGACACCAATGATGTATGATGCTCTCCTGTGTATTTGCTCTTCATGTTTTTAGTAGTAAGAAGCATGAAAAAATTCAGAAAGAGAAATTTATCATTTTGTCTATTTTTAGCATCCCAAGGGCTCCACATGTGCTGTATGAAATTGTAGTTTATTGATTAATTCACTGAACAGGCAAGAAAAGTTCTCATCCTGATGGCCGTGCACAAGCAGCTGCAACTCACAACACAGCTTCAGAATTGAGGCAAGCTGCCATGCGTGGTGCTGTGGAGGTTCTGGGCAGTAGAGCTGTCCATATGCAGGTGATCACAGGCACTGGCATGCAGCCAAATCCTCAGGACCTTCTGGGTTATGCCATGGGCCAAAACTACAGGCCAAAATCAGGAGGTTACTATTCCTGATATTGGTGACAGTTTCTTCAGAGGATGTGTACCTTCTGTCACTTACTGGTACATATACAGAGCAGGGTCATCTTTGTGATTTTGAGGTTAGCATTTTGGGTTTTTTGTTTGTTTTTTACAATGCCTTGTTTGCTATGATCTTATGGAGTAAGTAATGAAAAATCCTTTTAGACATTGTATGCTCTATAAAATAAAGGCATGTTCACACATGGAACCAGTCCAAATTGAAATAGACACTTTTGGGTGTGAAAGTACTGCTTACATATACTTGCAGAAGCTTTAGTGAAGCTATATCTAGGTTAACATAGTAAGAAGACAGAAGCACTCTTCTCTTCCCTCCAAAATCTCCTTTGAATCTCCATTTGGGGTAGATTTAAAATTAAAACAGACTACCTTAATTTTCACCTAGAATCTAGTYGTTAATGAGGTAACACTTTAAAGAAGGAGATGCCAAACAGTTGAGTACATCTGGCATAAAATATGGACTTTCTTACCTTTTATTTCTGTTAGAAAGATCTGCCTGGGCTACACCAACCAGAAGTCCATTGGTAGCCTGGTAAAAATCCAGACCATGAAGATTTTTTTAAATGGGCTTTTGTTGAGAAAAAAAGAGAACCATTGTTTTCCAGAGTCTGGTAAAGAACCTTTGCCAATATATTCGTCCAAGTAAGCATTTAGTAGTATTCAGAAAACTGGTAGTGTTGGTTATTTTGCTGCCATTGTTCCTACGGAGCATCTTTACCTGTCTGAGACACCCAGGACCAGCTTGTCACACAGGATGTTTTGGGTGAAAGTGGCTGCAGTTCAGATTTTTTGGGGAGCATAATGCAAGACTGTGAGGAGGGCTGTACTGGACCAGACCTGATCCAGCATCCTAGCTTGAAAAGTCACTTACAACAAACACTTCCCTTTCTTTACCTTACAGCTTCCAGCCTTCAGCTGCTCAGTGAATCCAGAGCCAGCTGGTGGGTGTTCAGTAGTCTCTGATTAACCTGTCCACCAGGAATTTGTTTAATCTCTTTGAACTGATTTTTCTCTTCAAATGCTCAGAAAAGCATTCTCATGACACTTCTCTCTGCACTTGTAATATGTTCTTGTTTTCAGTCCAATGGGAGTTTAGAAAATTCTGTCAAAACTACCTCAAACAGGGAAAGTATAAAGATGAAAGATTTTAAAACCAGAAATATGTGCTTTCTCAGAGAAACTTCATTCTCTTAAGTATTGCAGTGTGTCTTGGATGCTATAATATGCTTCCTCTTTGTTCCCCACAGTGGAGATGAGTGCTGTGCCTTAGTACTTTTCAAGGTGACTCTTTAGGAGTTTTTCTCTTTTGCTGTATCTCTGCTGTGCCTGCAGAAATTTCACAGGTGACTTTGTTTTCCTAGTTCTGGCATGCGTCTTACCATGAATTATAGAATTCCTTATACTGTCAACTATTTTTAATGGAGACTGGAGGAAAAGAAAAAGATAAGCAAATGTGTGCTGCTCATTTCTATATTTCCCATGTTTTTTTTCTCTCTTAGCCTGAAGTATGGATAACTGAGCTCTATATAAATGTTATTATTTTGCACTAACAATTTGTTTAGAAAATTCTGATAAAAAGTGAAAGTTATGATTAGACTTAGAAAAAAAACCCTCCAGACATCTTTCTTCAAGGGTGAAAGGAAACATTTAATGCTAGTTTCCATTTGTAGTGGCCTTCTATGCTTAGCCTGATTTTTGTGCACATCTAAAACCTTTCACTTATACTAAATGAAATTTCAGCCACAACTTCTGATGAAAGAGGCACTTCAAGTGATTGACAGTAGTGGTTCTCAGATCAAATGAGCAAATGGCAAAATGAGACTGGTCGCTAGAGGTTGCCAGTTGTACAATGAGACCCACTGCCTGCCCGCTGGTCTGATGATGTGAATTGAGTCATTAGATGAAGGTGCCATGTAGCTGTGCAGTGCAATCCTTCCTTCTTCCTGAGGGAGGATTTGTCATGGGGAGTAAATACAAGGACTGGGCTCTGCTCTTGGTTGCAATGAAGGACAAATCAAAAATGCTAAGTTCTTGTTTTACTCAATCAGATTTAACATGAGAATAGCAATGCTTCATTCTTTCCATGTCTATTAAACTCCTTTATTTGGAATAAAATGCTTGGGAAACTCTATTATATTTTTTGTTGCATGCAGAACAGTACGTTTTGGAGCCTTCGCTGGGAGTCTTATACCTTTACTGTAGCACAGAGGATAGCTGTGTCTTTGATTTTAATTACTTTGTGCAGCATTGGAAGATGTCAGAACTCTTTCTGTGGATATTCTATACATCTTTGTCAGTATTACTTTCTGTGTGGAGCTCAGCTGGCGCTGGTTACAAATAACCCACTCACTGTACCTAATTATTCAGAGACATTTCTGCAGTAATGTCTGTGCTGGAACATACCAGATGGAGTATATAAACCAAAGGCTTAGGTGTGTCTGTTCATGGAAGCCAAAAGAGCAATAAATAAATAAGTAAAATTTTAATGTATTCATAATAATTTATAAATAATGACTAGGTAAAATATAAGGGGAAGAAATGATGTCCTTGGGGCAGGCAGCAGACTGAGGTGACGGATTTCTAAGATGAATTGCAATTTTGAAAGTGATGGTTAAATTTTGGGGTGTGGTCATTTCACTGATTTGATTCAATTCCTGTTCTCTCGTTAATGAATGCCGAATTGTTGGATTTGAAAAAACTTCTGTTTTGGCACTTAATTGTTTTTCAGCCACAGAACAAACACCCAGTTTTGCAGGTTGCAAGGTCAGTTAGATGTGCTGTGGGGCCGCACCCCCCAGGTGCCTACTGGCCGGCAGCCATTGCCCATGGTGTGCTCTGCCACTGAAGTGAGGGACTCTGGGAATGCTACCAGGGTCTGGATTAGCTAGAGGACCTGAAAGATGATAAGGTCAATGCCTCCTTCATTATCAAACTGTATGACATGCTTGTGTATGACTTTTGAGTGAATAAAACCRAAATTCATCTTCAAGTTGATCTGACATCAAAAATGTAAATAGAAATTCTCAATAGCTGAGATTGAGAGTGGTGTGTTGTAGAGTCACAGCTACTTTTAAAAGTGAATATCTTAAAAGCAAACTCTGTAAGAAAGTGTGAAGAAAATTGCTTCATCTAAAGCCTTCCCTGTATTCCAGTAAGATTTTCTTATTAGTTCAAACATATTATAAACGGTAAAAGCACCTAAAAATATCAAYGGATTAATGTTTTTTCTTTGATAGTTCAGAAACAGCTCAAATGAGATAACAATTGGTAATTTTACAATTATTCATATTTTGATAGCCTGGAATAAATTAAAATTTTAAGACTAGCTTCAAGGTTTTTCCTGCTAATTTCTGTAGATAATATTCTTAATATATACAGCATTCTTGCAATGTAGATCATTCTGCTTAAAATGCACTCAGTTGATTTTTATAAGTTATTTATGATGAGGCTGAGAACTTAATGCTGAACATATTTAAGGCTTTATACCATGAGAATAACAATTTTTGCTCTTTTAATTTCTTTTAATGTATAGTTAATAGAACTTGGGCTGATTTCATATTCAGCAAGCAATGCTCTTCTTTCTCTCCCAGAAAGAGTGCAGGATGTGATTTATGCACTATGCTTAGACATTGTCTTCTCCAGCACTTCATTTTAAAATGATGTTTAGATTGTAAATTATCTGGATATAATTTTTAAAAAGTGAAGATGTTGAAATGAAAWTTAAGTATTTTGTCTAAAGGGACCAGCAGTAAAACCACTGAAAAACTTTTGTTGTCTTGTCCAAGAAATGGTTAACTGCAAATATTGTTATTTTTTTAGGCCAAAATATGCTACTAATGGAAGAAGAATAGCTCTAAATCAATTAATTAACAATTCCTACTAATGAACCATCACTTAACTACTTTGCTGTGGCCTATTATATCATCTAGATAAATTTTCTAATGTTATGTTAGGTTGTCCTGCATTCTTGCTATAATTAAGATAAATTACTTCCTTAGATGTTTCACCGGATGGACTGTGTCCATACACTTACATTGGACAACTATATTGAGAAAGCAACTCAATATATTCAGCTGAAAGTGAAGATGTTTATACCATTCTATTTTTTTTAATTAACAGTTAATCTTAATTATTCTAAATTCTGTAGGCATTTTTTTCTGAGATGTTATTTCTCTCTGTTTGCCCCTTATTAACACATGCCAGAAGTGTGTCCTATGGCTGCCTGTGGACTGTGCAGCCAGGATGTAGAAGAAAGAGGAAAGACTTAAAGCATAAGTCCGTGTTGATCCATAGCTCTGAAGTGTAGGAGAACATTTCTGCACCCATTTGGTTGCTTCCTGGAGTGATCCCCCACACCATAGTTCTCTACAGAAGGATCCAGAGGTGAAGCTTACAGGTTTGCCTGAGTCCTCTTGTGCCCCATCTGCCAGTTTTACTGCAGGAAGGCACAAGGTTCTTATGGTTAATCTTTGATTGTAATTATTTGAAGGATGGTGGTATTACTTTTCACTATGACATGAATAATTTCCTTAGGCCTTTCAAACCTTTGATGCATGGCAAGCTGATCTTAAAGTGAAGACCTCCATGTATTCAGTGGAATAGGAGGTGAGGATGGAGCTTGACACAATGATCTGGAAAACTGCAGGTGCCTAAGTAAGAGCTTATGGTAATCAAAATCCAGAAACATAAAATGCTACTGTGCTCAAATTGGTCCCTGTTTACTTTTGATTTAATTTTTTGAATGTGATGTTTTCTAGTGCTGTATTAATAATATTT
Source organism: Cardinalis cardinalis (assembly GCA_014549065.1). Taxonomy (NCBI): domain Eukaryota; kingdom Metazoa; phylum Chordata; class Aves; order Passeriformes; family Cardinalidae; genus Cardinalis; species Cardinalis cardinalis. The sequence goes on from JACDOX010000013.1 coordinate 4,387,378, forward strand.
ATTTTTTTTAAATACAGGATTGTAGAATGATGAAAGCATTCTGTTCTTTAACTTCTTTCAAAAATTTCTCAGTTTTTAAGAACAGTTGTTGGCTCCTTCTTTGGGAGGTTGTTCCAGAATCCCCCTCCTTTGATGGGTATAGATTTCATTCTATGAAAAGCCAATGAATTTTTCTAAAACTAATCCCAGGATTAAATACTTTTCTGAAGAGTTATCTGTGAAGTCTGATTTCTAGACACCATCCCTGTTTTGATGTGTTTGTGCACATTTAGTTACCTTGTATCATATGCCCAGTAGTGGAAATTTTGCTGCTTCTCTTCTGCTTTTTTACCATCACTGTACATTAAATCAGAAACATGGAAAGAAAGTGTGCTTAGGCACGAAACCAAGCGTTTCCTTCTGCCTTGTCTCTCAGATGTAGCACCACTGCCCTCCGGCTTTGCTGTACTGAGATGCAATACCACACAGTTGCAATGTGCTCCTACAGATGATTGGTTTAGTGCAGTTTAGTGCAGCACAGCAAGTTTTGTGATTAAGACTTTTTTTAAAGTTCTCTTATTGTCCTTGTGTTTCAACTATTCTATAGGTGCAGGAGAGCCTACAACAGACTTTTTTAGGGACAGCATATTTTTAAGGATTTCAGTTAAGAGAAGTTGTCTATTTCTCCAGTCCAGAAGTAATTCTGCTGAAGTCCTTAACATTATATCATTATGAAACTAGCGCCTCTTCTTGCCCTKGCATTTCACTCTTACAGCTCTCAGGCCTTGTGAAGTCATTAATTCTAAAACACAAGCAGGGACAAGGCTGGCTTTTGTTCATTGCTCTTTTAGTACAAGGTTGATCAGAGAGCATCTGGTGTTATGCATGTATTATCCATAATAGTCAGAGATCAACAAAATGTCTTCAAGACAGTGGTGTGGACTGTTTTATTTTTCAGGTTTAATCTGAGTAGAAATAATTAAGCCACCTCCTGGGATACASATTGTCCAGGTTTTTTGATCCAGGTTCACTGGTGATGTCAGGCATATACCAATGAAGAGGAATGTGTGCCCCTACGTGATGTTATCAGGGCTCTGAAAGCTCATCAAGCACATTTAGTGATGAGCAGGCAAAAATCCTTGCTGGTGGAGCCCACTCTGTGGTATTTTGTTTTGTCATAGTTCTGGAGTCCAGAGCAGATGGCACCAGAAAGTGCCCTCTGTCCTCTGAGCCAGAAAAGAATTAAAACCCTGTGGGTTAAAAATACCTCTAAAGGCTGAACTCTAAGACAGTCCTAAAGTAGCTTTTGTCTCTTTCATTCAGAACTGAGCAAGTTAGGCCATCTTGTTTGTACTGAAATGGCATAGTCCTGGCTTTTATTTTTTTTTTACCCCATTTCAGTTTGCTGGCACTTTTTCAAACTTTTGAAGATTTCTGTCCAACGTGAATACAATGGTGTTCTTTCCTGGTGTCCAGCTTATTCAAACACTACTGTAGTTCAATCATTAAACTCAAGAAAGTCATCCTTTGATTGGCCTGTTTGTTCAGTGAGGCTAACCAGTTTCTTATAAAATTTCGTATATTACTGCTCATCCTTTTTCAGTATATAAATCAGTTTCAGATTTATATAGAGTTGAATCATGTGTAGTGGCTTCCTTAGATGGAGAGGCATAAAATGAGAGTGGGGCAGGAAACCATGCAGCAGGAGACTTCTTGACTGTTTTTCTTCAAGTTTCTGAATCTGCTCTTCATCTAAGTCCCTTGGCACTGAGATGAGTAATCAAGAAGGTTTCTTAGGCTATCAAGACTGCTGGAGTAGCCAAACACAGCAGTAATGCACTGGGCCATGGCTGCAGTGGAGAATATCATATTGAAGCCTGTAGAAGGCTAACAAAAGCTAAATTTAATTCCTTTTCAGCTTTGAGCTACTTGTTATGAACATTTACTTAGAATAAAAAGTTAGGAGGAGAAGAAGGTGGTCCAGCTTGATTTTTTGAAACAGAGAAATTGCTGGACTAGGGGGACTTGAAGGGGTTGTAATGGACATTAGGAAGTAAGTCATAGTATACAGATGAATCTTAGTCTGGATTTCAGTTTAAAATAATACCTCAGGAAAAAAAAAAATTAATTTCAGTACTTCAGTGGCACACAATTCTCTTTAAATAATTTCATTTTTTTATTAGTTCTAGAAACCATAAATTGCAGTGGTCAGAAGGGCTTTTTCATGGTAACTTTTATGCCTTATTAAACATTATTAGAAATACTCATTTATGACATTGAATTGATTCAATGTCATAAATGAGTATTTCTATTAAACTAAGATACTTATCAGATTTAAATAATAAATGGGTGATGAATCAGATCAGAGAATAGGTGTCAGTCTTTATTTTACATCATCTAGATCTGTTGTACTTCAGCATGTGTGTATACGCAGGTTCTCACAAATATGTGTAAGTCAAATATGTAAAGTCTTTAAAAGACTTTGCCTTCATTTTATGTCTTGCTTTTATGTGAAATGTTTTCTGATTTTAATGAAATGTGCTCAGAGTGATTAGACTTTTTTAGAAGTATCTCCAAGAGCTACACAATTATCATAAGAACACAATTGTTAGGGATTGAATTATTTTGTTACATAAACTGAAGCAGTTTGCAGAAGTGTTTTTAACCTCATCAGCTACATTCAGAGGCCATATTAAAAGAAAAACCTCTTTATTTTAAACCATGGTTAAAATTTTTTTAATGACCTCTATGAGAATTTCTGAAGGAAGCGATAGTGTAGAACAAGGTGAAGATTAATCTAGCATTGAAAAGTGCTGCTTAAAAAAATCTCCCTGGACCTACAGGTAAATATTGTGGTAAGTCAAGCCCAGGGTGCCTGCCCTACTCAAGCAGATTCATAATTAAAACAAGCACATGTGCAGAGAGGGTCACAAGCAGAGTATGAAAAAAGGGATGGGTGGGACAGGAGCAGAGAGAAAATTAATTCAAAACAAATGAAAACATTAGAGTACAGCTGCCAGATACTCCTTGCAGGAGAAGGATGAGGACAAAAGACAGCTTCAGGCATTTGGAATCTCCTCCAACCCATCTGTTTTCTATGAATATTAGTCAGTGCTTAGACATTCAGTAGTTAGGCCATTCCTACACCACACATCACAACCAGGCACAGCAGAATACCACAGTAAGCAGGCAGTGCAGTGATGCCAGACCCTGGGTGTGTTCTGGGAGCTTCAGGCTTTTGTAGGTCTGCCTTACTTTAGACTACATCAGCTCCCTAGGCTGGAGTCCAGCTGGGGCTGCTTCCCCCACACTGCAGTCTTAAATGATTGTCTGCAAGTAGGTGTTTGGATGAGGGTGTTTTCCTCTCTGATCTCAAGTTATAAAATGTATCAGTATATTTTTCCCAAAATTGCATCCTGGATGGGTTAGAAATTGCTGTAAGAGTTATCTATACAGATGCTTGATATTAAAACTTTGTAGAATTAAACAAAGTTACAGAACTTAACTAAGTTGTCCAGTTGTCCCTTCACAATTGACCAAGGGAACCCAGTTGATGTAATCTTTTTGGATTTCAGTTGGATTTTGGATTAAGCTTTTGATGCTGTCTCTTACAGGATCCTTCTGGAGAAAATGTCCAGCTGGATAAACACATCATAGGTTAGGTGAGCAACTGGCTCATGGTTTGGGTGCAAAGGGTTACAGTGAATGGGTTGACATCAGGCTGGTGACTGGTCATCAGTGGCATTCCACAGGGCTCCATTTTAGGGCCAGTGCTCTTCAAAACCTTCGAAAATAACTTGGATGTGCAAAGGTACATTAAATAGGTTTGGTGACCCTAAATTGTGAGGCCCTGTTGATTCCCTCAGAGGCAGGCAGAGAGGCCCTGCAGAGAGACCTTGACAAATTAGAGGGCTAGACATTCAGCAGTTGTATGAAGTTTAAGAAAGACAGGTGCCAGGTTCTGCCCTGGGGATGAGGCAAGCCTGGATGCACAGACTGGGGAAGGAGATGCTGAGGAGCAATGCCACAGAAAGGGACCTGGGGGTCCTGGTAAAGGGAAAGTTGAATTGGARTCAGCAGTGCCCTGGCAGCCAGGAGGGCCAACCCTGTACTGGGGTGCATCAGGCACAGCATTGGCAGCCGGGCAAGGGAGGGGATTGTCCTGCTCTGCTCTGAGCTGGGGCACCCTCACCTTGAATATTTTGTGTAGTTTTGGGAGCCACAATATAAGAARAATATTAAGTGATTAAAAAGCATCCAGGGGAAAGCTACAAAGATGTTGAAGGGCCTTGAGGGGAAGCCCTGTGAGGAGTGACTGTGGTCATTTGGTCTGTTCAGCMTGGAGAAGAGAAGACTGAGGGGAGACCTCATTGCAGTCTGCAGCTTCCTCATGAGGGGAAGACACTGATCTCTGCTCTGTGGTGATGAGTGACAGGACTTGAGGGAATGGCCTGAAGCTGTGTCAGGGGGGGGTTTAGGTTAAATATTAGAAAAAGATTCTTTACCCTGAGGGCAGTTGAGTGCTGGAATAGGCTCCCCAGGGAAGTGGTCCCAGCACCAATCCCTGACAGAGTGCAAGAAGCGTTTGGACAGTGCTCTCAGGCACACGTTGTGACTCTTAGGGATGGTCCTGTGCTGGACCACTAGTTGGATTTTTAGGGGATCCTTTGAAATCAAGTTATTTTATTATTCTATTTTAAAATAATAAGTTAAATACTCCTTTTTGTTACAAATAAATCTAATAATATTGCTAAAAGCACATAGTAAGTATGAGATCATAAAATTAGAAAATGGGTATATTGGAAGTGTTAAATATCAAATGGAAGCCTTCCAATAATGGGTGTCATGAAGATAAATGTCAGTGGATTTGCTTTGTCACCTTTGGACCTTTAGAGTTGGAGAACTGCCCCTGAGATGGTATTCATTTCATTTGCAGCTTCAAGAAGCAAGAAACTTTTCTGAGCCTTAGAAGTCAGCTTCTTAAATCCTTAAGTAAACATGATTAAGCTTTCAAAAATGCTGACAAGCTGATTCCTTTCAACTGAAAATGGATATGTAGATTCATGATGTTAAAATGCAAGTAATTTTTTGTTTAAAATACCATATTTGAATTTTTAACCTACCTTTAAGAACCCAGATTTACTAAAGCAGGAACTACAAGTTATACCTGACACTGGATCACAAGTGAGCTCTCCTGTTAGGGCAGTGCAGGCACTCCCGCTTTTCTAGTGCCCAATCACAGACTCAGGCAGGCTGAAAAACACCTGGGATCATCCAGTGTAACCTATGAGTGAACAACACCATGCCAACTTGACCATGGCACTGAATGCCACATCCAGTCTTTCCTTAAATAACCAGCAGGAAAGGTGATTCCACCTCCTTCTTGCACAGTCCATTCCAATGTCTAATCACCCTTTCTATGAAAGAAATTCTTCCTAATGTTCAACCTAGACCTGTCCTGGCACAGTTTAAGACTAAGCCCTGTTCTACAGCTGGTTGTCTCAGGCAAGAGCCCAACCCCCACCTGTCCTCAGCCTCCTTTCAAGTAGTTGCACAGAGCAGGAAAGTCACCTCCAGCCTCCTGTTCTCCAGGCTAAACAACCCCAGCTCCCTCAACTACTTCTTGTAGGACACAAGCTCTAGACCCTTAACCAACTCCATTTCTCTTTTCTGGACACACTCCAGCTCCTCAGTGCCTTTCCTGTAGTGAAAAGGGCCCGGAACTGGATGCAGGATTTGAACTGTGGCCTCACCTGTGCTGCATACGGGGGACAGTCACTGCCCTGGTCCTGCTGGTCACACTATTTCTGTTGCAAGCCAGGTGCCATTGGCCTTCTTGGCCACCTGAGCACACTCTGGCTCATGTTTAGGCTGTCAACCAGCACCTCCAGGCCCTTTTTTCTCGGCAACTTTCCAGCCACTCTGCCCCCAGCCTGTGGTGCTGCCTGAGGTTGTTGTGACCCAAGTGCAGGACCTGCCGCTTGGTCTTTTTCAACCTCATGCCCCTGATCTCAGCCCATCAATCCAGCCTTTCCAGGTCCCTTTGCAGGGCCTTCCTATCCTCCAGCAAATCAATGCACTGACCCAACTTCTGTCCGCTAATTTGCCAATGGTATGTTCAATCCCCTCAATCCCCTGATCATCAAAAAAGATTATCCGTGTTTCCATAGACTAATTATCTAATTATCTACTTAAACAACTCTTCTTGACACAAATATTTTTGCCTCTGGTCTTCTTTCAAAGTGGAAGTAAATTTGTGATTGTGTGATAATTAGTGGACTGAAAATCCTTTTTTTTTCCTTTTTTTTACAAAAATCTGAGTGGTAAAATGACTGACTTCAGGTGGTATGATAGATGTTGGGGTCATGTGGGCTTTTAGCTGAAGAAATTACTATCAATGTCCTGAAAATCCATTTGATTTAGTTACTGGCTTTGAAATTACCTGATTGAACAGTGTTYTTTTTTCCCCCTCCTCCCAAAACCAAAATATGTGTCTTAGGAAATGGTTTTCCATAGATGGCTAATTTTTTTAGAAAATTGTTTTTCATGGAGGACTAATTTTTTTTGTCAGTGTGTACCGTCTATCCTTCATATTTGTGTGGACTGTCATACAAACCTCATGCATCCAAAGAGTTATTGCAGTTGCTTTACAGTACATGGTCCTATTTGAGACACCATATGCAACCATCCTTATTCTGTGGAAGTGTCTGGAATTCTGTAGTGAAGCTGTGACCCTGTTGTTCCCAGCTTGATTCTCCCTTTACCAGGGAGGTTGTATGATYACAGGACAGGGTTCTTGGGAGGAGACCATCTCCCACACAGCCAGCATTTGATCACGATGCCAGAAGTTTAAGTTTATGGTGAATACGCAAGTGTGGATTGAGTTAAGTTTATTTTGTCATTTTAGTACAGAGTGAACAGGGAAGACTACAAAAATACTCTGTCTTGAAAGGAAATTGTCTGTTAGGTACTCCTTTGAGTTTGCAGGGAAGAGACAGGTATTCCAGTGCAATTGTGGCTAAACTAAGAGGCCTGGTTTTCCTGGCTTTTCTTGACACTGACATTTGAGTGTTCTACTGCGTATAAAGAGTTTTTACAGCATACACATATATATATATATATAAAATAGCACCTAACTTCTGTGCAGTACTTGAGCAAAGTCATTMATCTGGCTTATGCAGCAGTTTGACATGACCAGCAAAGTCAAGTCGAAGAAACCACATCTGAAAAAACCTCATGTTTTGTAGTAGAAAAATGAAAGGAAATAAAAAAAAACCTACTGCCTATTTCTTTCGGATGCAAAGGGACATGTACATAAGATTTACTGCTTTGTATATAAAGTACATGCCATCAAAACTGTGTGGAAACAGGAATTATGTAAGATTCTAAAATAGTCCATCATCTATCCAGCCTAGTATTTTCTCTCTAGGACTTTGAAATAACATATAAAGAAGGAAGAGTATAAAAAAAAAATGGAAAATTTTTCATAATGTACGCTGACAATATTCTGTCTATTACCAGAGGTTTGTTACTTTGGGAATTCCCAAATCACAGCTGCCATATTTGGGCTTAATTTTGTTTTAGAGGTTTCTGTGTTGCTTGATTGTGTAATTGCTTTTGAATTAATTAAAAGAAACTTGACATCCTTACATAATCAGTAGTGAGATCCAGAGTACACTTGCCTACTGTGGAGTGGGCTTTGATGGCAATCGCCAGATTATCCTTTTTTAAAGTCATGGGCAATACACAAACTGAATTTCTTCTGGGGAAACTGATGTGAAACTTGTGTTTCACATGAATCTTYATTTTAAATTAATAGTCTCTTTGGGACACACTGCATGAGTAATGTGTTCCTCAAGAGACTCTGCAAGCAGAATATATGCAGTTTGGGAATAAAAATTTATTACTTAATGTATGCAATAGATAGAACTAAAAAGCTACGAAATACCATTCTCMAAAAGAAGCTTCATGAGTCCTGATGTTCCACAGTGGGCATCAACCATGTGGGGAAATAATGATTTATTATCTTCAGTGTTCCTGAATTGCCATCTTCCAAGTCCTGTTTTTTACTCTTGGGGTTTTAAACCTTTGGGRTTTAAACCTTAAAAACCTAACAGTTCTAAACTGTTAAGTTTTTCTTATGAACTGCTGTATTTTTACCTTCTCAACAGTAACAGTGCTTTCTGTAGGTTTCTTACTCATTAACTGTAGGTTACATATTGTTTTACACTTTCCTGTCACTCTTCATGAATAAACTGCAGCAGTGGCTGCACAGCTGGGCTGTGCTGAGTGGTGCCACAGACAGCGGAGGGTGCACGGCCAGGGTTCAGTTGTGCCACCACACCAGAGCTGGGCAGAAGTGGAACACCTGAAGCGCAGGTGGCATGAGGTGTGGGGGGAGGTGTGGGGTGAGGTCCCTGGTGCTGGCTCCTCCTCACTGCTCCTGGGGTCAGTGCAGTCCGTACCCTTCTACCTGCAGTGTATTGGAGTGGAGGAGAGTGAAAATCCCAGAACCTAAKCTGGGGATGTCGGCGTCGCTAGGATGGCATGTGACATTTTCTGGTGAGGTTTCTGTTTCTTTCCTAGTGACGCTTAGCCAGCTTTGAGGTTTTTTCACTGTTAATGAGCAATAAGTTGATTACCTTGTTGGCTCCCTCAAAGAACTTTAGCAGAAATGGGAGGGATGATTTTTAATCTTCYCTGGTATATCACATTTAACAAATACTAGAATTTATATGCAGTTTTGAGTTACTATTCCATTGAAGATTTAATTTTTGAAAGAATAATTTCTGTTTTCTCTCATACATAAATACCTTAATTTCTTTGCTGTTTTTTCTCCWCAAAAACCAATGCCATTACATACTGTGTTCAATTACTAATAATTAACTTACTCTTACTAAACATGCAGCATCAGTGATTGCAAAAGAATATAGCATATATRAAGAATATAAAAATGCTGTGGTTTTTTTAGTCTGTGCACAAAGAATTATTACAGAGGAATACCTTGTAGTAAGGAAATGTCAGTTGTTGTCTTTGCTACTAAACATACATAGTGTAAAATAATATMTTTTACTGCATTTTTATTAATTACAGTGGTAAATTTCATAGACATAATACTTATATATGAAATATGWTCTATCAAACCAATTAGGATGCCTAACCACGAATCTCAATTTATTTATTCTGAGCCCACAAGCAATGCAGTAGATTTTGAGATGCTTTTACAAAGTGACAGTATTTTGTGGCCTAAGTTTATGAAATACTGTTCAAAAAAAGAGAAAATATGTTTTAAATTATTAATTGTAACATTTTGTAATTAAAAGCATAAAACTTAAGTGGAAAGCAATAAAAACTAATTATTATCATTTATTTTACTTCCCCTACTTCCTTCTGGGGACATCAGAGCAGCTGTAATTACTGTATGCAAGCATTTATGCTTGCCAGGGAAGAGCTAAATACATGTAATTGATAGCAACAGCTCAGTTTCTCAAGTGAGGAGAATGAGTGTTTGTGCTTACATCCAGTAATTGCAGCCAGTTTTCTCTTTGCAGTTTGCAGCAAGTGACCTTGCCATGGCTGCARGGGAAGATAGCTGTTTTCTCATGAGCTGGACGGGGTAGAGACCAGATAAATCCAAACGAACGTGAAGCTTACAGAAATTGAAATGACTGTTCTCTAAATGAGAAAGCAGAAGCTAATTCCTCACTGCAGTGATAATATCTCTCTATCTTTGCATGCTGAATTTCACTTAAATTATAGCCTGTTGTCCATCTGAAAGATGGACACTTAAAAGAATGTGAACTAGATGTAGGCAGAGGATGCCTGCATGTAATATGGCACATTCTCTCCAGTTCTTCAGAATAGCAAGGCACTAATATGCGTTCTCCTTAAAATGTTTTTTCTAGGTTGCAGATCAGCAAGAATGCTCATACTGGTTTAGCTCCACTGATTTGAGAAAGAAAATTGTTTGTTCTTGTCAAAATGGTTGTTCAGCATTAGCTGCATAGGTGCTTGTGATAAGGGCATTTGGTAGATTTCATCAAATGCTTGGGCGGCCGTGCAGGTGCAGGAGTTTGGGTGGTTCTTGTCAGAGCAGCACTTTTGTTTGCAGGTTGTGCAGATTGCCACTGTCTTGCTTTTACTGCCCCAGCGTGAGCTGGTTCCAGTGGCAGCATACATTTGTGTGGGGAGACGCTGCTCCTATTCAGGAGCTTAGCAAAGCTGAGGGTTTGCTTGAATAGTAGAAGCARRTGAAAAATAYATGAGGTAGSATCATTTTTTTCGTGTGGATTAYTATTCTTAAATGATTATTCTRTATGGTTTCTCCKGGAAGGCTGTATGTGACATCTGTGRATATATGACAGTGYGAGGCTTCTTTCTTCATCAAAGCAAGTTCACTCAGGCTGTTTGCAGAGCTCATTTCAAACTGCCCATTACAGTTAGCATACTTAACACCCCCTTTCTGCTCAACATGCTATAACTGCATGACATAGTTAAKTTGAACTCAAAATTATTGTTCTCAGCTAGTAGTAAGCTTGGAAGGCTGCTGCTACTGCTAAGAGCCAGAGAAGAGTCAGAAAKTCTGAAGGCTTTTTAGTTTTTTCTTCCCATATGAGATACCATTGGTTGTGAAACTACAATTACCTTTATTTAGAACTCATCATAGTTAAAACTYGACCAGTAGTGTTGCTGAGAACTGGATTGATATATTTGGGGACTTGTGCTAAAATGGTGGAGGAGGTTGAGTGGTAAGGGATGCTTTAGACCCTGGTTTTTTGAATGTGCTGTTACTTTTTCTAATATTCATCACTTGCTAATTATGTTCTGAATTATGTCAGAACATAATTCATCTGCTTTTTACCATTTTACCTTCAGTAACTTGTTATCACGATCTCCTGGAATTCTTCACAGATAGCTTAGATCTTACTGCCTTGAAGAGTGTTGTATCTTTAGCACTCTTTATCGTCTCAGTGTTGTGCTGCACAGCAAAATATCTCCTTCTGGGACCCTTGTTCCRTTGTCAAAACCACTCCATTATGTCTACACTTTTTTCCCATCTTTTCTGCTTATTAATCTACGAAAAGAGATTCTTAAAGGAAACAGTATTTTCCAGGGAAGTGCCCTGTTAGTTGTGAGTAGAGGCTGCATGTAGGTCTCCAGTATCCTTTGCTTTGTGAGTTTCTGGGTTTGCTTCCTTCACAGAGACAATCAGCAGAGGAGGATGCTTTAATACAATATCTATATAATTAGGCTGCTTTTTCCCTTCTTTCTAGATTTGCCAGTGGACTATAGTAAATAATCAGAAGACAAAAATACCACTTTCATTATAGCGATATAATTTTAGGTGAAAGGAAGCTTATATCATGGCTGAATTCCAAAGAAAGGTAACAGTAGATGCCTAAAGTTTGGTGGTTTCCAGCTTTAGCTGTTGGGATCCCTSTACTGCAAAAATCTGCTGTTTAGATTTATGATAAGCGTGTAACACATTTTACCTGGCTAGTAAAATACATGATGTGGTAGAACGTGAAGGTGCTAGCCCACAATAAGGAAATTTTCAATTCTGTAGTGAGTAGACAGAAGAGTAAGTACAACAGATTATATTCCAGAAGGCCTGCTGTACCTACATTAAAGGAAAACAAAACGTGACATTAGGGTTAGGATAATTGCRGCACTATGGTTGCTAGCTATAAAATTATATTTTCCTAGTTCKCTTCTTCAAGTATTATTGAGGCTTACTGAGTAATTTCAGCTTCTGGAGTAAATTGGAGAAATAGTAAAAGTGAAAAGCAACTAAAAGAAAAGTTGTAACATGACAGTGTTTTGAACTCCCAGAACTGCCAGTTCCAAGCTGTGCAACCTGATAAATGCATGTTCAGCGGCTTGTTGTGGACGCACCAGTGACATCCGGTGGTGGCATCCCGTTAGACAGYTCCCAATCTGCTGACCTGTACCCAAAGTTACCCAAAGATCTTTAATACTCAGCCATTTGAAGGTGGTAGTTTGGGATTGCTTTACATCCCGACCCTATTCATCTTATCTTTGTTTTGTGCTTTTCATTTTGATAGAACAGGATTTCTTTTACTGCTGCATTGACAGTGAGATTCAATGACTGTCTCCAGCTGGCGTTGCTTTTTTTGTTGCTCTGCATGATATCCTAATTGTCATAGAACTGTGGAATCTGCTTGAGATTATGAACTGTATACTTTAGCAAAAGAGTCTAGAATCATTAACATTGCATAGCTGACTTCCTGCAGTGCCTATTAGGGATGAATTCATGTTTATTTGTAGTGTCAGCAATAGAATCTGAAACCATATATCCTTCTACTTTATGTAAGAGGAACTGTAAATCTCAGCTGGCTACAAAATGTTACTCCTATATTAAATTTCTCTTCAGGTTTTTAACAGGTTGTGCTCAATTTGATCTCTTGATACTCAGCATTAGCATGAGACAAATGTAGTTAGGATGTTAATTGTCACACTTACTAGATGAAAATTTCACGGCAGTAACAACTGTCTGGCATTCAGCTGCCCTCTAGATGTATTATATCAATTAGAAGGAGTGACTAGTTCTTAAATGTATGCATTTTCAAAAATAATTTCAGCAGTTTGTGAGGTTGCTATTTCCTGCTGGAGATGTGAATGAGAGCAGTTAAAGGCTGTATTCTTTTCTCAGTAACTTAGTGTTGTTGGGTCTTTGTACTATCAGCAACTGGGATTATTGGATTGTAGTAAGGCTTTGCATATAAAAAAACCTGAAAGCTTCTCCAACAGAAATTATGGTGCTTTATTTGTATTTTCCCCCAAGTTACAGTCTTACATGAAGAGGCCAGTTCTGCAAAGTGAGAAATCATGTATTTATTTCCATTTTTCAGCTTCATTGTTTTGTTGAATGCTGTATTCTTTTCTGAGAGGGACCATAACTGAGACTGTGTGGAGACACATGCTGTGTATCAGAGAAGATAAAACTGGAAACCAGACCCTGTCACTAAATCAGAAATGGTTTCAAAACCATGCTCTTTATAAGCACTTTGTCTTGCTCTTTGCAGATTTGCTCCTAAAAGGAATAGAAGATACAGATCTTGTCATTTTTTAATATGTCAAAAGGTTAGGAGCCAGGGACCATGCTTGTCTCACTTAACTTTATCCATCCAAGTGAGWTGCACGAGCTAGTGTATAATCTGCTTTGGCACTCTTAGGAGGGGACAAGTGAAAGATGACAATCAAGCAAGCACCCACTATGACACTTAGATCTTCAGTAGGCTGAGCTGATTTTGCAGTCAGGGGATTTCAATCCTCCAACTATAGRCAGTGTCTTGAACGACTCTGCTCTTAAGTTTGTAATAACAAGGCTTCAGGATGTGCTTCAGAGTATTAGCCTTTGCTTCTGGATTACACAACTGTAAAAGATACGCATTTGAAAATTCACCCATTAAAATGTGATTTCCCAAACATTAACTTGATTAGTTTGTTGTTGTTGTTTTTTTAAAGAAACATGTTTAAAATCATTAGCTGTTTTTAATTAAATTTCCAAACCATGAATGCTTTTCTTGAATAGATATTTTAACATAGTGCTGCTTTTCTTTACTGAGTCTGTATGGCATGCAAATAGCTACTATGAACTATAGGATATTACAGCTTCTGTAGTAAATCTTGGGGCATGTGCTGATTGTTTATAACACAATTATAGTGATAACCAGTGTCCTGTACATTTTCTAATGAAGCAAAACAGGYGTTCCCTTTTTATTCCTGTTAACTCCCTGATTGAGAAAACTTTAGGTCTAAACTCCACAAATTAGGACCTTGTAGCAATGTRGGTAAGTTTCTAAATTATTTATCAAGCTGTTAGTGTTACTATCTCTGTCAGTGCTGTTAGAATAAATCTTCTTAGTACTAAAATTTATTGGAAAGAGCTGTTGACAAAAAGAATCGAAGCAAAATATAACCTAGATGTCATTACTGGTAAAAGTGTCACTTTTAACAACACTCAAGTCCGCTCATATTCCCAATTCCAACATGGCAGAAAAGGACATTATAGCACCAATCCTAGGGAAAAATAGTCAGGGAGCAAGTTTTTAAAATGTGTTTGTCTTCAAATGTACTAATTTATGTTTATTACCTAATTATATTAGATATATGACTGCATTACCAACCAGAGTACCAAAACACTTTTGTTTAAATGTCATTGAGTTTGTATTTCTATCTCAATTTCATGAAATAGTGTATTTCATTATATATGAAAGATATGTAACATAAAATGTATTAAATTGGGGGAAAAACTGTAACAAAGCAAGTTTTGTTAGGAAATCTTAGCAAGTTTTCATCTACTTAAAACATTCCAGATCTGAACGGGTTAGTGTATCGCAAGCATTAGAGTACTGTAATATTTAACTGAGGGAGTACAACCATTCTCCACTCCAAGGACAAAAAAATCATCTACATATTGACTGTAGAATTTTCTGTCTTCTTTTCAGTCTCACATTTTTCTGTTAATTTCAGTGAAGTTTCTGAACTTGAGCACGTTTCCTGGAGGCAGCCTCTCTGCTGTGCAAAGGCAAGCTGGCTTAACTTTATTAGCAGTAAATGGATTTTGTCTTGCTGGTACCAGGATAATGCTGTTGTCTACAAACAGAAGAGTAGCAGAAGAAAGGTGCTGGGTTTCTAGGCACATGATGGAGATTAAGCAGTTATTCATTCCTTATGAAAATTGGTAGATTTTTTTTCCTCATAAAAAGAGATGTAATTTTTTTTTAAAATTTGCATATAAATTTTAATTCTAAGGAAGAATTAAAACACCAGGCTTACCAGCAARGATAACCTCATTAAAATTGCCTTACCCTTTAACCTCTTAGGTCAGTTGAATGTATTCCTTACCAGTATCATTTATTATAGCATTTACTATGTATTTTCATTAATTCATGGAAATCTCATGTTATGGCCAGGTACATGTTAGAATTAAACCAGTCAATTTCTTTAGAGTTACAGAGAACTTAACTCTGATAGGTGCTGAACATCTGTAACTACTACTGAGACTCACTGGAACGAAACATCAAGTTATGAGCATGCCTGGAATTAGCCATTTGGTGAAAATAAGGAGTTTAGCGCTTCTCTGGTGGCTTAATCAGTATCAAGAAAAATTGCATTCTGTATTGCATTATAAAAAATCAGGCTGTCTTCAGTGGTAGTGCACATCCTTCCAGAGCTTTAGGTTTGCAGTTTGTYCCTTTACCTTTAAGCTTCTTCAGCAAGTAAAAGGGGTTTAATAGAGAGCCTATGGCACTTAAATAATGTTCTGTGCTTTACAGTTTGTTCTTGTAGTGTATGTTGCTTTTCTTTCACACAGACCCTTAAGGAAATTTCTGGTTTTTAATGGTGAATTATTGAAATACCTATTGCTAGTCTTCAATCCCATTTCTCTCAAACATTTTCAAATGTCTCTCCATAAAAGAGGTATTTGCCCAACAGTTACACTGTACTGAGATTACTGTTTGTACCAAAATTATTACAGAAACACATGAAGGTACTATTGAATACTGYTGAGAAATTACAGCAATACAGTTACTGAAAATCAAAGTAATCAAAGAGGTGGACTCCATGCTCCACTTCTGGAACTGTTCATCCTCCAGCTTGAACGAACAAAGCTCTATTCAAATCAATTTTTAGCCATGACTCAGTCTCCAAATTCAGTCTAAATGATTATGTGTAAGAATCACTGTAAGGTGCCAATTTTGAGTAACTGTGCCAATGATAATAAAATGCAATAAACATCCAAATGTGAGTAGCTGTAAGATAATAAAGCTGAGGCAGTGAAGGATTRGAGGTACTTTCAGCTAGTTACATAGTGAAATTTTATACCATTTACAGTAAAACCTTAGTCTATACGATGTAAATGGAAAAGAATCCCATCCTAGGAATCTCCATTGCAGTTATCTGATGTTGCTGGCTACAGCAGATGAGATGCTTTGCCAATTCTCTCCTCTTCTTCAGAAGACAGTAGAAGGGGATTATGGTGGAATTGCCATCAGTGTTTACTGTTTTTTACTCACTCAGGGCTTCTGTTTCTAGTACTGTCTAGAACATTTCATAATTTTCCCCTTCATGCTTGCAGCATATTTGAAAGCAAAATCTGCTTGTGGAAAGCATTGCTAAGATGGCCTGCAGGCCCACCAAACTGCAGTAGATTGGCATGGGCAGACTTTTTCTATCACTGAACAACTCAGTGTGCTGGAAAGTGTGAACTTTGCTGGAAACGCCCGATTATCTTATCCTTAAGATCCAGCAAAAACACTATCGCCACAATGTCTGATGTACTTCCACAGCAAAGAAGTGAACTGCAGWGGCATTGCAGCTGTTTCCACCATGGCAAGAAGCAGGTTATACTASAGCAGATGTTACAAGGCATTTTCTGTCCCCTCTTGGAGATGGGCAGCCTCCTGGATTTTCTTCCTATAGAAAATATCCTTTCATGACATGACCCTTCATTGGCTCTGAATTGCTGCAGTCAGTTCCTGGCAGAACAGTGAGAACTGTCTCCTGGAAGTTAAGTATTTGAGGAGGGCACAGACCAGTCAGGGCTTGGCAGCTGTGACAGGGTAAGTCTGGTTACTTCACCCAGAGCTTGTAGGCTGTRAAATATTTCTTCTCTCTGATTGCCAGAGATCAGAACAAAACACATTGTAGSCTCTAGCTTTCATCACTAGTATCTCCTTATTTTGTTTGGGTTTGTTTTGGCATTTGTAGTGCAGATGATCCTTCTGAACTGAATATTCATTTATTGCTGCAAAAACTATAGTTTAGTTTTGAGAAACAATTTATGGCTTTGTGTGAGTTTTTCCTTGCACTGACAAGAGATATGTTTGTTCTAAGGCAATTTTTCTTTGGGGACTTACGTGACCATGTACACATCGTGAAGTAGATCAGAGTTCAGATTTAATCCCATGGTGGAATTTTATTTTAAATTGTGGAGATGGACCTTTATATTGTGCTTTTGTAAAAGAAGCTCCTTTTCTGTGACATTTAAAAAGGAAGCATGTTTGGGGAATCCTTCATTGCAGGCTGAATGACAAGGAAAAGTTAGAGACTCAGGAGGGAACTGAAAGGCTGTGTACCAGTTATCTCTACAAAAATAGGGGTTTTTTTACTGCCTTACCACTAAATAGAAGTTTGTGTTAAGGTGGTTACTTTCCTTGGAAAACATGTCTTCAGGCCTGATTTGGTGTCAAAGGAGGAACATAAGGAGACATTYGGTGTCAAAGGAGAATGGTGGTGGTGATACATAGGATGATAATACAAAGATATCACTRAGATACAGAACTGTGGCTGCTGAGTTTTTAGGTATTCCTGGAAAGATAGGAACTGTAGCAGGATTTTTAATGTGATACAACACTTGAAAGAAAAGTACAATATRTGTGAAGATTTTTGTTCCATCTAAGCCATATAGAAGACTTCAGCTTTGGAAACAAGAAGAAGCAGGATCATTGAATGAATCTGCACCTGAGTGAATGTCTCTGTGGTCTGTGGATACATTTTTTTTTTCTTGAACTAAGTACTGCAATTGTTTATAAGCAGTTTAAAATTATTTATTAAGTACAAGTATTATTCTAATTCCTCAGTGTATGGAAACCATAAGATTAGTAGATCTGTGTGTGCGGAATAATGGCAATTAAGTGTTGGCAGAACATCAGCTGAAAGAGGATAGACTTTTCTCACCACTATTGTTTTCCCTTTTTTTAAACTTGTAAAAAAAGAATAATTCTGGGTGTTACAATGAGTAAAGGCAGAATGCTTTTAACACTTTCATGGTCAAATAAAATGATGGAATTTTTACAMGCAAGATTGACATTAAGCAAGCAAAACACAAATATTTTTATTTATCTTTTACTGTACATATGTGTTTGCCTTTTTTATTTTATATGTACTTTTACAGTAATTTCAACAGCAGGGGTGTCATCAAATGTCTTGCCTACTAGAAGTAGACAACATCAGTTAATGGATGTCTGCAAAAATTAACTTTTGAATAAGTACCTTTGTGATAAAAATCATCTTCACTTATTAAAGATTGGTAGTTCAAAACAGGCTAGTAAAGATGAAAGTGTTGCAGAGAACTAGAAAATAAAGTGTCCAAATCGGCTTTGTTTTACTGTAACATTCCGAAACTGGGACAAACGAACTTGGCATTTGGAAGTAAACAGTCTCCAGCTGCTTTCATGACATAGGAAACTTGCCACACGGTTACAAAAGCATGCATAATGCTTCAGTGATCATCCTGGAGTTCTTCTCTGGCTCTACAAATGGAACTTGAAGTTTGGCTGGTAATGAACATTAATAATCCTTTGGATGCTTACAGAGAGCATGGGAAAGTTTTATACTCTTAATTTCATTTTATTTCCTGCAGACATGCAGAGTATGGAAGTGTCTCATAGCCAGTCATCTTCATCCTAACCTAAATTTAATGAGCTATTTAAGCTGTTGGATACAAAAAATTCAAAATGTTTTTCTGTGACCTCATAAGATCTGATGCAAATTGTTTCATTCTATAAAAATTACCTATTCTGTGTCTCTTTCCCATTGTGTACAAGTTCAGCTCTTTGTGTGCTTTCAGAAGCAGATGATGCAATTTCTCAGGGCCCGGAAGAGCAGGCTGCTCGGCAGGGGATGGCACTGCATGAGCCAAGGCAGGGCAGTGTCCTCAATGACACCAGTACCGTTTGTGCTGGCCACACACATCACCTTGTTACACTCCTCGTTTACAGACTCAGCCTGCTGCAGCAGCCTTCCCCACTCACCTTTCATACACACAGGCACATGCAAATTGCACATCCTTCCATGTCTTATGACTGAAACCATGCTCAGGTACATGTATTTGTATGTAGACATACACCTCGCTGTTTATAACTGAGTAAGAAGAGCAGTCCAGTTATGGAAATCGGGAATCAGGCARGAGTCTGGCTTGCCAGTCCAGATTGCCATTCTGGACTGAAGTCAGCAAGGCAAGGTCACGTCTGGACACAGGTGTCTGCAGCCTTTCTCTGGCAGAAGCCCAAGTGCAGTAAAGCCCCCAGCACAGGAGTCAGCACATGCATGAGTGGAGGCCTCAGGGAGGCTTCTCACAGCCCATTCTGGGTTAGGGACCTATGTTCAGATAGGTGTGCAAAATACAGAGATACGGTTCAAGAGCAGCAGAGGTTACTTCGGTCAAGGGCATTCCCAGAATGTGTGGTAAGCATTTTTTTAGCATGGCATGGAACCAGACCAGCTCTGTCTGTTGGAGCAATTCACCCTACTCTTCTTAATGGCAAACTTAGCAAAGTGAGTTTGCACAGTGTTGGCACAGTGTTGAGTCTTCAAGCTCCCAGTCAACATTTTATAAATGTAAGCATTATCAGTCAAATGAGTTTTGAGATTAAGAGATCATTAATTATAGTTTATTTTATATTAGTACAATCTTTTTTATCGTTGATATACATTGATACAACAGAATATCGTATCATATCTGAAAATGTGAATTTGAACAATTTGGCAATTTGCATGAAATACTCTGTAGATTCCAGTTATAAAAATAATGGATATTTGTCTTTTTTCCATGTAACTTGCAGCCATATGCTAAGAACATAATGTTTTCAAGACCATTTTAGTTTGTTTATTATTTCSTTTTATTTAGAAACTTTGTTACTACTTAGTGTACTTGTTTACTACCTAAATACTTAGTACTGTTCAGTATCATCTCTTCTTTTCCAGTTCTAATAATAATTCCTGCACAGCAGTTCTTGAGGCAGACACAGCACACCTAGGGACATTGTTGTTTCCCCCATTTTGTGACAATGACTGAGTTCCAGCCCTGTGTTTCTGTGCTAAAGAATAAGAATACTGATAAAACCTTTTCTTTTTACCTGAAATTAAGTTTTAGGTGAAGATTCTGAAAAGTGTTTTCAGATCTGATAGAGAGCAATTTTTTTTTCTACTAAACATTTTGAAAAAAGCCGGTATGTTTCTTTGTGGTGGAAAGCAGGATACCAGACATTCCAGGAGCTGCAAACATTTTAAGTTCCCTGAGAACCTGCTTCTGTGTAATCTGGGTGATAAAAGCCACTCCCTCCTGATAGAAGCTGCCTGTGTATGAAGGCACAAATCTGCTGTTATTTACTGTTGGCTGCAAAGGCAGGAAGCTCAGTGGCATGCCAGGGGATGAAGACCAGGACCCTGAGCAGCTGATGAGTGCGTTGTCTGAGCTTCCTATCATCTGACCCTTGTGCAGGCAGGCCTCCAGTGGCACCACTCATTTCCTTTCCCAAAGGACTCATATTTTATACCCATTCAAACATGAAGCTAAGAGCTGGAAGAGAATTGGTGATTATCAATTATTCATTATTCATATGATTATTCATTCTTACATATAAATTTAATCAAATTTATAAATCAAATCCACTTTACACTAGGAATTACAAAACCAGCAACGCCATGTGTACTGACATGCTTTCTGCAAACTCTGAAGGAAAGAAACATGTAGGTATCATGTTAGGACTGCCACTCATTAAACAGTCTCTAAATTGGTTTGCTCTAATGTGGTAAAATTGCATCTGTAAGAAAGATCTTTGTCATCTACCCTGGCTGTCCTTGTTTACCCAGCTGAGGTACTGGGGGACAATTTAGGGGTAAGCTGTAGAGTAGGAGGTGTCACATGCTGAGATTCACCATCAGGACCATGCAGCACCCAGCTTCATACTACAGTTGTATCCTTCTACTAAACCCACTTTTATGGGATAACAAGAAACAACTCTCTAGTTTGGCACAAGGCAATGTAAAGCAAATCTTGGGAAAACTTTGCAGGAAATGAACTGTATCTAATCCTGTTTGATATAGTAGGCAGCATGTTATTAAGCCAAATCACCATGTTTATCCCTTTTTTCTTTGCACCCTTGTCCCTGAGGCCAGTACCCTTTCCTCCCCTGGGCATGCTGTGGAGTGTATTACAATTGGAGGGATGAGAAAGCCTTCCCTCTGTCTCCTCCCCTTCTTCCAACCATGTTGTCTCTCAAGTTCATACCAGTACTTACTGCTGAATAAGATGCAGCACTCTATTAAAACACAAAACACTGAAATAATGAACTGTATAAACTTGCCAGGGGCAAAGTGTGTTTTGTTAAGATACCAGAAAAGATCCACAGGGGTCTGGTCTTTGCATTTACTCCCATCAAATGAAAAAGAAAGAAAGGAAAACAGCACAACTACTAGGAGGCTATCCTAATTTTATTTTGAGACTGCTCTTATTTTCAGCATTGAATCCACTTTTCCTTTTTGCCCAGTTCTTTTGTTTTTTTCTGTCATTTTTCTGTCATCTTCTGTCATGTTTCTTCTTTCTTGCTTTCCTTTTTGAGTGATTCTGGTTAGTTGAAATGATAATTGGCTTCCTGACAGGCCAACTCAAGGATTTGCAATTTATTTTTGCCTGTCACCTGTTGAAAAAGGACAGGAGATTCCTTCTCTGCCAAGAGAGGAGTCCATTAGTGACACAGAAGCAGCAGCTGCATCATGGCAGGGATGCACAATAGTTATATACATCACTTACTCTTTATCTGCTACGAGACATTTGGACAGATTGTTGCCTGTAATTATCTTCCTAGGAAAAAAAAGAGTCCATACAGTGCTTAAAATCATCTGCTTTCTATTTTAACTCTTGAAATGACATTTCTTATCCTGCAAAACCTTCTAGAGAAATGATTTAAGTAAAACCAGAAAATTTTACAGTTTAAACACACTTCTAGTGCTTCACTGTTTCTATTTTTATGTTGTATAACCTTATCCAGAAGGTGTAGTGGCACAGTGGTGAATCAGGTGGCTTCTTAGCACACTTTCAAAATCTGTGATTCACTTGGACTGACTTGTCTGAGAATTCAGATTACAGTCCAAAGCCATAACGGTCTTATTCATGCAGAAAAAGCAGCAGCCAATGTATTCATCATTTCTTTCCTGATTCTCCACATGCTATATTGAAGCTGGAAATATTGCAAATATAAATGGTTGTGTTGTATTTCAGTTTTCATTAAAAGAGGGGAAAACTAATAAAAACTGTTAGAGTCATAAGTGGATTACAGCCAAGAAATCCGAAGAATGCCGTGGTCACTTTTTAAGCCTCCTTTATTCTGTTCCTTTATGCACGATCACGCTGAGCTTTGGCAGGATGCTCCCTATGGAGACAAGTTATATTCAATCTGCAGCCTTCTTTATCTCTGCCAAGGGTGGGTAGTGATGGGGTTTCAAACATCCTTTCCAGTGATGGAATTTCATACACCCTTTTTCTTTGCTTTTACTCCTTTCTGAAAAAATAGCTTTCTGTCTGGGTAACGTGGTAACATTAGCAGTGCATGCAGTGCAGCGTGTTGAACTAATTGCCAATTAAATAATAGGGAAGGTCAGGATCTAGCAGAGAATCATTGTGCACAGTTCATTAACTGCATTTCACAGAACCGAAAGCATGCCACGTGATTTTTAAAAACAGGTCTAAGGAATGAACAGTTTCTTCCTTAATACTAAATAGCTGCAATGCAGAACAGAATGGGAAGATAGGCTGACAAGCAGTTCCCGGTGTTTTCGTTCCTCCCCCTCCCTGAGGTAGATATCTGTGCAATTCAGACATTTCTGTGGATTAGTTTATCATCTCCATGAGGTGAATGGCTTTAAAAAGACATGGGGAGTCTTGGAGATAATCAGTATCTTAGTGCTATGTCTAAATATTCTTCTCTGACATTCAACTAGGGTAGGAAATATTTAGTAAGATTGAGGAAAGCACTGCAGATGCCATTCAGACAGATTTTAAAATATTAAATAAATAGTATTCATAGAAAAATCACGAGAATAAATGGCAGTATTTGAAAGCATACCTTATCGTAAGGGGTGAATACGATAGAGAATTCACAAGTACTCAATTAATACCTACAAGCAATGGTGAAGTACTATAGGAGGAAGCTTTTGGTTAGTAAATAAAGGTACAAAAAGGCTGGTTCTTGATGCCACTAGTTCCTAGCACTAGACAGAGGCAGACAAGAAACTGAATGGATGTACATGTTTATGTGAATGTGCTTGAAATTAGGCAAAAATGGCCAAAACCTGTTTATATTGAATGTGATCGTGCTGCATTTACAGGATGGCCTGGGTATCAGACCCAGCCAGTGTGGGTTTAGGAGGGGTAGGTCGTATTTGACCAACCTGATCTCCTTTTATGACCAGGTGACTGCCTGGTGGATGCAAGAAAGGCTGTGGATGTTGTGTRCCAGGACTTCAGCAAGGCCTTTGACACTGTGTCCCAGAGCACACTCCTGGAAAAGCTGCAGCCCACAGGCTTGGACAGGAGCRCTCTGTGCTGGGTTAGGAGCTGGCTGCATGGCCAGGCCCAGACAGGGGTGGTGAACRGTGCTGCATCCAGCTGGGGGCTGGCACCACTGGTGTCCCTCAGGGGTCTGTGCTGGGGCCAGTTCTGTCCAGTATCTTTATTGATGACGTGGATGAGGGGATTGAGTCTTTCATTAGTAAATTTTAAGACKACACTAAGCTGGGAGCATGTGTTGATCTGTTGGAAAGTAGGAGGGCTCTGCAGAGAGAGCTGGAATGGTTGGATGGATGGGCAGAGTCCAGTAAGATGCAGTTTAATAAGTCTAAGTGCTGCATTTTGGCCGCAGTAACTCCCTGCAATGCTCTGGGCTGGGGATGGTGTGGCTGGACAGTGCCCAGGCAGAAAGGGACCCGGGGGAACTGGTGGCAGCTGACTGAACATGAGCCAGCAGTGTGCCCGGGGGGCCAAGAAGGCCAATGGCATCCTGGCCAGTATCAGGAATAGTGTGGCCAGCAGGAGCAGGGAGGTCATCCTTCCCCTGTACTCAGCACAGGTGAGGCCACACCGTGATGCTGTGTCCAGTTCTGGCCCCTCAGTTTGGAAGGACGTTGAGATGCTTGAGTGTGTCCAGAGGAGGCACCGAGGCTGGTGAGGGGCTGGGAACACAAACTCTGTGAGGAACGACTGAGGGAGCTGGGGCTGTTTAGCCTGGAGAAAAGGAGGCTCAGGGGTCTTCTTATCACAGAGTGACCTTATTACTCTATATAACTTCCTGAAAGGTGGCTGTAGTCAGCTGGGGGTTGGTCTCTTTCTCCAGGCAGCAACTGGCAGAACCAGAAGACGCAGACTTAAGCTGTGCCAAGGGAAATATAGGTTGGATATTAGGAAAAAGTTTTTTATGGATAGAGTGATAAAGTTCTGGAATGGCCTGCCCTGGGAGGTGGTRGAGACACCATCCCTGGATGTGTTTAAAAAAAAAGACTGGATGTGGCACTCGGTGCCATGGTTTAGTTAACATGTTAGGGCATGGGTTGGATTCAATGATCTTGAAGGTCTCTTCCAGCCTACCAATTCTGTGAAAAACAAAAAATGAGACATAAGAAGTGAATTATGTTTGGGGAAAGGGTGGGAGTAACCAGCATCTCATCTTGATGTGCTTTGAAGTGTCAGTGTTAAAGTAATTGGTGAGAATGAGTAAAATTCTTAGGAAAAAAAAAAGAGGGGAAGGAGAGACCACCCAAAAATATTGAAAAATGTTTGAAAATTATATTTTTTATAATAGATATAGAAGCCAGTCTTAAAAATCTTTGCCTGTAGCATTTGAAGGATCAAATTTAAATTTTCTCAATACTCATTGCATAGATTTAAAATGTACTATGAAGCTTGTTTTAAGAGAGAAGCAGTGTGATCTATACATGGAGGTCTGTTTCTTTATCTTGCTGCTGATGAAATGATGAGTGTGCTGGTTATAAAGAATTTTTTTCTTGCATGTATTTTATTTCTATGTAAATGGAACATCTTTTGCCATGATTCATAACCCAATATCGTCTCTAGACCTCTTGTAATTGATGTAGCTATTATTGAGAAGTTCTTCTTTTACAATCATTCCTTTCTGACTTTTTGATCTCTTGATCACAGCTTTGTTTGTAGCCTCCACAGCTGTTTGTAATATTAAGGAAAGAAGTAGGTTGGAGTATTTTTAATCATTAGGAGCAATAAAAGTTGCTGTTCACTAAAAAGTAATCTACTTTGAACTTTGCTGGAGCATGGCACTTTATTTTCTGGAATCGTAGTGTCCTTTGCAGAAAACAGTAAAAGGAGGTGCTGTAAAATGGTATTGGGAACAGGGAACAAGGCTTGTCAGTCTGAAAGGATCCCACTCTGGGGAAACACCAATCCAGAACATCATCATCTGTCTTCTGTCTGCAGCTGGAGGTCTTGAAAGGCAGTGAGAGCTCCGCGGCAAGTCGGCTGCCTCAGTGCTGGTACTTTCTGCCTTGCAAAAAAGTATTCAGTAGTTACTGAAGACTTCAGAGCTGGGAATGTCACTGTATGCCTTGCTAAAATTTTACCATACATCCCATCTAAATAATTCCAGAATCAAATTCCAGATTTTTGGTTTTATTATGTCTTTCTCTAGAAGACAGCAGTACCTTTTTGTCTCCTGTATTTTCAAGCCATACTTATGTCCTGTAACCAGGATATTCACCAGTCATCTCCTTGATATGCCAAACAGGTTGAACAAGCAAAGTTCTTGTCATAAGGCATTTTCTCCACTCCTTTTGTATATATGTGTATATTTTACATCTCTCTGTACTCTTTTTTGTCTCTTCAAATAAATATCACTTAGAATCACAATTATTGATAGTGTTCACTTATGAGTCATGCTAGTTCCAAGCAAATTTGCTTATTTCTAACAAGCAAATTCCCATGATAATTGTACTTGTTAGTAATTTAATCCCTAAGGGTCACACAGTTCTTTCAGCCACAGCATTGTCCTGGAAACCCCAGTAAAATTGCTTGTCCACTGAATTCCTTAGAGGTTTTTCAGAGTTGCTGCTGTCCAGAGAGCACCCATTCTGGTTTATAACCTCCATAATTTATTCCTTTTTGCAGTGAATGCCTTGGTTTTCTAAGCATGGAAGAACACTGTGGCTGCTTTGTACTTACTTTGTTAATTGTGTTTTTTTAAAAAAAACAGAATTTTTCATTTGCAGTTATACCAGGGGTGAATTTACAGTTAATTCAAAATGACAAGTATTACCAAGGTGAACAGGTCAAAAACCTTCTCTTGTAATTTCTTTTTCCATGTCCTTCTTTTGGCACTGTTACATGGGAAAAGCCCAAGGCTTCAGGGTTTTGCTTGCATCTTGCAGTTGTGTGTGTTCCTGGTAGCACGAACAAGAATACAGTTCTGAAAGAGAAGACATCAGAAAGGAAATTTCCTATGTCAAAGTGACCCTGAAACATGGCCTCAAAGAGATATACTTTAAAGTCTCTTGAATTCAAGTAAACTTTTACAATGCCTGCTGTAAGAGCTGTTCACAAGGGCTGTCAGACTTCTTCCACCTGAGTGTWATTGTAACATCTAACCTGTGTCTGTTGGGAATGAGGAAAAGAAGGGGGTTATACACCACATAAAAAATGAAAAATTAAATGTACAAAATCAATTAAAAAAAGTTGGTGATTGAAACACAAAAAATAACTGTTTAGAACCATCTTCAAGTTACATATTCAATTTTGAATACAAATTTATTCAACATTTCTTCAAAATATTTACAGATTTTAGTCAAATTCATTAAATTGTTTCACAGCAGCAGATGATCACTTTCAGATAACCCTCCTCAGAATTTATTTTAATTTATGATTTTGGATTTTATTTTAGCTAAATGTTTTCAATAAAATTTATGAGACACTGGATGAGTCACTTTTGTTGATTTTCCCAGCTTTTACAGAGACAGAGAACTGAGAAGCATTTTAAAAGATTTTATTCCATTATCARTCTTGATGAATACTGAGGCACAAGAGATGTAAAACTCAGCACCATTCCATCATAAGGCAACTTATTTCCTGGTTACAATACCTTATAAATGTTTTTCAGTCTATTAGCTTTTGCCACACAATGCTGCTATTCCTTCTAACACAAATCACGTATATTTTTTCCCCATGTGGTCCTGATACAGTGCATCTTTCACAGTTCTAATTCTTAAAAATATTTAATCTTTTTGTAAGACTATATTTTGAAACTTGTTGAAACTTGTTTCTAGTTCAATGTCTCTCTCAATACTGTCATCTCTATTCCATGGCTTTCCTA
Source organism: Cardinalis cardinalis (assembly GCA_014549065.1). Classification (NCBI taxonomy): domain Eukaryota; kingdom Metazoa; phylum Chordata; class Aves; order Passeriformes; family Cardinalidae; genus Cardinalis; species Cardinalis cardinalis. The sequence goes on from JACDOX010000013.1 coordinate 4,414,494, forward strand.
AGTCAGTACACTCTTATCTCTCTGTCAGGTTTTGAAAATTCTTTACAAATCCATTTCTTGCATAATTTAAACATAATGGAGTCCAAGAGCTCTTGATACCGGTCACTTAGGACCATCATCTGACCATTTCTCTCTGTATCGGATTTAAACGTTTTTGGTGTTCATTGTCGGTTCACACTCTTTGCAAGATAAGTCCAAATTGCCAACCAAAGCCATTTTTTAAAAAAATTACTAATGATATGTTAGAAGAAACAATCTTTAGATATGCCATGAAGCATAAAATAGTGGTATTAACAGGAGCACTTAATAAAAATATCTGACAATTATATGTTACAGGCACAGCACTATAATATTTTGTGAATAGTAAACTTGTCCACTAGTGACTGTTTTCTTCAAACTGTATACTGGAAAACAAACATCAAGACAGAGGAAGGTTGATGATAAGCAAAGGAATTAAATTCTCCTTACTTTTTTTTYTTTCTCCTCACATACAATTTACTGAAGAATATAGCAAGATGTCTTAAATAATCTCCTCAACTGTAATCTCAGGTATCAAATACGAGAGCAGAGATGAAGATAATTTTTCTTTTTGTCTGTGTCAAAAAAATCTGGTTTTTACCATGTTATAATAGTCATAGACAAAGAGGAGTTTGCCCATGTATACCAGGAAAAATCTAGCTTTCATTCAATTCTCATGTACAAGAAAGGGTTRTATTAATGTTCATTATTTCTTCTTTGGTATATGCTCTCTTAGGGGATCTCGTGCCTCCTGGAGTGAAGTTTGCTGCATGTCTTCCAAAGCTCATCTTTTCATGATAATCTGATAACACTTCATTCCCATAGAACCCTGATCTTGGTCCTGGGGGTCCTAAACCATCGCGTTATTTCCTTTGTTCTGCTGTGCTTCTGCCTAAATCCTTCAGTGCCAGTATGCCATACTGACAAAGGACTGGATGCTCCTGTCATTGTCATGTTTCTGCTGAAGAGTCCAAAGAATGATCTGCCAGAGTTTGGACTTGAAATCATGTGTTGGATCACAAATACTGAAATCTTAGCTCTTCAAAATTGCCCTTGCACTTCTGTGTTTGCTTTGAAGGGAAAGACAGATTACAGCATTAAAATAAATTACCAAAGCAAATAGTAATGTAAGAAGGCATATCTAAGATAATACTGACTTATTGTCAACTTTCAATGTCTTATTAAAGGGTTTTTCTGTTATACCATCAGCACAAAAGCTATCTGTGCTGTGATCTAGAGCTACTCTGTAGCTACTCTCTTATAAGAAGAGAAAGGTGATATATAAAACTGTGATGCAAAATGCCTGGTTAGTTTAATTGTGTATATTGAATATTTCATAGTAATTTTCTCCGCTAGAAGATTTTTTTCATGTTGTTGTTACTGTAGTGGAAATTGGTAATGTTTTTTTACCAAAACAAGGCATATACCCCCAAAGAATGTTGCAGAACAAACATTGTTCATTTAAAAGATGATTTATTGTAATATTTTGAGAAATGGAAATACTAAATGGCTACATTTGTGTTGCTATAATGATTCATTTGACAGATGCATTAGCAGACCACAGAATGTGATATACAGCAGTTCTGGATCACTAAAAATAGCATCATCCTTCTCATAGCCTTTTAAAATATTCTTACACATGCTAAATTGTGTTCTCATACCTCCATCAGTATGAAAGTACAGAGATTCCAAAGAAGGTAATGATGCTATTTAATTACTGGTATTGGTTACCGTGAGTAACACTTTGTCTGTTCTCTTGTCATTTCAGCTGTACATCTGGAGGTAATTTTATCAAATTTTTTTTACAAATAAATTGAACATGAAAAGTACCTTACATGCCTCTCCATTTAAATTAGATCAATTAAGAAAAGTTGAGTGCTTTGGGGAAAAGGTCAAGGAAGAAGGACAACGGAAGGCATGATAGAAAGTATGTGTAAAAGTTAATGGATTAAAGCATAATTTGTAGATCCACTAGCATATATCACTAGAGATATTAGAATATATGCTGATAACTTTGCTTTTATTGGGTAGAACAGTGTCTGCAGGTGATTGTATGCTTTTCTTTTTCTAAGGTAATGGGTTTTTTGCCCTTCAGTTGTGGTACCAGACAATGAAAAATCAGAACATTAATATTGTATGAGTACTTAACAGTGCAGTTTGAATGACCAACCTTGCTTGTTGAACAGTTTTGATCATATATAACCCCCAGATAAACCTAAATAATTGGGAAAATTTAATAATAATAATAATAATAATAATTCTTTTATCCAGAAGTTGGAAATCAGTAATGAGGAAGTATTGTTCTTTGGCCAAAGATGAGAGCATTAGGTCATAATAGGGAAAATGAATAAAATTTCAGTGCATATTCACTCTGTAAGTTTTAAGCAAAAACATGCTATGTYTGAACTCTCTTCAGTGCTGAAAAACAGGAGTAGTGAGCACAGAACCCTAACACTACTACATACTTTCTCATACTTGAAGTCAGAGCTATTATTCAAAAATGGTAGGATTCCTATTTTGAAAGGATTATCTTTTTCAGGTATCATTTACTTCAGTTTTCATTATACCTGTTTTGTGAGAAGCTCCTAAACAGGGAAAGTCGCAGTGTTGGAGACCACGTCTGAGCCATGTCAGAAATGCAGTAAATACAGATTAGCTGTGCAGGACCTGTAGGCAGTTGCTTAACTGAGTCTGTGGGGACTCTATTCCTTCACATGGAAAGACATGGAATTGCTGCAAGATGTGACAGCCACCACTCAGACCTCTGACACATTCTGTTGTCTCCTGCTGCTGCCACCACACGGACCCGGACTCCTGCTCCCATCCCAGTGGTGCGCACCTGTGTGTCTGTCCACACACATGCACACAGAATGGGGACCTGTCACCCAGAAGAGTCACAACCAGACCCTTTTGTCCCATTGCCTGTCCATTTCCCTGTCTGTTCTCTTCCTTGATCCACCTTGATTTAATCAAAATGCAATCATGAGATCAAGATTCTGAGTAGCTTTGGGAAAATATGAYTTCTTATGCCAGGTGTAGTGGTTCTGGCACAGGGATTTTCAAAGGCTGTTCTGATGCTATATGTCCTTGTGTCCCTGCTTGTTGCCTAAGTGTTAGGAGAGATTTCTGTATGTGCTGTGTGCCTCTGAGGCTCCACTGGCATTGATATGTAACTCGTGTATTAAAAGTATCAACTGACAATTAGGAGGCAAGAAGCTAAGCTTTCAAAAGAATTAGTTTTATTCTTTTTTTCTCCCCAAAAATCCAAAGACAGAAAGAATGCTTTAGTTGTAGGTCATGAAACCAATTGAATGAAGCCATTACTTGTCTACTAAAATCTCCAGAGCACAGCTAAGCCTACCTCATGAGTATGTATCCCTGAAAAGTAGTCTTTAAAACACAGAGGATCTTTGAAATGATGATGGCAGCTCAAACCTATAAAAAACACCAATGGATCTCACCAACATCTGTTCTGAAATGTGTAAGCTTAAAACCAAAAGGCACAAATAATGTATTGTTCCAAAATCCACCAGCAAGTTCTAGTAAACATTGAATTGATTTTCCTTTTTTCTCCTTTTTGCAGCTGCTAGTCTGATTCAAACTGTTTATTCATAGGATGAAAGAGATGTTTTTAAGTATTCTCAACAGTTCCAAGTGATTGATGTAAATTTTAAAAATGCTACTGTGATTTCAAGAGAGTTGCTAGGAGACATGCATTTTGAAGATTAAATCTCCCACTGAGCTTGTCCTTGGCTGTATAATAAGTAGTATGTTATAGGGTGTCCTGAGTTGCAGATAATATGGATAAACTGTTAAATTTTTATGTATATAAATACTTCTGCTGTGAACTTATTCAATATAGATGATTCATTCCAGTATCTCTATTTACTGATGAATAAAAAGTATTACTAAGTTCAAGAAAATGTGAAGATCAAATGAAAATGCCAAGAGCATGAAAAAGATTTTTATAGTCTTCATTTCATTTTTCTGAAACTTAAAATKATTTTTTTTCTTAGAAATGGATCTCTTTAAGATTTAATTTAAATATAGTGTTCTGATTAGTATTTTTTTCTTTTATAAACTTTAACAGATTTAAAGCTCAAAAAAAGAACATCAATTTTACACTTAATTTTTCTTAAGAAGTTAATGTGTTTTGTCCCTTAAAAGGTATTGGCCAAAGTAACCTAAAAATCTCTATTATCATGAAGGAATACCCAGTTTCAGTAATGGATATTTATTTGTATTAGTGACTGGTGTTTTTTCATGCTGACTTTAGAGACTTGGGTATGTTTGGTTACCTTAGAGTCAGATTTAAACTGCTTGGTCTTGAAGATACAAGTGGAAGCTCGTGCGAGTGTACATATGGGAACAGAGTAGTGTGCTGTTCTGCGGGATGCTCCGGACTTGGAAGAGGTTTATTGATTTTTGTTGCTGAAATATTTTACCAGGCAGTCTTTACCAAGCAGCAAAGCCCTTACAGCAAGCTTTCAAAAAAGTGAGTAATGCCTGTGAGTTATGATAGTAGTAAGTGATCCTTTTCTTTTTTATTACCTTAGAAGAAAGAGCAACCAGTTGCTGATAGAGCAAATAGTGTGGACAGGGACTGTCTGACCCTATGTTGCTGATGTGAGAACTAAAGACTAAGGAAGACTTCATGATCTGAAAGTATTTCAAACTATGTTTTTGCACCTGCCTAAAGAAAAGTAACTAAACTGTATTAATGATTAATAGTAGAGATGAGTTGTTGAGCTTACCAAAAATTAGAAGATGCTTAATGTTCCTGAAAATATATGTTTGTAAGAATATTACCAGATGGCCCTTTGTTACAGAGGTGTTGGTTAGCTGAGCTGTAACTGCTCTAAGGCCCTTGTAGGGAAGAAAATTAGTGTTGATTCATAATGAATCAGTGGATGCAAGTAAGAAAAATGAGACATATTATTAGTTGTGTAAACTATGAGGACAAAATAAAAAAAAAAGACAAAACAGAGAGAAACAATGAAAATGGGAAGGATGATGCAGCCTGTGTTGGTGCATTCTTCCTCAAGTGCAGGAATCTGCCTTTGCCTTCATTGAATTTCAGACAACTCTTCTCTGTCTATCTATGCAACCTGCTGAGGCCCTTCTGAAGGGCTCACAGCACTCTCGGGTATCAGCTCTCCTGTCAGGTTTGTGTTGTCAGTGAACTTACTGAGGATACATCTTCATCCAAGTCAGTGATGAATACATTAAACCATACTGGGCACAGTACTTGACAGGACTCCAGYTAAACCTTCTGCCACTTATGATACTATGGGATCTGCTTTTCAGCCAGTTCTCAATCCTCCTCACTGCCCACTGATCCAGCCTGCATTCTGGAGTTTTCCTATGAGGCTGGTGCAAGACAGTGTTCAAAACCTTGCTGAAGTTGAGCTAGAAAACACCCACTGCTCTATCCTCATTCATCCAGGTAGTTATTTTATTGTAGAAGGTAAGGAGGTTAGTCAGGCATGATTTTCCTTTAAGGAATGTTCCTTGCCTACTCCYGATTGCTTTCTTGTCATCTGTGTGGATAGAGATGGCCTCCAGAATGAGGCACTTCATCAGCTTTCTGAGGATTGAGGTGAGACTGACTTTTTTGAAGACCAGAGTGGCCTTGGCTTTCTTCCAGTACTCAGGGACCTTTTCTGGTCACCACAGCCTTTCAAAGATAATTCCAAGCAGCCTTGTCAAGATATTCGTCAGCTTTCTTTGAGCATCTTCATGTAACCAGTGTTCCCACTCCATTTAGCAATGGATCCACATTACATCCTTCGTTTTCCTGTTGGTTTTGGTGCAGTTGAAGAATCCCTTCTTGTCTTCCTTGTCATCTTTGTCCAGATTTAATTCCAGAAGTTATTAAATTYCAGATCACCTCCAAGATACTGTTTTTTTCTATTTCCAAGTCAATGATTATTAAGTAAAATCCCAGAGCTGGTTATCCAGTAGTGATAGAATCACTGGCTAATTTAGCCTGTTAAAATATATTAAACTTATTCTGGATTTGTTTTAATTTTTTTTTTAATTATTGGTTACTTGGCACCACTAAGCAGTTAAAAAGCATGGAGTTATTGGAGGGGAAGAATTAGCCTGCATGTTGCTCCAACTTTGTTCTTTTTTGTTATGTCATTGCATATTGTCCTTGAAATAGTAAATTCTGTACAAGAAGAGTATCTTACTTATGAGCTATCAAATTGATGTGCTTTTTAGCTGGATTTCATTCATGTGAAAGGGAGAGTGTAGCTATATTCTTTATATAGGATGAAGTGGAAAATATTAGAAGCACGACTGCTGATGATGGACTGTTTGGGCCAGTGGGCAGTATTGTGAGCAGTGGATTTGAGATTTTGTTTTCACTTGAACAAATCTGTCAAAAACAAAGATTATAATTATAAAAATTATAAGGAAATGAAGTATTTCTACAAGCCTTTATTGAAGGGAACTAAAGTCACTTTTGGACTCCTAAGTTAGAGCCAGCTAACACATAAAATCTCTTGCAGATGCAGCAGTTCTGTAAGAGGGCTGGTTTGGAACTTTGCTTACAGCAATCCCAGACCACTGGAATGAGACAAATCTGTGCAGTGGCAAGGAACTTGACTGTCATCACTTTTCCAGTAATAGAGAAAGCTATAAATGCTAGTGGCTAAAGCATTGGCTTCAGAAGTAAATTGGATTGTGCATGGGTGATGATTGAGAAGCCAGACTTGTTCACAAGATTCAGTGCCCTTTTTTATGGCACATTTTTACCCAGATTGTTAGAACTTGTTCATTGATCACAAAATTAATTTGCAAGGGCCAAAATAGCAGAAAAGGACAAAAAGTGATGAAATAAATAATATGAATGTACATAATTTTTTTTTTAATTAAAACATTTTGTGGTACTTCTACATACTGAGCAACTAATAAGATTTGTGAGGAGTTGCTTATCATAGAAGAAAATGTCAACTCCGTTAAGAAAATAAAGACGAGGAGCAATTACATGCTTACAAAAATCACTAAAAGAGTCTGAAGTAAAAACAAATACAAAACACTGATTAGGCTGAAGTATTGTGTGACTCCTAAAGGACTTTGATTATAACTTGCCACTGTGTTAATTTGCGAGTGAATTATTGCAATTATAGATATTCATTTTTTGAAAAAGGGTAGAGAGCCACATATTTCTTCTAGATTGTTGTATCTATTTACAGTCTAATCTGGACAGAATCTCTACCAATTCTGAAACTTGAATGTGTATAATTATCATAATATACCCGGAAATGAGGATCATAACAAGCATCTTGAATTACCTCTTCTAGCTAAGTGTAGCATGCCAGAGTTCCTAAACACTCTTCTGCTCCCTCTCTTTCCCTTCAGCACTTGGGGTTCCTCACTGGAGCCTGGAGTGGATATCAGGGGCTGACAATCATATTACTCCCACACTGAAAGCCTTGGCAAGCAAGGTTCAGGAAAGCTCTGCCATGGTAAATGTTGACTTTTACTGACAGAGGCAACTGGTAATTCTCATACACCATTATCTACCTATATCGCCTTCACTTCCCCTCTCTGCATTCTTTTCTACCAGCCCTTTTGGGTTGGTTTATTGCTTCCATCTTCCCACAGATCCTAAATGTTCCACATGGCATTCCTTCCCTCTGTAGTGTTGAGATCTTTGTCTCCTCATCACCCCTTCAACATCCCCTGCTATTGCTCTGCTGCCCCTTGTCTATCTCTATCCCTTCTTGATTTCAAATCTGGTAGATTAGGTACCTTGTTTGTGCTGCCTTTGATCTTAAAAATCTTTATTCAACTGACTTCAATTACCTACTGTTTGAAATTTCTTTTTGTGTCTGCCCTGTAAGTGCTTTATGTCCTTGCAAAACAATTATGTCATCTGCATGTTTGGATTTAGCAGGGAAGTGATGGAAAACACTATCAGCTTCCATAGCTGTAAAATAGGTGTCTTTTTTTCTTAAAAAGATGTCAAAGTGCACTGAAGATCTGAAGAAAGCCACATATGGCAGAAAATGTAGACATTTTCCTAAAGTGCATTTTGACAGATTAAAGAATCCTTACAATTGGATGCTATAGAGAGACATGTTTACCCTTGTGTCCTGGGAACACATCTCATCCTAATGAAGCATCACGAGACACTGCAGGCCTCCAGAAGCACTCTGGCAGGTCTCTGCATTCAAAATTCAGTGTGCTTCTCATTCAGCAGCCAGTGCCCTAGTTTTTTCCACCTCCTTTGGGGATTGCACTCCAGACAGCTCACCAGAACTTGTTTTTTGAATCTAGCAAAGGTGATGTAGTGGTGACTGGTTCTTTTGGGAAAGTGTACAGTTGAAAGGGACCTAAGTGTGTTAATGAGCATTAGTTAGTAATTAAACATGGCATGGTTGCATTTAAATGCCTGCTTATTTTAATACATATTTTTAAAGTGTCTTACTTGTTTTCTGAACATGTGATGGTTTGTTTGGAAGAAGAAGGATAGTGTACTGTGCAGACTGAAGGACGTATGTCTAGATATGTAGACACTCTGTGCTTTTTCAGAATAGAAAAGTGAATCAGCTGTTCATTTGTTCAGGAATGATTTTTAATTAGGCAGCAATACCCTTCTCTCTCTGCAAAGAAAAAAGTTTGAGGGCTGTAGAGCAAGAGTAGATTGTGCTGCCTGAGCACTGCAGCCCACAGTGCTGCCTCTGGCACCAGTGCTGCTACCTCAGCTACACTGGGAGGACTCCTTGGGCAGCTGGGTGGTAACACTGTGCACAGCTCCACCACCTGACACACACAGCAATAACCTGCCTGCTGTCTCATCTCATAGCAGCCAGGTCTGCCAAAATTCAGCAGAGCGATGTGAAACAGCTTCTCACCCACCAGCTGAGATGAATCAGGAGGGATGGCTGTGCTATATATACAGAACCCACTCAGCCGAAACAAGTGAGAGTAGGGAAAGGATTTAAATCCTGGCAGGGTGGAAATTTTTGTCTCTGAATAAAATGAAGTATTTATAGCATTTACTGACACAATTCTTATTTACTGCAATTGGAGGCATTGTTGAAACCATTTTGTTTTTTCTGAGCCAGCAAAAGAGATTTTTGGGGAATTAGAGGACATTGTATCTTTCCAAAATCAAGCCTAAATTCTGCTGAAGAGAGGGAGGAGGGATCTTCCCTCTCTGACTATAATGTCAGAGAACACAGTGCTCTTAACAGTCTCCTCTATCAATACACTTGAACACAGTTATTATCATCATAAGCTGCTGTGTAATTACCGTCATTCCCTGAAGAGTTCCTGTTTCTTTGCTATTTAATTATGTGCATTATTTCAGTATAACTGTGCACTTTGCTAATGTCATTTGGCAACAAATGTTTCAGGCAAGGATGTATCACAAGGATGTCATAGTCTGGGCGTGGCTGCTGGAAAAGTACACAAAGTCATTTCTTGATCAAACCTACTGCTGCCTTCTGGATGAATCACACACAGTAGTTCATACGTTGGTCAAGGTAGATGCCTGAAATGGTTGTGGATGTCCTTTGTGTGACAGAATCTGAAGAAACTTTAGTGCCAACAGAAGTGGGAAAGTAAAGACGTCTAGTAAATCTTTCTCCTTGGATCCAGCTATAGTAAGCATATGTGTTGCCAATATAAGAGGCTTTTTCTAGGGAATATTTCTAAATAAATCTCAGTTCTGGGGAATCACTGTTTAAATCTTGTCTGTCTTTTGCTGAGCACAGTTTTAATGTAACAGCCATAATTGTAGGGTCATATAGCTTTTAACTTTTTATTAAGGATTTATTCTGCTTAAAAAGGGGGAAAATGTGACATGCAACAGCTCCTGTAATTTCTGGCCAGAAGATTTTCTTGTGATATTTCTTGTCATTTTCCTGCATTGTGAGTTTATCAAAGCACTCTTGTAACTCTGTTCTAAGGCAAGTTCACTGTTTGAGGCAAGTTCAAACTAACATCTTAGCATTATTCTGAGAAAGAGGGGACAAGTAAAAGGCCCCAGTGGCCAAGACACATTCCTAGCCACCTCAGGGGGAGACATGAGACACATACACTGCAGCAGGCATGTCTGGCAGCAGCTCAGATGAGGGGCTCTCTATAATAAGGGCAGGATTTATCCTGACCATACTTAGGGAGTCAAGCGTATTTATACTTGTGTATAAATTACTTTGTAATTTAAAATTGCGCCTTTCTTGGTGTTGGAGGTGGGAAATGGGACAGTTTCATAACAAGATTTAAAATATCTGGATTTTGGAAATGAACAATTTAGTAAAAATTTTGACCTGGAAAGGGCAAGTATCATGGTGGAAGGTGGATGTCACTGTCAGAGTCATCAGTTCCTGGCAAGGGAGGCTGGAAAGCAGGAGCATTGAGACAACACCTTGCTAAAAATGACAGTGCAATATAAGAATCATAGAATGATTTACGTTGGAAAAGACCTCTTGACTCCAGTTGCTATCCCAGAACTGCTCAAGTCTACCACTAAATAATGTCCCTCATCTACAAGTATTCTTTTTTTAGCATGCACAGTGTTCTGGGATGCTTATTACTGAAGAGTGTTTAAGTATGTATAAGCATATTTTATAATGAAATAGTAACAAAATGAATGTACTGAGGGGACTGGATGATATCAGCATGTGCCTGAGATACAGTATTCTGTCAGTGATAAGCTGGAAGCCTTGCTTTGTGTGAAATTCTTAATGAGTGCTAGAGTAGAACCAATCAAGAAGCAAGAACAAGGTGTGATGGATATAAAGGATGTATTTATATATTCGTGACAAGAAATCCATCAAAAAAAACCCTAAAGAATGGCACATTGCAAACATGATGACACATTTCTCTAAAGAAATAGATAATAGTCCCCAGCAAGAAAAAACTGGCAAAATATTCTTATTGGAAATAGTAACAAATCTTACAGAAGTACCTGAAAAATAATGTATAAAATCTTAGACTATTGAAAAGAAGCTGCATGCTTTAATATAGTTGCAGGCAGAGTTTCTCCCATTTGGAAAAGTGAAACCTTTGAAAACAACATAGCAATAATGATTACATTCAGTATTTAAAAGGAAACTAATGAAAAATTTAACCACTTTTGTGAAAGACCATTAATTGTATATTAAAAGTTTAAAATGGTGATATACTAGACAAAATCAATCTGAAAGAGATGCATGGACTTTAGTTTCGCTGCAGTCTTTTTTTACAGATTTTGAAGGCATGAATTGAAATGTAGTATTTACTGAGATGGAGGATAGAATACAGAAGAGAAGTGTAAAAAAGGATGTTCAGTTTTAACATTTACCATATTATACCATCACCAGAACATCTGAGTACTCTGAAACAGAGTGCTCTCTGAATAATAGATATAATTAATTTGATCCAGAAATTCTGATTATGCATTTATTATTCAAAAGATTCTCTCCTATATTAACTCTTAAGTATTCAGTTTAGTCCCATCATCTGCCAGGCCAAATGTGATATGAGATAAAGCCTTATGGCAGAGTTATTGACTCTCTCTTCTTTCTCTCTAACAGACTTTTTTAGTTCTCTGAATGATGGTATTGAAGTGCACAATTCCTTTTGAGATGATGGCTGAACAGAAGATAACCATTTGGTTTTTCATCTATCATCTTATTACACCCTGTTTTGTCTACTCCCTGGCAGTAGGTAAGAGGATCTCCTGTGTTAATTCCTTAAAGTAACTGTTGTTAGTTTTATGTGTTTCAAGGACAATTAGAATGTTTTTATGGCTTTAATTTATTAGTGCTGATACAATAAATTACTAAATGTGAACAATGAAACTGGCAGGAAGCATATTTRTTAGATTGGCTGCCATAATAAAAAGTTTGAAAAAAGACAGATCTGGACTTTAAATTTGGCATTGTCTAATTTGATTTACAGAATGAAATTTTTCTCTAGATTATAAAAACTGTATCAATTGTCTGTTGTGAACAGATGACCAACATGTTTAGAATAATGAAAAACAAAATTCTGTATTATTGACACCATCTAAAATTCATAATCTTTCAGAAGCCCAATGTAGTGGTAGTTTTTCATAATACAGTGACATTGTGACTCCAATGTTTTTGGTTTTTTTTTTCATAAATAGAGGTGGGGCCATAAATAATAAAACATTCTGGAGTCATATTTCTAGCATCTGCATTTACAGAAATRTTTGCAATTGAAATTTTAGTTCCATTTTAAGAGATAGAGGGAGGTCTGTGAAAAGGCAAAATTCCAACTGTTCCAAACAACTTTGAGATTTCTAAAGCTTGTTTCAGATTTCCATGCCAATTTAAATGAATGCTGGGTTTTAGTTRCTGGGATGAATTTTTCTGTTAGCGTAAACACAGCATGTACAAAATATCCACCAATATTTGAAAAGTGCAAACATTGGTGTACTAATGTTTTGGTTAATTTCAAGGTAGGCTTTAGATCCTTCACTACTTTGAGAGTCAATGACTTGCTTAATCTGGGATATCATTTCAGCATTGCCTTAATTTCACTTCCATGAGACCATAGTCCTCATTATTGAGTCAAAAATTATGGTTTATAATGTGGTGTTAGCTCATTGCCTTTAAGAAATCAGTCCAGAGCTCACAGGAATAATTTCTGGTTTAGCAGGAACATTACTTTACTCTGTGGTTTTGGATGGTGTTCTTTAGTCCACATCTGAGTTTGATGGAGGATTTACTGATGCCTGATAAAAATCAATACCTTCACAATATATTTGCTGTGTGTTTCAAGAGATTTTTTCTTTGTTAAGATATGAGGCTTGCTGATAGACCAAAATTAAAACTTTAAACTCACCACTTTAATTCAATGCTGGGCTTTTCCTGAAAGAATAAAATAATAATAAAGAAAAACTGTGAAGTGCTATCGGTAACGTTACACATGTGATTTTGCTCTGGACCTGTTGACATCAAACAAAACAATCAGCTACAGTAGCCAAACAAGTGCTGGACACTGGTTGACAAAATGGGTGAATCAATCAAGAAGAACAACTGTTCATTTAATTTCTTGACAAACAGGATTGAATTATTAATGTTATTGTGTATTCTGTACATCACATTTSTGCCCATTAGCCAAAAAAACCTTGGCACCAAAATGTAGCTGCTGGCAAATTCCTGAGAATGGCATTGAAAGGTCATGAACTGTGAGGGTAACACCTAAGTGACATAGGAAGAGCAGAGTGGGCTGTCATGACACCATGTTCAGCATGAGTACACACTAGCACTGCCATTGCAAGGCTCATTTGATCTTTCACTGGGCTGTTCTCGGCACTCTTAGGTTCCCACAAAAAAGATGGAGCCATTGGTGTGGAGGGTTGTGAATCCAGGACAGGTTCTAATAGTGCTKTTACCGTTCAAACACATTTCCTAACTTATCTCCTGGTATGGAATAAATACTTGCTTGCATTTTTCATCAAAAGCCAAAGTTAAGACCTGTGACCATCTCTAAAGGTATGGCACCACCCTCCAGTGTGAAAGATCCCTAGTTTTATATAATCAGAGGGTGTTTGTTACTGCCAGTGTATTACTGCAAGACTGAGTAGTGCGCATGCTCTCTGCTCCTGGACCTGGTCTACTTCGCATAAACCATTAAATCGATAAATTCACATAAATCATTAAATAACCTTYTGAGTGAAAAGAAAATCTGCTTCTGTCATCTAGGGTTTATGGCACCYATCTAGGTTATATAAATCTGATGTTACAGTCTTTGCTTAGCCCCAGCACTTGAGTCTTTCTGGAGGGTTTGTTATTTCAAATGGGTTTGAGAGCTGCTGGCAGTCAGGCTTAATTGTCTTGAATRTATGTCTTGGCAATGAAAATGCCATTGTATCCAGAAAATGTATATCTGCAGTATGCAATATGTATCTGCAACGAAGAGGAAATATAAAAGGTTGCTTGGAAGTGTTCTCAGTGTGGTTAAAAATTGAAAGATAATGAAGAGAAAGAAGGAGCACAAGGAGAGTGATCAGGTCAAGTTCTAGGAGATGTTCTTTCATGCAGGATGTTATCAAGGGGAATGCTGGCAATGTCAACAGTAATGGAGGATGTGTAAACTGGGGACAGTTTTTGAGTAAAGATCATGAGTCTCATTAAAATAGCAACAGACCAAGTTCCAGAGTGAAGAGGCAAGGTAACTGGAAGCAGATATTGAAAGCAGAGTATTTAAGAAATTGTTCTAGCACCTTTTAGCAAAACACACTTTCTCTGGAAGTATATTTGTCTCCCCTTGCCTTCTGTGGTGCTGGATCTGCAGTTCTAGGTGGTTCTACTCTGTAAATTGCCTTTGGCATGCTCGTCTGTGGCTCTGTAGTCTAGGTTTTTGCAATCCATGCTTCCTAAATAGACCTACTCTTATGTTAACTGCTCTGGACCCAGGAAAGTGATAGCTTGCAGATACATTGTTTTGAGAAGTCTCACCCTGTGGGTGTCTCCAGATTCAAAGATACCAGCCAAAAAACCTGAAAGTATTCAGAATTCATGTATTTGAGCATTGAGAGCCTTCAGACTTTAGCAGCTAGAAGTATTTGGGAAACAGAGAGCTAGCAACCTGAAGCTGCACTGACTTGAGGTGTTCAGAATTGAGCCTGAAGAGATGACAGGTATTCTGAGACTAAAAGCTGAGGGATTTTATTTGTTTTAAAATTGTTCTTTTTCTCACTGCAGGAAATTCTAAAAAAAATTCCCGAAGTGAAATACATATGTTTTTAGARTTTTAGAGTTTGCTTTGGAGTAAACACCTTGATTTTTTACCCGGTTCTGTTTTGTGGTAATTAGAGGCAGAAATGGAGAACTGTTGCATTGACTGGCTGTTTTTCATCTGTGGTGAATGTGCACTTACTTAACTGAAAGGAAGCAAAGATTTTCTGAATCAGAGATATAGGCATCAGAGGTAAAGGCAGAGATCATCTTCTGCAATGAGACAGGAGCAATATTTATTTTCCAGGTAAATTAGTGCTTGAAATGTAGTCTTGCAGATATAAACTGGTGAAAAAGCCATAAATAATTTGCTCTCCACTTACTGATAGAACAGACAGCTGTTACAAGAGCTGCTATTCAGAGTGCACTTTGAGTAGTGCAAGGCAAATGAGAGCAGCAAACCACTCCTCAGGGAGCATGTCAGTGATTGTCAGTCCACTGCCAAAAAAGTTATTTCATGCCTATTACTCATAATATTTGACTCTTCTCCACTTCCCCCTGACATTTCTCCAATGCACTTCCAAGTTGCCTTTGCCTCCTCTTTAGATTCATGTCCTGTTGCTAAGTCTGAATTTCAAACTTTCTGTCATCCACTATTTCCCAGAAAAATCAGTGAACTCAAATTTGTCTTCAGTTAGTATACTAATCTATCACTAAAAGAATTAAGACTGTTCTTCAGCTACAGCTTGTTTTGTTCTTCCAAAAGACTAATCAAAAACTGCAAAGACCCTGTATTTTATTGTGCTTCATGAATAATAGATTAGATTTGGCTATGCAAGGAATCAATAGTGAAAATTGTCCCTCTGCAAATATGTTTCTCATAAAATGTTCTACTTTTTACCTTGGGATTTGATATTGCAGAGCCAGACAGTATCTGAGTTTGGGTCAGATCATGCCTGAGAAGGCAGCTTGTCACTCTAGTAAACTATCCTGAATTGTGCAAAATGAGGCAATAGTCCAGGGCTAAAAGTGTCTAAACCCTTCTGCTTTTTTAGGCAACAAAAGTTCCAAAAATCACTAGAAACTGAAACTTCAGAGAACGCTGGTAAAGCAAGAAAGCCAGTAGGAAGCAGAGCCTCTCAGTGCAACAGTTGTTTTGATGAGTACATGGGGATGCTGTTAGACAGCATGCTGCATTTCTGAGAGTGTTGCCAATATTTCATATGCACCAGGAAGGCTTGTGTGGGGAGATGGGGCAGAATAACTACTTTAGCTTCATCCCTAATTTGCTGATCACTGGCTTTCCATGGAAAATGGGAAACGTTAGGCTCTTCAGTCACTTCTTAACTAACATTTAGATTTTTAAGGAAGAACCACCTTAAAATTTAAATATTGAATAGGCAAATGGGAATATGTTTGAAATACAGTAATTAGTATTAGCACATTCCTCTTGGCAGTATGAGAAGACAAGAAAACTATACTCTGTTAGGTACAAGTGGAGAAACTTTCTCTGGCAGGGGCTGGAGCTTTTCATACTTGAAACTTGTTGTGAAGGAGAAACTACATCATTGACTATGGGGCTCTTCAATGTCTTCACTAGCACATGGGAAATAGAAGTTATTCTCCTGCTCCTTTGAGTCCAGAAAAATAGAGGCAGCCTTCATGAAGTTGTGCTTGTACTTTCATATAATATGAAGTGAGAGTGCTGGAGTGATTACCTTTTCTGTTTGAGTGCTGACAGGCTCTTGGAAAATGATTTGCCTTTAGCATCTTGATGACTTACACTTACCCTCTCTTCTCCATCATGGTGACACTATGTTATGAATTTTTTCAATATGAACACATTACTGCTTCAGCACATAAGCTTCCCATGAATGCCAAGTACAACTTTTCCCACATAATTTAGAGAAGTAAAGAAACAATCAAGCCCCCAAACCTTAAATTATTCATGCTTGGACATTTTACAGAACAGTAGGTTCAAAAAGGCATTTCTGAACTGGAGGCTAGAATCTACATTATTTAAAGCTTTTTATCACAACATACAGAATTATTCACATTTTCTAAAGAGAGATAATAATTTTCTTCCAAAAAAAGAAGTGGATGAATATACTTAATGTCTTTTTACCTTGTCTGTCTTGTCCCTGCTTGGATCTTAGAAGACCATTACAAGATACTCCTGAGTGTCTGACATTCATAAATAAATAAATAATCATAATGTGTTTGGTGATGACAGTGCTCAGAAATGTGGAAGTGCCATTTTGTGTTCCTGCATGCCTGGTAGAGATACTTTGGCTCCTTCCCAGACCATCTTGTTTTTGAGCATGAGCTTCTCAGACACCAGTGGGTCCTCATTTCTCTGATATACTGAAAACAGTAGAAGATCTCCTTCTAAATATCAAATGATTTCTGGTCTTGCAAGGCTAATGCAGAGCCTGACAACTTAGTTAAACTGATAATGAATTACTCCAAGGCTCTTATGTGCAACACCCTTTAGCATTCAAGGTTAATCTAGCCATGCACCACATGAACAGATCTTTGTCTCTCTCTCTCATGTTAAAATATGTAGCTGGATACAACATTTGCAGGTAGATCAATAGTCACACCCAACAACTGTCTCAGGCAGTCAATTTTGGCAATGTTGAGTGCTAGGGAAATAGGTGTACAGGAAACAGAAAGAGAAGAAGACTCATTAGAAAGTGTCACTTGGAGAATGAATGAGATGATCACCTTCCAGAGGGAAAGATTCTTATACAGGATCCATAGTCTCATCAGTTGAGGAAAGACTTTCTTGACCTTTTCACAGACTTCCTGATACGTTTTATTAAAATTGAAAGATCTGAGTCTTGTTTTCAGAATTCACTGAAGAGTGCCTCTAATAGTCAGGTGATAGCTTCTGCCCCAGTTTAAAATACAAATCACAAGAAATTTACTCAAAACATAGGGCACTGTTTGATAGGTCAGATAGTCCATCCTCTTGTCTAAAGCAGGATCCAAACATAGGAAATGTGCACTTCATCTCTTCCTCAGTTTGTCTAATATATCCATTTTCTTCTTCTTCCTCTACTTTTGCTTTTCGTGTAGGCACGATTTCAGTGAGCTGTTGCTTTTCCTTGTGCTATTAGTCTTCCCTTTGTCACTCTCCAAACTCTGTCCCACAGTCATGGTACTTCTCCTAAAGTGTGAACATTTCTTGCAGATTTTTTCACAGCCCCTTTCTCTTCTCTTTTCTCCCATGTGCTGTTTCATATCACTGGTCCATGTGTGGTCTTGTGGCTGAGAATAAAAGGTTTATTGTTTGCCATGCCTGAAATTCAGTGTGCACATCTTATTCTGTGCAGACAGACACCTGAAACCAGATTCATAATAGATTTCAGCAGAAGTGTCTTTATAAAGCACATTTGATAGGTGTGAGGCATTCACTCAGTATAATTAATAGTGCTGGCAGCATTAAAAATGCATGCTATGAAATGCCTAAGTGCTCTGTAAAATCATTTGAGTCCTAAGGTGAAGAGTCAGCTGCATATGATATGGCTGTTTGCTGCTGGAGACTGTTGTTATTCTGTACTCATATTTAAGAACTGCACAGAACATGCCATCAGGTTTCTGGCTTAGTCGTTCCAATCTCTGAGCAAGTATATGAATCTTGCCTTTTCAGTGTGAAAATAGTTCTTCTTTTGGTCTAGCAATATGTAGATATGTAGATTTTTATACTGTGTTGTGCTTTAAAATATGAAAGAAAGCAGACCATTGTTCAAAAGCTCTGCCTTTCTAGCTGCTCTCCTTTGCTTCTTTGAAAGAATTCTCATTACGTGAATTAGTTTTTAAAAATTAAGTTGTCTGACTATATATCTCACAGTGTAACAGTATCTTCTGTCCCTGCTCCTGTCCTCAAGGCAAATGGTGAYTTTTTTACTATTTACCATTGATTTGAAGTCAAAAGGGAAGTTGCTTTTAATCTGAAAAGTCTTCTTCTAGTACTGTAATCCAGTGTCCATCTATGAATAGGGAATTTAAAAACAATAAAAAAGATATCTGCAGAAAGTTTTTTTTATGTATATGTGGTATTTTTACACTGGTATAATTCACATTCCTTAGGAATATAGAGAGACTCTCTTCTTTTACAAGACTCCTAAAAACTGTCTAATTTAGTCTAAAATGTTTTAGGACTAAACACAGAACTTTTAAGGGCATGAGTACAAAGTCATCATTAGATTTAAGAACATTCATCTTTTACACTGCCAGTTTATTTACTGATCTGAGAAGATTTTTTTAAATTACAAGACATGTAGCAAATTTTTATAGACAGCACAGATACTGCTGCAAAATGCTAGGATTTTTCCATCCTTAAAGAGTGCTTTTGAAAATCATTTCCATCCTTAACCATTGCTTTTGATTTWAATTATTCAGCCATCTCCGAAGATCTTATTAATAAAAGTTGTGTTTGTTTTGTTTGATTCTCTTGTATTACAAGATTCTTGCAGTCATTTTACAAGTCTCTGGCATCTCTAGAATTTGAAGCAAGGCTCTAAACTTGAATGGAAAGTGAACCTGTTGGCAATCATGTATTCATTTGTTCTGCCATGAATTTGCTTACCAGTGTCCAGACTGTTGTTATAGTCTCAGTAGAGAGCCTGTGAGAATAAGACAATTGTGTTGTCTCAAAATTTTATCTATATGGAGCATCCACTGCCTCCTCACAGAGTCATTCTGTACCTAGAATGCATATTTGACATTTTCACAGAAAAAACCCCGGTTACATCCTGGATTTACTGAGAAGAATTTTCCCAGAAGATTTCACCTTTGCTCTTACTCTTGCTTCTTAGACCCCAAAGAGCAACCTTGTATGCTTGGAGGAGATAAAGGAGAAGGGAGTGCAGCAGGGATGGGCAGAACCTACCAACTTTACTACAGCATCCACAAATGAAGGATAAATATTAAAAAATACAGATTGTGTTGAAACCTGTTTTACATTTATTCACCTTTAAGTGCTTGACTTTCCAAACTGAAATTATTCTCAGTGTAGGACCTTTTTAAAATTGTACTGCTCCAGTTTTGCTGAAGCACATAGAATTTAACTTCAGGTGATTCACTGTTTCGCCTTCATATTTTGATTCTTGAATGTGTGGTGCAAATCTGTCTTCAGTTTGACTGTTAGTTAAAAAGTGATTAATTTGAAACTCTATTCTGTTCTCAGAGGAAGGAAACAAAGGTTATGGACCSGTTTTTGAGGAGCAACCTATTGATACCATCTATCCAGAAGAATCTTCAGATGGACAAGTTTCAATGAACTGCAGAGCTCGAGCAGTTCCTTTTCCTACTTACAGGTAATATCTACTGTTTTGATTAACAAATCTTGCATATTTTATTCAGCAGCTATTTCAGATTGTTGTATTAAATTATTGACTATGTTAAAAGGTTGGAGCAAGGTGGGAAAAAATGCGGAGATAGGCAATTTTTGAGTAAGACACAACCTTGATTTGATTTGCCAAAATTTCTAATCAGTATTAAAACCAGTATATTGTGTTAAATATTTTCAGATTCTGAAAGAAATACTGCTCCATTTGTGAATTTAAAAAAAAAGGGACCTCTAAAAAAAATTGCGAGGTTATCTTTCCAGTTTAGGCTGAGGTTTGTTCTTTTTGATTCAGAATGGGTTTTTTTAATTCTATTTTGCTTTGAAAGGGGAAGTACTGATTGTTGAACCTGGATGTTCTACATCCCATGTTGGTTTTGCACCCTGTGTGTTGCAGGGCAGTGGTCAAAAATGTGTCAGCTATGCTACTGAAGACATAGAAAACTTCATTCTGAAAAAACCTTTCAGCTAGTTTTAATACAGATTCTCACATGACTTCTTTCACAATAATTACATTATTGTAGAAAGCAGTGCTTTGTTGTGCATTCATTTAAATTTGTCAGCCATTATCTGCTAATAGTGTGAAGAGAACTGTACTTAAGATTAACTGTATTAAAACTGTGGCTAAATTACAACGTGATCATAGGCAGAAAACTGCTGTAATTGTACTAAAGACAGACACAATATCTGGCCAGCAAAAGAGATCCATTTCAGTAAATTACCCTATGACCTGCCCCAGTACTCACTTACATGTGTTCCCAGACTGGTTTCTAGAACAGAAAAACCAATCAAGTCTACTGGCTGTTAYATTAAATCTGTTACAGTGTTGTGGTGAACTATGGTATTCCTCCATCAAAACAGCTTACTTCATCTTCATTGCCACTTTTAAAAATCTGCTAATAGGTTGCCTACTTGTACAGAAGCACCATTTGAATATGACATTTTGTTCCCTTGCCTTGCCTTCCTCTTGCCATGCTTGGAAAGTGTGGAGAGATTACATACGCTAAGATTTGATACTCTTTGCTGTACTTCCCCATCTCTTCCAGTTGGTCCAGGGACTCCCCCAGCTCTGTCTGCAAGACTGTGAAACACACCATGTATATATGATTATAGGTTATAAATAAATTTTGACATTCTTCTTTATCTATTGTGGGCTCAGCAAAATCTGAACTAGCAAAAACACTCTCAAAGAATTGCATTGCACCTCCAGAACTTCTATGTCTAGGAGCAGATCTGACAATTAGCACTGATAGGTGATGAGATGATAATTGCAGTACAGAATAAGGCCACTTTTCTTATTTCCTGACACATTATTTTTAGTATACCTCAATATGTTGTCTTCATCTCAGCCCTCTACCGGTTATTGAGTCAAAATTCTTCTATCTCGGAGGTAAGTAAGTCCTTCCTGCCATTTTCATTGCAGGATGAGCTGTCCTCAGCATATTTATACCTAGATATTTCTGAATAGAGGATGTATTTATTTWTTTTCTAACACTGACATGTAGTATATCTTACAGGACTGAAGTGATATCTCTAGAACTCTGTAAGATCCAAATGCTATTTGTGCATCTTTAAAATTCTTCTATTTAATTTTATTGTAATTTTTTTTAGTTTTTTTTAGTTGTTTTTTATTTGGTTTTTGAAATGTTTTTAAATTTTTTTTAAAATTTTTTTTTTGTTTATTTCTATGACAATAGCAAGTTCCACTTGCAAATGAGAACTCTGCATATTTTGGTACATATTCAATAGTGAATGAGCAGGTGGTGTTTGTATTATCATTGTCAAATATTAATACCTAACCTTATGTTATGAAAAAAGAAAATATACAGAAATAATTTTATGATCTTTAAATGTAATTAAGTTGCATCTTTGCTATTTGTGCATAGGAGCCAGGCAGCTCCTTTCTAAGGTAACAGGCTCCCTCTTGTGGACACAGAAACAGACACAAATATAAGTCATGAGCGCTGGTACCCACTCCGTGTTTTTTAACATTGCTTAAAATAGGTAAGAGTCAGTCAGAACTGGGATGTCAGTTTCTCTCTTAGTCCCTCAAGYAGAAAATTGCAGTAATTCAGTGAATTTGCTGTGGAGTTTTACCATAACTGAGGGAAGAGTGTCCTGCAATTTACTGAAGCAATAGTAAGTAGGTCTTTTATGAAGGATGCCACAGCTTTTGCACTGACTTTACTGGCACATTATGCTTTATGAAGCATTTTCATTATCTGCAGCAGGTTTAAAAAATCTCTCATTACTTCATACTTTAAAAGTGCAGAGGGAGTATATTTTTATTCAGTCTGAACTTAGATATTTATTTGAGATATGTTTAAAATCCGTGTGTTTGGTGACTGTCTAGCTCATTCACAGCCAGCTCAAGCGTCTCTTACAGCTTGGCCAACAACTGTGTTTTAACAAACTATGTCACATCTCTAAGAAGGAAGAACTGACGCTGTTATGTTTAAAAGACCTCTGGAGTTCAAATCTGTGCATCTTGCTGAAGGAAAACCTAAAATTTGTATAGAAGTATATTAATAACTTCCTGCATAGTTTGTCAGAACTTAGGAGTTATTTTTCACACCATTTTTCTTACCAGGTTGCTTTTTGTGGCCAATCTTACATCTTGTTTTTCTTTTTTCATAGGTGGAAGTTCAACAACTGGGATATTGACTTAACAAAGGAGCGGTACAGTATGGTGGGAGGCAGACTTTTTATCAATAATCCAGAGAAGTCAAGGGACACTGGAAAATATGTCTGCATAGTGTCAAATATCTTTGGAACTGTCAGAAGCAGTGAAGCCACTCTGGAGTTTGGATGTAAGCTGTTGTTTATGTCAGAATATAGAAAAATTGTGATTAGCCCAATGTTTTACACTGTAGTGTATTCTGCTAACATGTGCTGTATCTGTACTACTCTGTAAAAACAGTATCTTAAGTGCCTTAGTCTGCAGAGATTGACACAAAATAAATTTGAAAGCGTTTTATATTCTTCAGCATTCAGCYGAAATAACAGCCTTCCCAGTGAATTATTGTTAAATTATTAAGTGAAAAGACTCATGGAGCCACATCTGGAGATAATAATGTCCAGACTCTTTTAAAATCATGGTAGGACCTGAGGGGGATCAGTCACAGAAGAAAGACTTGAGTGAGGGCATATGGTGATGAGGTGCAGTGCAAGMACAGCTGCAGGAGGAAGGCACAGCACTTGCTAGTAAAGCATGCCTGACTCCTAGGCTATAGTGAAAAAGCCCTGCTGGGGGAAATTTATGTCAACTTCTGACAGTCATGAGCTAGTCTTGAGTAGACATGTACATGTACAGACCTGCATATCACCAAATACATGAATTACAAAAAATTGATGTACTAAATGAAGAATAATGCAAAATTTTATGGACTTAAGACAGTGTTTAGGATTTATGTTTCATTTTGACTTAAGTTGCCTTTTCCCCAGATATATTTTATCATCAGAGGGTACAAAAAGGAATCCCAAAAAAAAAGAATCCGCTCTAACTGGGATCCATTCACAAAGTCCTAGGTGCTCTGACACAAGGATTTGGTGCCCCTCTTGTCTTTAACTGGCCTCCATAAGTACAATTCCATTCCTTGCTGTAGAAGATCAGACATTTAGTGAAAAGTTCAGTGGTCTGATAATACTTGTGAGACTGTGGAACTGCAAATATTAGGGAAAGTCAGAAGCTATAATGAGCTGATGAGGATCATATMATTGTTGAAATAGTCTTAGTCTCTATTTAGCCAGTGTATCTTCTAGAAAAAAAAAAATTGAAGGCCAGGTTGTTACTTTTTTTAATGGAGAAAACATCAACATTTCATTTATGGGATATTTATTTATACCTAAAGCAGGCTTCAGTCTTGTCAGTCCTGAATAACCATAGGATAAAAAAAATAAACTAATAATCCTAATAGATTAAAAAAAAAATAGAACCAAAACAGTCTGAGATATGCCTTCTGCCTACCAGCTCACTGGCTTAATGAGCTGAATATTGATAGTATACTGAGAAATTATGCTGAACAGAACCCTAATATACAGTGTTTCAATATGTAAACTAAAATAGGGTAAAGAGGTAAGGAATAATGAAAAGATAGCTGGAAGCTGATAAATATCTGTTTAAAAAGTGCCTGCTTTCATTCTTCTTTATACTGTTGTATTTCTTCCTTTCTCCTTTTTAATTWCCACTTATAAAAACAATTCTTTCTACAATCAATATTTCTAAAGAACTGAATAGAGTTGCTAAAATTAGTAGAGAAAATGTCTGATCTTTAGTGTAAGTRTTTTTTCTTTTGCTTATGCATAAACTGATTGAAAAATGTCAACAACCATTTAGAAGAGTTCAAAAGTCTTGACCAGCTGTAATTTTGTTTTGTTGTCAAATTTACTGAAACCGTGGAACAGAACTCACATTCTGTCATATACTTCATCAATTAGTCCATCTGAGAATACTGTACCTACTTTTTAGATCCAGTGCCTTAACGCTCATTAAAATACTTTAAACCTAATGACTCTTAGAGATAAAGTCTGCATCACTTTTTTCTTTTCCCTGGTATTTAAAATTATGATGACAAAAATAGCAAAAAATTCATTGGTAATGAAAAATAAGCAAAACTGGCATTAGGGGTCAACAAGTTTCTATCTGCCATGTATTGGTGTATTTCTGTACTAATCGCTACAGGACAGAAAGTGATGATAATAGTAAAAAGTTACTGCAGTTAAAATCCCTATTCTCCTCCCCTTGCTTTTCTTAAAAACCAGATCTGGATCCCTTTCCACCTGAGGAACGCTACGAGGTTAAAGTGAGAGAAGGTGTTGGGGCAGTGCTTCTTTGTCAGCCCCCGTATCACTACCCAGGTAATTCAGCTCGAAGTGCTTCATTTTCAATGTCTGAAGAGTAAAAGATGAATTAATGTTTATTTTTGCAAGTTTCCTTTATATTCACTTAAACAGTTACTTTTGTGCAGCTTGAGAATCACCATTTAGGTTAGGTTGCTGTTTTGAATGTTTTTTGTTGACCATATGTTGACTGTTCCATTCTACCTAGTAAAGTCACCTCAACTGCTATGGTCATGGGCTTCTGTTAAAATCATGGAACAGCAGAAGCACCCCAGAGGGTCAGAGATGAGGTTATTTATTCTCTGGAAGGGACTTTTTCTCATCATTAGCTACTGAAGAGCTCTGCATGGATTATASCCATAATCTCAAGCATCTGGAGTTCCATCATGAGAGGTGAAATTGGCTGTTAGCATCTCTTCTRCCTTGTAAAATGGAATAATGATTTAGTTTTCATGCTCAGTTTAAGCACTGTAAAGAACTGAAGAATGGAGACATATTTTACTAGTTAAAATATTCTAAGGTTTTGTCTAAATCACAAGACTGCTGAACAGTTCCCAGCTTCTCAGTTGCATGAGGTCAAGACCCAGCTGCCTCTCTCATCCCATCCCAGTCAGTTCCTGTGGGATGGTTGTGCCCAGGGCAAGGTGTGCACACTGTAGCCACGTTCCCAGTAACCTGCACTGACAGCAGCAGTGTCCCAGTGTTCACTGTAGTCAGGAATGAGCCAGCTGCTGAGACTTGCATAAATCTGTCTGCATAGCTGCCTCTCTGAAGAAAAGATCTATAACCTAGAAATTRGACTCAAGTGATTTATGTACAGACAGTATTCTGTGGTTTAAATAGCTGATAGTGTTGAATTTTAATATTGACTAAAGTACTTTCCTCCAGATGACCTCAGTTATCGCTGGCTTCTAAATGAATTCCCAGTGTTCATTGCTTTGGACAAACGACGATTTGTGTCACAGACGAATGGCAATCTCTACATTGCAAATGTGGAAGCATCAGATAAGGGCAATTATTCATGTTTTGTGTCCAGCCCTTCCATAACAAAGAGTGTATTCAGTAAATTTATTCCACTTATTCCACAATCTGATCGTAAGTATTTATTGGAAATACTATGCACAGCATTTTAACTGTTTGCATTGTAATTTTGCTAATTCATAACTACTTTAATTTCTATGAGGAGAATTATATGGCAAGTTATAATGGCTGCTGCACAATGTTACTTGGTGTTTCAGATGCAGAGGTACAAATCATTCCCGTTCACAGTGAAAACTTGGTCAAAGAAATCTCCATTGATTAAATCACATATTTCCTTTCAAATCATTGAGAACAGAGTTCTTATCCCCAGAATCCCCATTTCTTTTATGTGATAAGCCCCTGATCCCAAAATCTTCAGTATCTTTTCTAGTCTTGGCATTGCTTCAAAGGAGTATGACTGAAAAGTAGAAACCTCATGTAAATGTTAATGAGCAGCTTCAGGATTTACTTCTTTTCCCGCAGAAAATCTCCCATGAAAGAGGAAAATCCTTTTACCCTGATGAAATTTCTTATCCAATGGTGGCCTGAGAGCTTTTTGTCTCTTGGTCAATCTCCTAAGGCACCTCTGTGGCTTTGTGTTACTGATTATTTGCTGCCGTTTCTTCAGGAGAACTGGATGTTTTCTAAACAGGAACCGAATTCTCTTTTGCCACTTCAGACTGTCAGTCATTAGGTTCTCATAAACTTATCATCAGTTTTTCAGTGACTCTTTTATCTGAACAATTTTCCATATTACTGATTGAATTAATATAATTTCAAATTAGTGATCTTTGACCAAATATTCCAGTATTCACACTGTCTTCTTCATCTAGAACTGCAAGAGGGTTCCTRCAGAGATTGCTAGTAGGGAGATTTGACATCCCTTTGCACTCATTAAACTGTAGATGTGCTTGCTCTGGCTCCTTCATACCCTTACTGAGATAAAATTGAGCCTAAATTCAAAATAATCCAAAATATTCTATCCAGTAAAAAACCTGTGAAAAAACAGACTTAGGTTTTTTCTACCCACRCACAGAGTACATCATCATGCTTTAAAAGCAATTAGAAATTCTGTTAAAAATGTTAGGATTAGTCATCCAGAGAAAGATAACTAGTTGCTGAGTAAAACACTTATGCTTTACTAGTAAAAGTTCAGTGCTTAGTCAGAATTTATGAATTGACAGGCTGTTGCAGTTTAAAGATTTTTGTCTGGCATTTTAAGAAAAGTTTTATTGAACTGTGTAAATTTTAGTAGTTCTATAACTTTCTGACATGCCTTTCCTTAGAATAATTTTTTTCATATTAGGAGCAAAAGTGTATCCTGCTGATATCAAGGTGAAGTTCGAGGACACGAATGCTCTCCTGGGACAAAACGTGACACTGGAGTGTTTTGCTCTTGGAAAGTAAGTGTGTTTTAAAGTCATTGTACAGCACGAATTGCTTTCATATTTCAGGGAATGAAAATACATATTTCATTATCAAATGCTCTTTTTGTAGTCTGCATTTTAACTGCCAGTTCTTGAACACGTTCATTTGTACTTTACTGTACCTTTTCAAGTCCGGTTCCTGAGCTCAGATGGAGTAAATACCTTGAACCCTTGCCAGCCTCTGCTGAGATAAGCATGTCTGGTGCAGTTCTTAAGATCTTCAATATTCAGTATGAAGATGAAGGACTTTATGAGTGTGAAGCTGAAAATTATAAAGGAAAAGATAAACACCAAGCAAGAGTTTATGTACAAGGTAGGAAGAACAATTTTGTTCTTGATGATCTGTGTTGCTTTTACTTAGGTTAGAARTGTCTGTGTTTTCACAGTTGATGTCAGTGTTGATTTGTACCATCATCCTCATTCACTGTTCAGTTTAATAGAGTAGAATCAAAATTCTTGCATTAAATTCCAGGCATGATACTTATGTACTAATTCTCTGGTTAGATAGCTAGTATATACACTTCGACAGTTCTGTGTTACCTGTTATACATACGCATAATGTAAATTAAATTAATTTATAGCACTCGAAGTGAAAGAACTTCTGGGAAGAAAAAGAGACCCTTAGGTTTGTTAGGATTTCTTGTTTTCTTATTTTGTTATGTTTTCTGTCTTAGCTTTCTGTCTTATTGGCACAGTTCTGTCTCATATGCACAGTTCTTTATTCCTCCACCCTCTGTCACTTCCTTTTTTGCATTTGGTTAAATTAGATAACTAAAAATTGTGTCTTACTGCTCATAGTGAAATCATCCCAAGTAACTTGGCTCCTTGTCTGAGGTTTATGGCACAAAACCATGACATGAGAAGGTCACACGTAACATCTGAAGCACCCTCAGAAGATTTATGTCTCTTTCACTGGCTGTACAGAAGATCTGAGTTAAGATCCTTGGTTAAGTGCTAGAACTACAGAAGATCAAACTCAGAATTAGTGTGACAAGGTTATTACTGCTTATAATAAGTAAAGCTAATAAACTGATTTGTTTGCCTAGCAAAAGCAAATATGCTGGACTGTTTCAATATTAATTTCTTACATGTGCTGTTTGCACCAAGAGAATGATTTCTTGGAGATCCTTTCAGTACGTATGCAGTTTTGCAATTTCATGTCCTTAAACTATCATTTTCATGGTGCTACTGAGTAATTTCCAGACTGAATAATCAATATAACAGATCAATATAAGTAGTGATATCTTGTCTTCTGTCTTTCAGGAACCATTATTTCAATTCCACATTTTCTTCTCATAAAAAATAGTTTGAGGCTTTTCTGAATTGATGTTGTAAGACAAAAAGTTCTTTTTTGTGCTGGTGCATTGCTGAGTTATCATAACTACCTTGAGTTGCCTGTATCATGGAAAAAGCAGTGGAATTAATGGAACATAATGCTAATTAAATATGCATGTGCTGTATTTACAATGCATCATGTATTTTATTTTGCAGCTGCTCCTGAGTGGGTAGAACATATCAATGACACAGAGAGGGATATAGGCAGTGACCTGTACTGGCCTTGTGTAGCTACGGGCAAGCCTATTCCAACAATTAGGTGGCTGAAGAATGGTGCCTCGGTGAGTGTATTGCTGTAGGTAACACAGGCTTGAGTGGTTAGCTCATGGAAACAGTTTTTTGAAGCATGCATTATTAAAAGGTTAAAGGAAAATAAATTATAATGATCTAAATATTTCCTGATGCCACTTGCATGAGGCATTAAATTCTATTTTTTAAAGTTCCATCTCAATCTTTTCTTATTTCTTCAGGCTGTTTAGTATTCAGCTTTGACTTATCAACTTAACTTTTGACCATTTGTTTAGGAGGTAGATATCCCTTTTTCTCTAGGCCCTTTTAAGTAAATGCTCTTCACTCTGGATAACAAATGTCAGCTTTTCCTTAAAATTAATCCTTTTTACCACATTAAACATGGATGGGTCTTTAAAARTAAAAGACAAAATAACCAGTGGAGATATGAAAATAAAGATAATTTTTTAAAGTATCAGTGGTCTTTCTGTATCCTGTATTTTTTCACATTTTTTTCTAGACAAAGAGTGTTGCAAATGTTTAGGTGATGTTTAAAAGAAGTTTAAAGAAGTACTGTTTGGTAATTTAATTTTATTACATTGGATATTTGGTTTAAACAAAGTAAATTTTCTCTCCTAGTATCCTGGAATCATAGAATGGTTTGTGTTTGAAGGTGCTTTAAAGATTGTTAGTTCCAGCCCCCTAGACGTGGGCAGGGGCACCCTGCACTAGCCCTGGTTGCTTAGAACTCCATCCAGTCTGCCCTTGAACAATTCCAGGGATGGGAGATCCACAACTTCTCTGGGAAAAATCTGTTCAGGCATTCCAGYAGTGTATTCAAAGTCTAGTGCTTACACTACATGAAAAGCCATTTAAAAACCAAGAGAATACGAGGGCACAGTGTGTGGCAGATAGAGACAGGCGGTCGGAAGAATTTCGGAATGGCACGGGAAAGATAAGAAGTAGGGACCCCTCACCCTCTTCCCCAAAGATAAGAACACACATCTTCTTCTCTAGAAAAACAAGAACTTATATCCTCCTCTGTAGAGATAAGATCTACCTTTACTATGTAGCTAAGCACGTAAGCTCTCTAACATAAGAATACTAACATCTCCTCTACTACTACTAACTCCAAAAATATAAGTATGACCTCATCCGACGTAGAGAAGCCCCTGATCTATAAAAACCCCTTGAGTGAACACAATAAACTGTCTCTCACTGTCCACCACATTAGTGTCTGCTGTGTCTGACCCGAGTGATCCCTAGGATTTGAGACACCGTGCTATGCTTTGATACCAAGTCACTGTTACTTTCCATGACAAAAGAAAGCGACAACAGTGCAGCTCTGCATCTGCTGAGCTGTAGTGACTCTTGGCAAACAAACAAAAAAGACAATGAGGCAGCTTGATTTTTGACTGTATATCTTAAGAAAAGTGATGTTGGAGGTAGAGCAGGAATATGATGTTGAAGGCAGGGCAGGGATATCACCATCTGCTACGTGGAGGTGGCTTAACCAGGAAAAATAATGCTTTTGTCTAGCTTTGGTAGTTATTCCAAACAAATTACAAGTTACTTGCTGGTCCCCGCTGGACTTGGCTTTCACTAACAAAATCTGCATACTGGATTGCAGAACGCAGTGTGCCAGTCTCCAGTAGTACACCAGATTATGCTGTGTGTTACTATGATGATAAGATGATTTCCAAATGGAAGGTAGCAGAAATGTTAATTGCCTTGAAAACATAATTTGTTTCTAAATCAGATAACATGTAATTAGGCCTTTCATTTAGAGCACAACAAAGATTCCTTGTATAAAATCTGATTAGAACATTTTCACATAAAATAGTCAGAAAATATGCTTCCTTTAATCTGTTCTCTTTTCAACTGAGTACTATTCTCTTAATCTTCCACTGCCCCATGCACTCCAATGCACTTAGATACAAGAGTTAAAGCTTTCAGCTTAATTTTTTTCAAGAAAACAGAACACATTAGCATGATCTTTCAAAAACTGATTGACGTCTATATTTACAAAATACCCCACCTTAACTACCTTACTTTGATTTATTGGTTTTTGCTTTTTTACATTAAAGCCAAGTAATAGAAAATAGTTTGTACTATCTCTCAGAGGAATCTTCTGAAAAATTCCTACCTCACCGGGACTTGCTTTGACTTTTTCCTGTTGTAAAATGATGTAATAACAGAAGGCACTGATAAGTGAGCATGGCATAACAAAGCTTATGTGCATAAAATTAATTTAATTCCTTGTTTCTTATTTCTGAATCAGTAGTGTGCATTGATATGATAACAGGGGACTGGAGAGCAAATTTGTCTACTGACACTCAACTAGGACTTTCCCAGAAACTTAAATATTGAATGACAATGACTCTTTCTTTAGAAAAAGATGAACCCAATGTTACTGAAAAAGGAAAAAAAAAAAAGAATGTGGATGGGTCTGGATTCTTCAGCTTATRTAGTTTATGTTAATATCTTGTTATTTTATTGATTCTGTGTTTTAGTTCCGGAAAGGTGAACTAAGAATGCAAAGTCTGACCTTTGATGATGCCGGCATGTACCAGTGTATAGCAGAAAACATTCATGGAATTATTTATGCAAATGCTGAACTGAAGATTGTGGGTCAGTGGGATTATTTCTCTATTTACTATTTCAGGCTTGAGTAAGATAGCAGTTATATTTGCAAGTACTGTTTGGTAACAGATTCCTGTGAGGATGAAGCTAAGAACTCTCACTCAGTCTAGGTGAGATGGGGTTTATTTGAGCTCTCTAGCTGGTTTTTGACAACAACTTGAGGAATAAATTTACCAAATTGTGGGGCATGTTTTCTGTTTGTATTTATAATGCTTGTTTCCTGGCGCTCCTCCTCAGAGGAACTGATAGTGCTGAAGGTGTACGAAGCTCATAGAGTTGCAGCCTAAACTTTTAAGCTTTCAAAACTGCTTAAGAAGCATTTTCATTTTTGCTCACATATGATCACTTCTCTGTGATGTAAAATCTGGTTTTTAAGAAACCATGTTGTCACTTACTTGGTCTTTGAAGCTCTTCATTTTTGTTCTCTCCTTTGGTTTTGCTTTCTGCAACCCCTTACACTGAAGTCACAATGTCTGGTTTTGCTCACAAAAAGCTGTGCCATTTGATGGCTCCATGTAGTTACAAGTCCACTGTGTTTTCCTGAACATCCTGTTGAAAGTTTGACTCTCAGATCCAAAGTTCTYAGCCTTTAAACAATTTCTGATGTTTTTACTGATTTCATTAGAGCAGACACACTGGCTGTATGTTTCTAAGTTTTCCTGTGGTAGTTGCTGTTATTTCCGTCTCACACTTGCCTTCAGACTTTCCTAAGAACTAAATTATTCTTGGTTTTCCAACCCATTGCACAGCAATGCTTCCTTCTACACTGTTCTTCCATTACTATGTACTCACTACCAGCTTGGTTTACACAAAATGAGCACTTTTTAAATGTGTGTTTTCAAAATTCTGTGTTGGTAATATGTGGATATTGCTCAGAGTTTTGCTCTGTACTTCTGTAATTAAATAATGGCCTTATTTCCTCAGGCTATGCACACACTTGCTGGCATGATTAACTTGCTGATATGCCAAGATGCAAAGTAATTATAAGCTTTTTTTCTTTAATTTCGTTTCAAATAAAGGAAAAATTAGTAAGCAAAGATCTGACCTCAGAGACATAAGTGTGGTGCTTATGACAGTCACATCTCAATACTCCTGAAYGTCTGAGAATGCATCTACAGCAGCTGGCCAAACAGAAAAACACAAAGAATAAGAAGGGTGCAGTTTTAGTTTGTAGAGAGGGTTAAAACCACTGAAAAGTAAACCCAACTATTCTTTTGAATTATGATTGAGTGAGCATCTTGTTAAAGAAATTTATCTCCAGGAATCTGAATTTTATTAGGACTGATCAAAAGGCCTTTTGAAAGGGAGAAACTTTCAGTGGACTTTGATCTTGTTAGATTAAACTCAGATGAAAGTTCAGAAATCAGTGGAAAGAAATCTCTAGGGTAACACAGCAGAAAACTACGTAATGATTTTTCATGTCTCTTGTAGATGACATACTTCAAGTACATCTCTATATCATTAATATTTTTCTCACTAGTCTGCATAATGAACATTTGTAAACAATTCAGTAGTTCTTTCTTTTATTGTATGTTGGAAACAAATTCTGTTTTGCAGTAAAATCACTAACAGCAGTATTTGTGTTAATTTTTGCTTTCAGCTTCACCTCCTACTTTTGAATTTAACCCTATGAAGAAGAAAATCCTAGCAGCTAAAGGGGGGCGTGTAATCATTGAATGCAAGCCTAAAGCTGCTCCTAAGCCAAAATTCTCCTGGAGCAAAGGAACAGAATTGCTTGTAAATGGGAGCCGGTTAGTATTGGCTGTCAGTGAACACTTTGAGCCTTAAAAGTGTAACATTATGTATCTGTCTGTCTATCCCGTAGGATGATTCTCCATTTTGCAGACTTGAGGGACAGGAGAATGTGTAACTTCAGGAAAGTAATATGCCAAAATGTTGCTGGCAGGATGGATTCATGGAGTTAGCAGAGTATCCAACTTTACCCAGTTTGATTCAAGAATTGAATTGTACCATAAAACTCTAAGAAAAATACTTGAATAAGTACAAGTGAATTTAAGTACATTCTCTTGCTCCAGCAGTCTGAGATTGGTGTCCAGATCTAATGTCTCAGTCTAATCCACAGTCTCTTCAAATATTTTTTACTGTAGTTGTGTTTATAAAGCCAGTAGTTAGATGTGAGCTTGCAAATGATACTTGTGGTTTGTTCTTTCATTTACTACAGTTCTACAGGAAGCATTGCTTTCTAATATAGAATTTATTTTCTCTTGCACTTTCCATAGCATACGTATATGGGATGATGGGAGCCTGGAAATTATCAATGTCACAAAGCTGGATGAAGGTCGCTACACCTGTTTTGCAGAAAATAACCGAGGAAAAGCCAATAGCACTGGTGTTCTAGAAATGACAGGTAAGCCTCAGAAATRCAATAGTTTGTTTTGGGCAGAATCTCTTTGTTCAAAATGACTAATTTTTGTTCCAGCATTGCACTACTTTTTCAAGCTGTTCTACATCTTTCTAATTTAATTGCTCATTTACTCTGAATTGATGCTTTAAAGTATGTTGCTCAGTTGAAACTGGGTATGTTTGCATCATCTCTAACACTGTATCTCAATTTTCAGGGTTGATTTTTCTGTACTAAACAAGATACATTGAATTTACCTATTTTGATGAATTCCCTTTATTTGGTAGCTTAGCACTCATGCTAAGGTGTGTTCTTTGTGCCATGGCTCAGAAATGGGACTCCTGATAACCTTTCTTAGTGTTGTGGTTATTTGTTTTGTTGGGTTTGGGGTTTGGTTTGGCTTGATTTGTTTATTAGTTTGTTTTGGTGGTGGTTTTGGTGTTGTGGTTGTGGTGGTATAAGCATGTTTGAGAGAGCATTGCTGTTAAAGAAATATGCATGAAATTTGTGAGATGAGGGCATATATCCATATGATTGCACTTCTAAATTACCTTTTTTTATCAGTATTTTTATTTACTGATTGAGTACTGATAGCCTTAATTGTGTATTTTAAATCTGATGTCAAATAACTAAATAACTGTAGACTACAGACAGGAAGGACAGCATTCTGCAAGACCCATGTCTATCAAGTACCACTGATAGTGGAAGAGTCATTTGTCAAATAGGTTTTTAATCTCTGTTCCAAAAATCATACTGGATTGACATGACAGCTCAATGCTGATGTGCTTGCTTTCTTTTCTTATATTGTTTTCTCTTCTTTTTCACATGTAGCTGTTTGCACAATTTGTTATGCATCTATTATATTGTTTCTCAATAGTTAAATTAAGATCACAATCCCTGCAATGCTCTAATGAAAATCTGGCTTGGCCCAACCAAGTAGAACTTTTCATTCATTATAGAGACAAGTTTTAAAACATAGGAAATATTRTAATTGAAACAAGAAATGCAACACAAGTCACGTAGGACTCATCATGTGTTTTCTTTCTACTTGAGACAAAGTCAATGAATAAARATAGTTGTAATGTGATTCACAGATTTAAACAGCTAAACAGAAGCCAGGTATTTTCATTATAAAATGCTTCCTTTATTGTGTTCAGTTTGGTCCTTTGAAATGTAGTTGTGTGGGTAGCATGCACTGGACTTTGAGGGAGTGTTTTAATGTATGATCAAACAGTTATGAAGCTGAGCTTATATTTTAACAAATATTTATTTATTGGAATTTTCCATGTTTGCCATTAACTTCACAGAAGCTACAAGAATTACTTTAGCTCCGTTGAATGTTGATGTCACCGTTGGAGAGAATGCTACCATGCAATGCATTGCATCCCATGATCCCACATTAGACCTGACATTTATCTGGTCTCTAAATGGCTTTGTAATAGATTTTGAGAAAGAACACGAGCATTATGAGCGGAATGTTATGGTAAGATACTATAGAACTTTATTTAATACATGAAAGCCTAGTTTCCTTTGTTGTGAATAGTTGTCTTTTCTGTGTCAGTTTGGGTCCAGTAGGCCAAGAACATCAAATAGAATTACAATTCAGACACCTTACAGACACATAGACACTTGCAGGCAGATACCTGAAATCAGATGTCTAAATTGATGTATTTTGGTACCTCAGATAAATCCCCTCTGATTATCAGTGAAAATAGCTGGTAAGTAGATAGCCTGATTGTAAACAGGGTGCAAATTACCTCAAAAAAGTTTGCATATGCATTAATTTTTACTTACCCATGTTTTTATCATCAGCATTTCTGGAATTTGGCACAAAACTGGGCCAGATGGTGGGTAGGAGTCAAGCAGTCTGTAAACACTGAGGAAGAGCAGTTTATGAGAAGGCTAAACAAGTTAATACAAAGACACTCATTTTGGCATGTAGAGCAATCATAGTTCCTTTGTATTTGCATGTATAGTTATGTTTTTAGAGTCTTCTATCAGGTTTATTTAAAATTAATATCTCTATTATAAATCCTTTCTTGTTATGTCTAGTCACCTGTTGATTTGCCTAATATTCAGCAACCTCCAAGTGGCTGCCTACTTGTGTAAATATTTATTCTGCTATTCTGGACTTAAATTATTCAAAAATCCTCATATTTAGATATCATTTTTTCGTGCTCTCAAGAGAAACTGTGGGTATGGAGAGAAATAGTTGCTAATGGTAGTTGTGGTGTCTGGGAACACCAGGGGCCACATTTAGTTTCAGCTCTGTGTTCAAAATGATGTACCAGTGCCCCCTGAAGAGTCCTTCTCCTAGGCTGGCAATATTATCTGATTTTCCATGGACCAAGAAATTCCTTTTTTTGCCTTCAGTATCTGTTTATCTCTATGTGAAAATATGTTTAAAGTGTAACTATTTTAGTCTGATTTGGAACAAAACAGCCCTTTGAGGGGTCAAGAGTTATCTCAACCTGCTCATTTGCTGAGCTGTAAGAAGCCGCACTGCTCCCTTTCGGTGAGAGAACATGTCCTTATCCAGCAAGCCAGTAGAAATATCCTAAGATCAGCTGATAAGTGTTCAAACCCAAAGACGTACCCTCCTTTCTKCAATAAATCTGCTGACTGGCTATGTCCACACTCAGTAGCAGGGTAGTAAGTAGTCTGCAGTGTATTTTGTGTTGCCTCGGGACTGAGTAAGTATGTAGTTTTTCTCCAGAACACTGGCATCTTTCAAAACATTTCTTGCAGGTGGCTATTAAGTCACACTTTTGATAGGTCTATATTTACACCCCAGTAGAGTAATTGATGCATAGGAATACCTTGGAAAAGCTTGAATTGCCTCCTAATTGTATGTCCTTATATAAAGACTGGAATGAGTCTGAGTGTCAGACAAAATAAGAGCTTAAAGTCCCACTAAACCTACTCCTTGTAAAAGAGCAAATAAAATCAGTCTGTGATGGATTTTATTTAGCTGATTGCTTTAAGCTACCTGAAGATGTCACGCAAAGAAATTTGTTCCATAGAGCAGAAAAGAAGATTGAAAGTGTTAATGAATTGGTTATTTTGGTGTGGAAGGAAGGCAAAAATGGCTTTATCAGAAGAGTTTGTAGTGCAAGAGAAAGCACTCCATCTGTGGGCCATGTGTTGAAATGTTGAACAAAAAATTTTATRTCACTGATAACACACTTCTGGGGTTTCCTCTAAATAAAGAAAATAGAAGTAAACTGGATTTTTTTTTTCTTTTAGGGGAAATTAATTCTGAAATTTAATCCTGCTTTTTAGGTACTTTCTAGCCAAGCATTTCAAGTTGACAAATGTAGGACCAAATAAGAAAATGTGTAATTCTCTTAGAAGATTGACGGTTTAGTTCCCAGCTACCTCTTTCACTTTTCAGATAGCCAGTGGTCCTGGACTCCTGATCTCAAATTCTGATTGTCTCCACAGTACTTTATGTCTTTTATTGAAGTGCTTAATTTCAAAACCAAATAACCCTACCTTTTCTAGACTACCTTGGTCTCTACAAACTTTCTGTGGTCTGCAGAGGGAGGGAAAGAGGTACTTCTCTTCATGTGGGTGTTGAATCTTGTGCTGGAATGTTTCCTTTTTCAGTAGATATAAGGRTGGATACTCTACAGGATTCAAAAGAAGATGAAGAACTCTTAATTCACAAGTACCTTGGTCTTTATCTGGGACAGAGGAGACAGTAGGATTGCATTTGAAGTGTGCATTTGTAGGTATAAGATGGTTCAGTGGTTCAGTAATAACAAATGCAGAATTCAGCAAATSCAATGGATTGGTTTATGTAGAATACAATTAAGAAAAATATGCAGTTTCTGTATTTCTCTTCTATTCATTTTTTATTGTACTGTAGCATTAAGGGTTTTTCTCCTTTCTGGGTGAGCAAAGGGATTTTCTTTTTTCTCCTGCCAGTTTCCCTCTCCCTGGCAATTCTGGGCTGAAGTCACTGGGTGGCTGGTTTGCTCAGGCTCTCCTGGATGTGAAGGCTGAGCTGGTTTACACTTGACAGCAGCAGCCCGAGCTGCTGAGCTTGAAACGTGCTCACCAGCACTTCACGTACACAAAAGAAAAAGATACTCCACTGTGAATATTAAGATTACTGGGTATATGAAGCATGTGCATAATTTCCTGTTGGTGAAGGATCCTCATCTATCCCTCTGATAATATCACTATTAATTTATGTGACCATGCAGATCAAGTTGCTGAAACTTGATAGAGCCACAGTATTTCAGTTCTCAAAATAATACTATTATTATTGTCATATAGACGTAATGAAATGCTAATTAAATTCAGGTAAATACCTGCATAATTCTTCTTTCTTCAAATGCAAGCTTTGATATCTCTATCATTGCTGAAGGCAAAACTAATTTGCATTACATTAATACTAAGACTAATTGCTCAAAAGGACATTTGTCAGTTCTATTTTCATTTCCCGTGACAGCAGCATGTAAAGGGGGAAAAAAGAAAAAAAAAATTGGTTAGGTTCCAAAGAGTCAAATGGAGTCTTCAAAATCTTACTATTAAATAGATTACTTTTAACTTTATATATGGTTGTTCCTCTGATTATTTGATTGAGGAACTAAACATTAACACATCTTTTCCAGTCCCAAAAAGATACAGCTCTTCAATTAATCTGGAAAACTGTAATGTTTGTTTGTTATTTATAGATCTACTTTTTTTCATATATTTTTAAAGATTGAAAAGATTACTTTTAAGATGTTTATATTAAAAAATACATAAAGTATCGAAAAAGGAATATTCCTTTAAGTTCATTACARAAAAAGAGTATTTTTTTATACTTTTGAGTCCCACTAGTCCATTTGTATGGATAGTCAGGAAAAGGAACTCCATAATTTGACTGGTTCAAGTCAGAAACTTGTATGTAGACTTAAGAGGAGTTCAAGTTTAGGCTGTAGTTGTCTTAGTGACATAATGACACAAATACATTTTAAATAGCTTCCCATATCATCAGTATTTCTGTTTGTTACATTATTAGTTGTCTTAGTTGATATCAGTGAACCTGAAACCCTGATAGTTTTATCACCATTTTATCTTTAATAAGTTAAATTGAATTGCTGTACAAGTGTTCAGGAAGTTGGCTGTCTTAAAAAAAGCTTTCTTCTTTAAATATTCAAAAAAGGAGTAAGTGGTGATAGAAAGATCCAGTAAAGCCAGGTGATGAATTTTGTCATAGGTACGACTGACTTGCTATCTCCTCRCATTTTCTCATATAAAGGGGCATTTCTGAAGCTGAGGCTGACACACCTCAGTGTCATGAGTGCTACAGAGCAGGAGGCAAAACCTGCTGAATCCACACTGACTCTGAAGTGTGAATTCTGAGTTTGCAATGTTCTCTCCAGTGTTCATAGGTGCAGGGACATGGCACAAAGGCAGACAAATACATTCAGCATAGAACTTGCAGGACCCACAGCTCAGGCTCTATACAGCTTTGAAGTAGCTTCCGAATCCAAGGTGTCTGTGCGTAACCACCCCTGTATCCCTGCAGCTGTCTTGTGTTAACCTGCAGTAGTGTAGACTTCTCTGAATACTGAAAAGTTTGCTTTTTCCTTATGCAAATATTATTCTGCTTACTTTATCTCTCTTTGAAGTACAGAAGGCCTTACAGTGTTCTAGGATGACACTCATAATATTCTGGACATACACAGCCAGACACTTACTTAAGTGCAACACAAATGGAAAAGCCTGTTTCTTTATTTAATTGTTTAAGATGATTAGTCCAAATACCAAAATTCCCACTGCAGATTTCTGAAAGTGGTAAGATCAATTCTAGATTGGAGAGTGTTTACCAAAACATTTTGCTTGTTTCTTCTCCAAAAAATGATGGTTTTATAAACAACAAAGAACAARTTGAACTATAAAAGTCATATTAGAAGAGCAGAGATTTACCACTGCCTGTTTTTTGTACATTATTTTAAATTGCAGTTTGTTGGCTGACATGGATAGACAAAATTGTTCTACTGCATGCTCCCGCTCCAATAGATTGCTATGGAGATMCTTAGTTTTATC
Source organism: Cardinalis cardinalis (assembly GCA_014549065.1). Lineage (NCBI taxonomy): Eukaryota > Metazoa > Chordata > Aves > Passeriformes > Cardinalidae > Cardinalis > Cardinalis cardinalis. The sequence continues at coordinate 4,454,412 of JACDOX010000013.1, forward strand.
GCGTAAATGCGTATTCCAACCCAAACTATTCTATGATTCTATGATTCCACTGTTACCTGCAGCAGAAAATATACAAGGATTTTAATTTCTAGTTTTCTTCTTTGCTTTCCTTGGTAATCCTCCTTACAGAGTGTTTAGCCTTGCTCAAGATGTAGACCCGGAAATTAATAGAAAGTTCACAAGAACTGAAGAATTGGAGTAAAAGAGATAGAATTATAGAATCATAGAACAGTTTAGGATGGAAAAGACCTTTAAGAAAACCAAGTCTAACAGTTAACCCGGCACTGTGAAGTCCACCTCTGAACCATGTCTCTAAGTGCCACACCTACACGTCTAAATGCCTCCAGGGTTGGTAATTCAACCACTTCCCAGGCTAACCTGTTCCATGGAGAAATTTTTTTCTTGTTATTTGGGAGAAGAAACCAACTCCACCTCACTACTTTAGGTAGTTGTAAAGAGTGATAAGGTCCCATCTCAGCCTGTGCTCCAGGCTGAACAACCCCAGTTCCTTCAGCTGCTCCTCATCATGCCTGTGCTCCAGCCCCTTCACAAGCTTCATTGCCTTTCTCTGGACATGCTCCAGCACCTTGATGTCTTTCTTGCTGTGAGGGACCCAAAACTGAACGCAGTACTTCAAGTGCCTCCTCACCAGTGCCAAGTACAGAGTGACAATCACTGCCCTGGTCCTGCTGGCCACACTTTTTCAGATACAAGCCAGCATGCCATTAACCTTCTTGGCCACCTGAGCACACAATGGCTCATGTTCAGCTGCTGCCACCCAGCACCTCCAGGTCCTTTTCCACCAGGCCACTTTCCTGCCACTCTTCCCACATCCTGTAGCACTGCCTGGGGTTGTTGTGACCCAAGTGTAGGACCCTGCGCCTGGCCTTGACCTCATACAATTGGCCTTGGCTCATTGATCCAGCCTGTCCTGATCTCTCTGCAGAGCCTTGCTACCCTCCACCAGATCAACACTCCTGCCYAACTTGGTATCATCTGCAAACTCACTGAGCATGCACTTGATCCCCTTATTCACATTGTCAGCAAAGATATTAAACAGGACTGGCCTCAGTACTGAGCCCTGGAGTACCCCTCTGATGCCCAGGTGCTAGCTGGATGTAACTCTACTCACCCCCACTCTTTGGGTCCGGCCATCCAGACCATTTTCTTTCCCTGCAACAATCTACCCATCCAAGCCATAGGAAACCAATTTCTCCAGGATAATGCTGTGGTAAATGGTTTAGACTTTCCTAAAGTCCATCAGACAACATCCGCAGCCTTTCCTTTACCTAATGAAGAGGTCACCTGGTTGTTGAAATCAAAATAGGAAAGCTCAGTTACGCACTGATTAGGAGGAAGAGGTTGTTTATGTGCTAGAACAAAGCTGGAGTTGTAGTGAGCTCATTTAGTACAGTTTTTGAATGTATTAACGTGGCAGGTGATTGTTGATGAAGCATGACCAACCAAATCAACTGCTTACTGGATTTTTATGAAAGACAGTTCCAGGACTCTCAAGGTACTGTCTCAATACACTGTTTTCAGTGCCTTGATGTATTAGGGAGGTGCTTTAGACATGAGTGAGCTGAAAGTGACTCTAAGTATTACTTCCAAAGCTACCCAATTTTGGATAGGTTTGGAGGAGTATTTAGAGGCAATGGCCTAATAATAACCTAGTGAGCATGGAATGTGATGGATGGAGTCAGTGGTTAGGAGCAAGGAGGAGAAGGAAAGCAGAAGATATAATGCTGAGGGTGAAGCCAACAAGCAGTTTGCTCTAGGAGAAGCCTTTGAGAAAACTTATTCTACTTACAGCACAAAGAATTGTAATTAGTTTAGAAGATCTGCCAACCTCTCTGCTAGAATTAAAAAATACTCTGCAAAGGCAGTTGACTGTGCTTGTGAGACTTATGAGGCTACCAAAATTCATGTACCGTCTGTAGTTAGATAGCAGAAGCTAAGAAAGCCAGCTGTGAACACTACTAAGAGAAATGTAGTTTGCAGTGTATTGTGAATTTTTGTCATCAGCCATAAAGCTGTGAGCCATGAGCAGAAGTGAGCAAGTAGCTAGGCTTTTTCTGCTGTTATAAGGGAAATAACCAGGCCCATTACCAAAGGGATGCYGGTACAAAGCACAATGTCCTCAGGAATTTTCAGTAGTATGCTGAATGGAGAAGAATAATAATACATTTGTTGGAAATACTTCCCAGTCCACATCTCARGTGTAGAATTAACATGTATATCCTTTACATATAAATGTAACTCGCTGAAGGAAAAGATTCTTTAGTGGGAATGACTGTCATTATTATCCTGCTGAGTTTTTTATTTATCTGTAACTATGGCTTGTAGAACAAAACAAGGTGTCAGGTGAATAGGATTAAGACAGTGCTGTTGCACTGGGGGTGTTGTCCCTATGTCTCTGATGTCAATAGCAAGAAAACATCTATAGTCACATTTACGTTAACTTACCTCAACAGGAGTTGAGTTATCTGTTCTGGTTTTAGCAACCACTCAATTAATTCTGTACTGGCAGGATCAAACCAATTCACATGAGCTCATTTAGAGTTAATAATTCTAGGTACAGGTAGTATGAAAAGATATTTAACATTATTTCTAGCTTTGGACAAACTGACCTCAGCACCAAGAATCCTGTCTCTTCTGGATTACTTCTTATTGATTCTCTTACCATTTTACATCTACTGTGTATTAAACAATGCTGAAGCTCAGATGTCTAATTTTAGCACCCGAATTTARAAAACACTCTGGCTCTGCTTACCAGGTTCTTCTATTTCTGCAAGTTAACTTTCTTATTTCTTGGGCTTGGAAGTCTTATATTAACAGAAGTTCCTTTATTGTCTCTGAGGGCCCAACAAAATGGATGGACACCGTTTTCAGTCAAAACACTAGATTCCTGTAAATGATATTTAATTGTACAGGGGCACATTCTGATGGCTTTCAGCAATTTAGTGCCCTGGCAAASGTGATGGTCAAAAAACCAGTGACTCTCAGAAATAGGTCATAAAATGCTATTTTTGACATCACTATTAAATCATAAATATAGGGCTTATATGATGCAAGTATTTGCTTGAAACTTGGTAAATACTGAGTGGTGAACCACAGATACCCTTGGAATATCCCTGAGTATTGCTATCACTATTTCCAGTCTGTGATTCAGTCTTCTCTGAGTTAAGGAAGGCATTTTTAAACATAACCAAGCTGAGGTTTTGGGATGAAAATATACAGTGCATTCATATCTAATTTGTGGATAGAATTCGCTGATGCCTGTGCTCTTAATTTGCTTGGTAAGCTCTTCTCTTACCACCAAGAACTTCGGCTTCTTCTGAGGTATGGAAAGCTTCATTACCAACTGCATGAAGTCTTGCTTCAGGAGAGCTTCTGAAGCAGCAAGATGCAACACCATATCTTTGATGATTATTTTTTGATGATTATTAAAATTATGTTACATTTTTCCGTCTGTTTTTCATCATTTAGGTTATAAGACCAAATTGCCATAAGGGAAATTATTGTTAGGGCAAGTATATGGGCACATCATTATTAAATACAATAAATTATTTTAATTAAAGTGCTAACATAGAAATAAGTACTAGCCCCAATAAGAATTTGCAATCATTTGCTATTGAAGTCATAATATGATTATGAGAATTCTCATAATCTGTTTCTAAACCTTATTGCTTTGCCCAGCATTTGCTTACATTTATTTGCAGATAAAAATGCAAGTAATTATTAGAGAATCACAGGCACTGTGGTTCGTTCTAGGATGACATTTAGTGTTAATGAACAAATACACAGCAGTCAAATAGGGAACCGTTTGTCTTTTTTATTAAAACCAAAACCAGTAAGAGCAGAATTAAAAAAAAAAACAAAAAAAAACCAAAAACCAACACACCCCAAAAAACCAACAACTGAATGTAAAGCAGGAACTGAAAAATCAAAGAGTTTGATTTTTTTACAGCTCCTTAGTTGTAATTTTTGGAGGACAGATGATCAGGTAGCTGCCTTCTTTTTTCACATAGAGCTGCTGACACKCTGACTGATTTTTCTCCCTGGAAGCTGTTGCCAGAATTGCTCAGCCCACTGTAGGGCCCACATGTGATTAGTCAGGTGTTTAGCCAGACAGTGTTCACTTATGCAGTAATCCCAGCAGATTGTCAAAGGATGCTGTCTGCCACAGCAGTCTTACTGGAATTCTCATTAATAAACTGGGGAGGCATGAGCACAGAAACGACGCTGTCCCAGACTCTCCTCATCTCTGTAGATGCATACATTTTGAAAAATCAAATTAAAAACCATATTAGCCTTGAGTTAAAAGTGTGAATATATATATATATATCCATATGGAAATAGTTTAATAATAACTAAGAGAGAAATTATCTGGAATGTATCAGGAATACTGGATTGTTCCCTGATCCAGCAGATCTGTTTGATCCTTGCTAGCAGTACCTGTGTAACTCAAAAAGAGAGAAGGYAAAGTGTAACCTGCCTTTCTTGCTGACCCTGTAAGGCAATCAGCTGAAGTATTGCAAGCCAGAGTCAAGCACTTTCTTTCGTGTATGCTTGATTCTTCTTTCATCCAATTATTTATTTACCACAGTAATTTCTTAAATATGTGAATTCTTATGTTGGACCTAAAAAAGTTGATGCGAACAGATTTCAGTTTGTGCTGAAATTTTATGCCAGCAGAAATTGAAGCTGGCAACCAAAATACTAATTGGAGTCTGGAAAGGAAAAGGGTAGTGTTATCTGGGTATTTTAATCTCCCTTAAATATAGACTATAAGCTCTCGTTCTAGTTTCAGAGCATTTGGAAAAGATTTAACCTTGCTTTCTCCCCCCATGCTTTTCAATCAGGAAACATCAACTGGATAGTATTAGCTTTATTTCATTTCTTATGAATGTCTAAATGTTGAGACACAGCCCATACTATTCAAGATTGTCTCAAAGGTCTTTTTTTGTTACCCAGCATCTGTGATGATGATAGCACTAGTTCTTACACCTAAATATTTTTGCAGTTTCTTTTTGTATATACCATTTTGCATCTGAATTGCTTTTATTCCTGCTTGTAAAGATCTATGGATTGCAGTGAATTATCTCAATGTTTGATTTTTTTTTGGGGGGGGAGTGTCTTTCAGTTATATTTTTGAACAATTTTCAGTGAATTAAGAAATCTGAATGTTTTCCCTGTTGATATAGTGTGGTATAAATCCATGTATTAATTTTTTGTAGCACTTTTTTACTCCCATGAAAGTTCAGATGTATTTTGGTCAGAACATTTGGGTTTTTAGTGAAATCTCTTTAAGACTACCATGTGTATAACCCATGGATTTAGCCTAATAATCTTTTTCTGGAATAAAATGCAGGATGGATAAGCAAAATATTTCAAGTGAGTTTTTTTTTTAACACGTAAGTTAAAGTCTTCACAAAAAAAATGTTTTTCATTAAGAAATAGCTGTGGTGCACATAGTGGTCTCTGTTCCACTTGTTGTTTTACAGGTGCACMTTAGAAGTGTCATAGGATAAAAATACTATATTCTGTTTGCCTCTATGTACAGCCAAGGGTAGCCAGTGGCCCACATAGCCATCTGAAAACATGGCTGAGTATTTCCCAATAGTCTGGCTTTGGTGAAGTGTGTTAAGAAAGGATTAGGGCCTGGGATGATGAGTGCATGAGCCTTGTTGAAAGGTAAACTGCTTCCCTGGAGTCCTGCTGTTTGTCAAGGAGCAGTGAGAGCTGAGCCAGGGAAGAGCATCTCCAGCCTGACATGGGCCTCAGCAGCAAGGGAGGGCAGAGGAGTACAGGGCAGCTCTTGGTGCACCTTTGTTGAGGCTGTGCYTATAGCCCCTCTGAGCTAAAAGCTCAGGTACTGCTATAGGATTGAAAAGGAAGAGCCAAACAGCATCCTGCTCTGTTAGTAGGACTCCATGACATCCTGTCCTGCCAATGTGTTTGAAAAAAAGCAAGTAATGGTGTAGAAAAATAATATAACTGCGATTTATGAACAAATTCTTGACTAAGTTTAGTTTTCAGATATGGGCTTCAAAAAGTAAGAGGGAAATGTTGATTTGTTAATAATCATATACTAAAGTGTCTGGTTTTTTCATGTCCAGTAAAGAGTTGCAGCTCCTCAGGAAACACGGGGCACTTTCAACAGCTGTCCTTTAAATCAGATCTATGTTTGAGGGTGATCCATCCCCTAAGTAAGCACTTACTTTTTAGAAATAGCAACCCCTGTAAGTGAGTTGAGAGGGATATGTAGACAGGTATCACATAGCTGCCCAGGGATGTTTACCAGTTTCACTGAGTGTTGTTTTTGTGACAGATTAAATCCAATGGTGAGCTGCTGATTAAAAATGTCCAGCTGCGGCATGCAGGGAGGTACATGTGCACTGCTCAGACAATTGTGGACAACTCCTCAGCTTCAGCTGACCTTGTGGTAAGAGGTAAGCTTCTCCAGGTAACACAGAAATGTGGCTGGTTTTCACCTAGACAAGACACCAAGACAAGAGTGTTTCTGATTGTTTAGGGCATGTGATGTCTCATCAACAGATGGCAGAAATTAAAATGAGAAGTCCATAAATGAGCAAAGTCATAAAAGTCTACTCAGGGTACTGATTTGGCTGCAGACATTTAGAGGTCTAACTAAGCAAGTGTTTTCCTGAAAAGAAATAAGGAATTTTTGATTATGGGTGTTTTCCTTATGTGAAAGCAATTTTTAGATAGTTTAACTTGATGTTCATTATTAAGTCATTATTAAAAATAGATTTCAAGGATCATTTCAATGTATCTCCTGGATACATTTCTAAGTCACTTCTCATTTTTCATAAAGCTGTATGGATTAAATTATTGTGTATAATACTAGGCCTACATTAAAAGGATTCTGAGTTTTCAAATTACAAAAACCAAGACATCTGAGGTTAAGTTTATCTCTCAGTTTTTCTCTGATTCGTGTCTGTTAAGTGTTACTGCACTCTCAAAATGCTATTCTTGCTCATACAGTATGCACCCTACAGGATCTGTTACAATGTGAAGTTTTAATAGCATGAGTTAATGTCCTTTGGGCATTTTGCTTTCTTTTATGCCTGTGGGCATAACACATTCTGAAGTGCTAGTGCTCTGTTTTGCTGACAATTCAGAACTGATGTAACTTGTACATTGAGTTGCCTTGCTGCTGTGTTTTGCTCCACATTCGACTCACACCGCAGAGCTGTGTAGCAGCTGAAGTGTAGCTAGTGTCATGGTTCTGAGCTTCTGTTATCTCAGGCTGTTGTGCACTTGAATATTTCTGCATTTAATTTTTAATGGGTATTAACAGCCCGTGAAATGTCACCAGTTTTGGATAAAATGTCAAAGCAAATATGGTAAGTGATGAAACTACAGAATAGATCTGCAAAGTAAAAGAGTAGGATCTGTTCATATGCCTTAGTATTATGTAAGCAATTCCTTTTAAAAATTAAAAGGCAAGGTGCTTTATCAAGCTTCTGATTCCCCTTCCAACCCAGTAATTAGAGTTTCTCAGAGACTATTCTGTAGAAGAAATTAATTCATTTTGTTCYCAAAATTCAGATTTTAATGCAATAAACAAAGTTCTGCTTACAGCTGTCATTTTTGTGAGTGTAAGACTCAGCGTCTTACCAGGCCAAGAGTAAGTATCTTATGAAATATGACAAATGTGGGATTGTAGWTTCACTGCATTGGTAAGGAAGAGGCAACAGCAGAGAATGAAAAGTTCTATGTTCCAGAGCATCTCATCAGTGGAGCAGTAAAGGATAACCACTGTCACTGCAGGCACATGAAGATGTTTTGTCTGTTCACAAAACAATTTTACAGTTCATATGGATTGTTGTATGTGATCTTGTTTAAATTGTTAGTGATGTTAGCCCACTGAAGACTCTGCAGCCCCTGTGTGCACCTACAGACCTCAGTGGCTGTGTGTTGGCCTCACTGGGGCATTGTTACAGATGTGCCCACTTCCAGCTCTGGAATGTGGAATGCCTCCTGGATGTGCTTCAGGCCTGTGCTGTGGGTAGCTCCCTCTTGGATGGACTGCTTGCATATATGCAGCAGTTTGTCTGGATGCACGCAGTTCACTGTCCCTGGTACCACCTTATCAGCACCTGGCTCTGCCCTCTATATTTGGACCCAGTGGAACTGTGCCCCATTGCTAAAGCAACTACCAACCTTGGGGTTGGTTGTGGGTCCTGTATCAGCTTTCCTATGGAGCCTTTTCCTATGGCCCTTGGTGTTTCCTGTGACATGCTATTTTCAGAAGCTGATGGTGAGGGGAGAAACTGTAAGAGGTTGAAGAAGGAAGGAAAGTTGTTGGGACTGATGAATCTTTCCATAGCTTCCAGCCTGAGGGCTTCTGAAGTCTTGCAGGAGAATGGGTCCCTCATCAAACCTTACCTGTGTGTGTCCTAAGAGCTGGGATAGGAAATATGCATGTTATCAGGGTGGAGAGTTATCTAATAACCCTCATCTTAAAAATCAGCTCTTAACAACAATTTCTACTTCCTGCATCCCTTGTGAAGAGTAAGAAGCCGTTTCCACATGCAGTGAGGTATTTAGTCCTTACCTTGAAAGGGAGATCGAAGGAATGAAATTGCTTGCTTGAAGGATATATTCATTGAAACCAAGGAACAGCAGCATATGCTACTGTATGCTTTTGTTTCTGTTAATTTCATTTGAGTCCTTTGGCTCAGCTGTGGAGAAAATAAAGAGCTCAAGAGGAGCTGAAAATACATTTGACACGCTGTGTGTTTAGATCTGATGTAGAAATCTCCTTCCGTTCTTTTTTGTTGTTTTGTTTTGATTCTCTGTGGTTTCTCTGTAAATAGTGCAGAGAAATATATTATGGGACTGTTGGGTTTTTTTAGTATTCTCTGGGACTTGTTCAATCACGTTGTTGGATAATTATCTCAACCATGTTGGCATATTATTACCTATGAATGTTGGAGCAGAAAATACTCTCAGTAGTCCTAATGCATTGTATCTGTTTTTACACAACAGTTAATATGTCTAAGATAACTGTGTATCATATAAAACAGAAGCACAATAGCAAAACTAGAATTTTGTAGGAGCTTGGAACCTGATGAGGGGTTTACCACATTTGGGTAATATGAAGGCCAAGAAAAATGGGAAGAGATCTATAGAAATCTCTTCTGCAGTATGGTTTTTGTCCAAAATAAATCACAGGGTTTTCTACATAACTTGCAGCCAGGGCCTATATGGCACAAGCAGAAGTGTAGGTTAAAGTTGGCCCCCCAATAAGRTCAGCATTAGGTGGAATTTGAAAAGGAAAATGTTTTGGTTTTTTTCCTGAGTTCAGTTTTGTTTGGTAAAAAAAGCAGAAACATTTTCAAAGTATCATATTTTCACTTAAAATTATCTCAATATTCATGAGGCAAGAATCATGGAAATTTTATTTGGTAGTTATAAAATGCAAGAGCAGCTGTCCTCTGAAGCATTACATAGAGTATTAAAAGTTGATGAACTTTAATACTTTCGGCCCATTTAATTTGTTAATTGTACTGTTTTTTGGTTTCTTTTTCCAGGTCCTCCAGGCCCCCCTGGAGGCATAAGAATAGAAAAAATCAGAGACACTGCTGTAGCACTTACCTGGAGTCGTGGAACAGACAATCATAGTCCTATTTCTAAATACACTATCCAGTCAAAAACCTTTCTATCTGAGGAGTGGAAAGATGCCAAAACAGGTAAGAGTAATGCCAGAAGATATGAAGACAGTAAGTTTTAAAGTATGATTTTTAGAAAGTTTGACTAATCAGAAAGTAATCACAGTAGAAGGAAAACCAGGGATGCTCTTGATGTCTGCTGCAGGTTTACTGTCCTGTCAGTGTCTTGTCAACAGTTTTGTTCCCAGCATTTTGAAGGCCTGAACTGAATATTAAGAAATACAGAAAAGAACCAGACAGAGTTGATACTTGTTTTTTGCCTCTTTCCTTGTTGCCTGAAACATTCAACATCARCTACTGGAATCATAAAAATTTACTTACAGGTTAATTTGGATGAAAGGGGATGTGGTCATTTCTGTATTTGTTATGGAGAAAGCTGGTTAAAATTGTCTGCTTTTTCCTGGGAGCAGACTAAGTTCCAATTGCGTTAAAACTGGCACCCCTAGAAAAAACATAGCTAAGATTATCCTTCTAACCACTGGATGTCATCATTGTGCCACAAAATTGCAGTTAAAGAGGAACCTACCTAAGCACAGGACATGCTAACGTTTTTTTTGTAGGATTTAACATAAAAGCATAAATTTTTATGTATTTTTAAGCTACTAGTATCTCTGAATGCCTTATGAAGGATAGCATTGTTATAAGCTATACAGAATTTTCCTATCAATACATTTCATTATCCCATCCTTATAAATTACAACTTCAGTGCTTTCCTGTGGAATTAAGATATCACATACTCAGCATTTCTAAATACTAAGAATAGTAATAGTTTCAGTGATTATCTCTCATTTAAGTTTTCAATTGAAACTACAGACATTTAAGAAACAGACTGACATATCGAACTGAAAATACATTGCATTTTTTAGAGTAAAAAGTTAGATATAGTGGGCCTTCTGCCTCAGATCATATTTTTCTTTCAGACTATGTAGTKTATSAGGTTCACTTGGATATGATTGCCTCCATCAGCCAGCACTGATATTTTTTATGTCAAAGAGCTTGGAAAATAAACCCAGAAGGTTCTCCAGCCCTTTCTTATCCCTTGTATCTTGTTTAATGGCTTCTGTAGAATCTATTTCTTTGAACTTCAAAAAAAAAAAAGCTTAATGTAAATTAGAGCTGTTCCAATAACTGATTATTTGGTTCAGTAAAAATGCGTGCAGGAGTGAGGATCCTTTTAACTAGCCTCTGCTTTTTTCAGGATAAGTTAATTTTATTTCTTATTCATTCTGTACTTTTCAATTAAAGAAAATAAGGAAATGTGAAGAATTTCAAGTGACAACTGATCCTGTTTTGTTTGGGCTGTGCATTACTGTAACTGGAAATGGAGGTATAAGAGTTAACATAAGTGTTGGTTTCAGATCTTCATTCTGTCTGACTGAGAGCAGACTTGAAACCACTCTTCTCACTTCTCAGGAAGATTCCTTACTTGCAGTGTTATAGGCATAATGGGATGAACTCTGCACCTCTGAAGTTCTCTGCTTCCCAGAATTACTGAGATAGTCTTTGAGACTTGCAGTCAGACTTTGAATCTTACCTTAAAGAATGCTGAGTGAGTGGGACAGAGAGGAATCCAGATTGTTGAATTCCTTTTTAAAGACACTAACACAAAAGATATACATTATTAAGTTCTGAAAAGTTGACAGTAACTATTCTGTTAAATCATTACTTTTTCATTTGAACCACACTTAGGAATTTTGTTAAATAGATGATTCCCTCAAAATAGGTAAAATCATCATAGGAACCATCACTGGCATCACTGCAAGCTTTTACCTAATTGCTGAGCTGCTCCCATTTTGATTCAGTGTTAACTTTCAGATTAATGAAGCATGATGAACAGTCCAAATTGATCTGTCACCAAATGTTTAGGCTATCAGTTAATGTTGCTAATTTTCAATGCGTGAAACAAGAAAATATACTTTGGCATTGACTTTTGGAAATATTGTTATTATTACTACTAACATTATTCTCCCAGCCAAATCATTCATCTCAGGTTTCATAATACTGAGTGTATTTTGTGAAAGAAGTGTATTCTACTTCACAGCATGGAAATATGTGTGAATTGATTATGTAATAAGTTGTTTACATTATGTTGCTCTTTCCAGTTAAGAGGATTCAGATTCTCATTGTGCCAAGTGTTCATAATGGTTCTGGGAATCTGAGGGACMGTAAAATTAAATTGAGAGATCAGATATCCCAGGAAGGACATTGAAATTACGTTAAATTTGTATCACTGCTTTGATGACATGAGAGGTTTGCAATAGCTTTACTGACTAGACAGAAAAATAATTTGAGTAAGGATGAGGGAGGGTGGTGGTCAGGTAGAAAGAAAAATGGAAATTGCGTTCCTTTCTCCTTCAAGACCTCACTTTGGAATGAAATGTAATGATCATTAGGAAGAGGGAAATGGTGTCACCATCTAGTGCTTACACTGTTGTTGCCTGTGTTTTTTGCAGGCATTGCATTTGTATTTTAATTCCAAATCAGCTGCCTTTCCAGTGCAGAATATCTCAGTTCTCATCCTCCTCTGAACACAAGACTCTAATTTGACAAACAACTCTTGTTTGTATATAAATGAAAATCCTGTCTTTCCATAGCTGTAGGCAGCTATAGAAACAATCCCTATTGTATGTGAATTGCAGACAGTCATGAGTTACTCATTTTATTTATGATAAAGAAGCTCATCCTTAAGACAATTACAAGCCTTTTCACAGGAATTGCAAGAACATTTACATTTCTTGATCAGAACCAGATAGCAAGTTATAACATGCTCACTAATTAGGTGCACCAAAATAGGTCTACATTTTATAAACCACTCTTCATCAATTGATTGAACCCTACATGCCTAGCCCTTGTCTATCCATGTAATGAATTTTTATTTTACTGTTTCTGCATTACAAATTTCTCAYTGCATTTGTCTGTAGGTAAAATGAAATTCTACAGCTGCAATATGTAATTAGTAAGGGAATCTCATAACTACATGTACTAGTTCACACCCAGTTAAAATTTACATGTCAATAAGGGTTTATCCAAGATAGTGTCATAGTTTCCAAATTCCCAGTCACTGCTGTGGATACTCTTTGTAAAATGTGATATTCCTAATGCACAGTGTCAAGTTTGCTTTCTCTGTGTGGTTGCAGAATAGTGCAAATTTTGTCACAATCAACCACACTGTTGCTGATCTAAGTGGGAAAATGCTGTTTTCTAAAGCATTTAATCTTTTTTTTAGACCCATCAGATATTGAAGGAAATATGGAATCTGCTACAGTGATCGATTTGATTCCATGGATGGAATATGAATTCCGGATAATAGCCACAAACACTCTGGGGACAGGAGAGCCCAGCATGCCATCACCGAGGATTAGAACTGAAGGCGCTCGTACGTAAACAGAAAATGTCAGGGTTTTTTAAAATATGTTTCTTAAGTTTTACATTTTTGTTCATCAATTTGGTAATTTTAGATTTTACTTTAGAAAAAGCAGTTTATAAGATCCAGTGTGCAGAGAATATATTTTCAGGCACCCAMTGCTACAGATTGTAGTAAGCAAGTACCAAACTATGAAGATGTCATGGCATCAAAGCAGACAGAAAAGAAAGATCATGATAGGGCAAATTTGTCTTCATTGCTGAAACAGAAGCATACTGCATCTTTCAGAGATCCCCCGCTGTATCTGTCAGCCAGGCTGTGTGTGTATGAGTGCATGGACATGTTTGGGAGTGTGGTTCAGGACTTAGGAAAAAACATGCATTTARCAAGGAAAATGTCCATTTGCCGTTTGGTTTGTATTCTAACTAAAGAATACATGGCAGGATATGTTTTCTACTGGATAATGCCAGTTTTCTGTGATTGCAGGTTTGGTCTAGTGTCTTCTTACATCATGTCACATATATGACATTATCCAACACAACGTAGTCTCATATCAGTCTGGTTGCTCAGTGATAATAGCTCAGAGCATATTTAAGGATACTCTTCAGGCTCAGACACATCCTTTTTATAATGAATTCTCCAAAATGAGGACTTAGATGTTAGTATTYCAGATAATACATTCTGGTTTGTCTGTACAGAGGAGACAACAGCAGTGTCCTAGGGTATAAACCACCACCACACAAAGACTGTGTCCAACAAACCTGTATTCCACAGAGTAGCACTCACTTGCAGTCCAGATTTCTTTACAATTGTTTCCCATAGCTTGAGTTTCAAAACTGAAAATGAAAAACCAAAATGTGGAAGACAACTTTTACAATTACACCTGCTAGGTCATAACTTTGATTAGATAGTATTTTCAAAATAAAATGTATTTGCATTGTAAATTTCAAAACATTCATTAAAGACAAATTTGGTCCATTAAAATTTTGTTGCTTGGAGAGAAAGAAAATAAATTGGTTAAATTATTTTGGATAAGGTAGGAAAAGCCATGGAACTKTAATAGTAAAATAAAGATAATCACTGCCTAGAAAATTGACTACTAGTTTTATGACTCAAGAGCTGCATTTGAAGACCCAAGAATCTACAGGAGAAGTCTGGTGCACAGTAGACACTTAAAAAATGTTAGAAAAGACACAGATAAGGAGAGAAATAATGGACTAGGGGTAGTGGGGAATGGGGAATAGGGGTGGTGTCCTGCAGTTTGCAGTGTGCTACGTTCATGGCATCTTTTGTAGCCTCCCCAAAAATGGCATACTTTCCAGTTTTGTAGCAGCATGTACCTCTTTTGCAAGAAGTGGTCTATTTAGTCTGTTGTCTGATTTCCTGGCCACAGCACCATGCCCTGACAGACTGTGTGACAGTTTTTGACAAACCATGCAAAATGGTAGTATAGTCTTTTTAGGCATCAGTCAGCACCTATTGTCATGACAAAATAGGGTATAAATAATTTACAGTTTGCAGATTAACTTCTGCACCCAAGTGTGTTTTCTGCTAGGAGCTGGAGTTTGTTATAAGCAGTAGGATTTGGGTTGCACAGTCACTGTCAAAGGTACTACAGAAGCAGTATGCACAACTCTATGTACATTTTAATGTAATTCTGAAAAAGGTAAATAACAAACAAAAATTCATGTCTACATATTGTAGTTATGGTTAACATTTTCTATGTTAAACAGCAACAAACAGTGTTGCTATTTAACACAGAAAAATTTAACAATAGACTTTGTAATGGAAGTCTTTGTTGAACTATGTGGATGACAAGTAATGTCTGTTACACTTAAAAGTTGTCAGCATCTTTTTCAGTTTTGAAGTCTCTCTTCTRATAGATAACTAATTTCAGTAACTTATTAACATGCTAAGACTGCGTGCAATATTTTTTATTTTTAATGAAGCAGCTTTCTTCATCAATAACATTTCACAGTGATTTCTTGAAATTCAATGGATCAAGGGCTGTATTTTAGCTTCAGAGTGCATCAGAGTTATTGTCTAAGTACAATTGTCTAAGTTAGTTACCTGGTCTTAACAGAGAGAGAAACCTGGGTTTAATGATTGGGAGAATGAGGAAGATACTTTTGAAAAGAATGACTCGTTAGACTTTAAACAGTCTGGGTATTTTCTGTTCTTTGGCAGCCTGTCTATCTATCTTCTTGGACTACTTAAGCATTCTAGCAACCCTCTGCTTGTAACATTGCTCTAAAGCTATATATTTATAATAGATAGTGTGACTACAAGGTCAAGTAACAAACTCCAGCTTTCTCTCAAATTGTCGTATCTATGTTTGGTCTTGATCTCCACTAATTTGTTTTCACAAAGGACAGAAAAAAATGAACCATGCACTGAATGCTGATTTCAATTTTAAATTTATTTTTCAATACTTTTATCCTGTCTGAAAACATTAGTTCTGCTCTGCTTTGTGTTCCTCTTCAGCTGACCCTCAAAGAAGGTCTCAGCAAACATCTTACTTACATAGTGCTTGAGCACCATGACTTAGGGCTTTCACTGAGTAGTAGAGAAAATGCCTAATCCCATTAGAATTTTCTTAAACAAAGAACACATTAATTTAGGTAGGGCATATAGCTCATACATGCATATCTGAGGCAAAATTAATGCCCTGTAGATAAGCTATAATGTCCTAAGTTTTCAGTGGTACATTGTGTGTCCATATTGAGTGACAGCAGATTAATACAYGAACACCACAGAGGATAGCAACAGAATCATTGCACTCAGTGCAAAGAATCTGGGAGAAATGACAATATAGGAATGATTGAAAGTATCCTGCTTTACCAGTTGTGCACCAGTGATAGATCAACAGATTGTATTTCATTACACATGATATCAGTGTAAGATGCAATTAATAAATTATAAGTTGCTATGCCAGTTTTGCTTAGGTACATCTACCTATCCTGAATATGACTATCAAGAAGACATGTGCTACTAATCTAGAATACAGTTAGGCTGCCAGTGCTTCAAAGATAGACCTATGGGTTTAACCTTACACACAGGAAGTAAATCCATTGAAGTAGGTGTAACTGATCACAGTATGTTGAGGTAATTACACGTGCAAGTCCACGGTGCTTGAGCCCTTGGCRTACCAACATCTGAGAAAGCACAAGAAAAATACACAGTGTTCTTAAGACTTGCAAGAAATTTTCCATTCCTGAATATTCAATTAAATATTTGTAGATAATACAGGGAGAAGGAAGAATGATTGCTAGCTATGGTTACAGCTGGCACATTTCCTGAAGCAGTAGCTATACGTTAGTCTTGGCAGATTGCACACCATCATTACTTTAATTGTGTGTGCCACGTGTGCTCATTGGCCTTGCAGCTGTCTGCTGCATACTTTGTAGTAATTGTTCTTGTCTCTTCTTTTTCACTAGCTCCTAATGTGGCTCCTTCTGATGTTGGAGGAGGGGGTGGAAGCAATCGAGAGCTGACAATAACATGGATGGTAAGAATTGCGCATGCAAGATGGCATGAAACCTGTACTATCTTATATCTGATCTTGCTCCTCCTCAAACCTGTGAATGGTTTGTCTCTGGGTCTTGCAAGAACAGAATTTGTATATAATATGTAGTTTTTCAGACTTTTCTCATGAGAAAGTACATGAAAAGGAATGAGGAAGAGTACCTTAGGGGTTTTCTGTGTTAGACATTTCTAAAATATCATCTAAAACATTCTAAAACAAAGAGTTTGCAACACATACTGACTGTGATAATGTGTCACTAAAAGCAGACTTCATTCTGCTATTGAAGCAATGGTTTTGAAAACTTATCTATTCTGTGGATATAAGTAAAACAAGAAGTGAAAAGAGACACCAAGGTAAGAGGAAAGCAAGTCACAGCACAAGAGAGGATAGGGATTTATAAACAAAGTTGCATAGGCAAAAGCAGCATGAAAGAGAGAACTGAAATCTATTGCAGGGTACTTGGGGAAGCTAGGGAGAAGAAATTAAAAAATGATTGTTGGATTCCTGTCAGAGCCTATCAGTATCCTGGAAAAACAGAGATACAGCAGCATTACCTCTGGCAAAGAGGGATGGTTGTGTTATGCTTGAGAAAATTACCAAGTTTGTTTTCTTTTGACCTCTCTGTTCACTGTTATAAGGCTATGMGATACATATGGTACATTATGCCATTTGTGTCTTCTGGGGAATAGTTGTTTCATATGTAGCAGCTGAATTGCCCCTAGGAAGAGTGCTTTTTCTTGGGGGAAGTAATGTAACGATGTCGTAAGTCCAATTGCATGTATGTTGTATAGGGATTGTCCTTTTGAATATGCAGTTTTTCATCCATATGCATATTTCCTTCTTTTTATACTTAGGATTGGTCATATATCTGTGAAAGTTCTCAAGTATGACAGAAATAGCCAGCCATATCCTTGAGCTATCAGATTTGTGCAGTCCTGGCTGGGGTGTTTTGGGGGTTTTGGGGTTTTTTTGTTTCTTAACTGAGTGTAAAATATTTATTCAGTCTTCCTAAGTATTTTAACAGTGAAGAAAAGATTTATAAGTGTCTGAAAAAAGAGGTCCACAGTTCTGTTACAATATATTGGAAAGGTTGCATTTTAGTTCCCCTAATAACAGGTTAGGAAGTAGATGTGTCCTAATTGGCTCAATTCTGGTCTCTTTATTTTTAAAGAGCAAAAGAACACATGCAATGGGCAAGTGCAGAAGACCTAGATTATTTTACTTCATAAGATTTTCTTCTAAAAACTTTAACAAACTACAGAGCTGCTTCTGGCATTGTATATGAAGACTGGTACTCATGGCATTTCCAATACAGTGATAACTTGGCTGTGACCAAACTAAACAAAGAAAATATAACCAGGAGAAAGAAYAGTGGCTAATGCAAGACCAGAAGTACAAGACCAGTTTAGTATTTCCTGCAGACCCAGGCAGATTTATATTCTCATTATTTCTCTTACCTAATGTTATGCTTTTCACATCTGTTCTGGGTAGCTCCTTTAGAGAGATAAATTAAGCRCGGCTTCAAGTATTTATTTCCCAAGAATCTTCTATCCTATGTGTAGCAAGGGTTTTTAAATAGAGACTTTAGATTCATGGAGTCTGAAAGACAACAATATATCTATCTGTAAGGCTAAGATAAAAATACATATTGATTCCCCCAAATGTGCTGACATTTACATATGCTACTCTAAATAGTCTTTAATTAAGAAGAGAAGAACAAAATGCATGGCAGGTTCACATGTTACTGTCAACCCCTTTTCAGCTTCTTCTATGATTCATAAGCYCAGGTTGAATGAGACAGCCAGAGATGCAATCAAAGCTCTTCTAAGACTTGTTTTGAAAGAGGARCTGAGAAGGAGAGCTAGGAGTGGCATGCCCATTCTTCCTCATTTTTCCCCATTTATGTTTCCCTCTCCMATTTTCTTTTACAAAGTTTTCAGTGGATTCTACAAACTATTCAGCTACTTATTATGTGCAGACATTGGAGAGAAAGCTGCTTTCAAATTTCATGTAAGATGTTTCAGAGTATAATTTTTATGTGCTGTTCCTGGCTTTCTGAAGTTTGCTCTGGCGGAAAATCATTCTGAGGCTAGGGCCTCATCCAGTCTGCTTACTTTGGCCTATGAGATCGAATTCTGCTTTATTTTAAGCAGCTAGTTACAGTGATAGATTCAGAAGACCAGCTAGATGGAAGTTTCATAAAACCTTGCTCAGAATATCTCCACACATGTTGGCCAAAGTGCTGCAGTAGTGGGCAAACACCTAAGGAGAATAATTATTCTCTGTGTCACTGCTCCAAGACCTTTGTCTCAAGATAATCTTATTTCATCTCTGTGAGGTTTCCATTAGGGAAAAAGGTGATGCAGAAAGCTTATTTTCAAAAGATGCTTCTGGTCAGCCTTCTGATGCCCGGATGAATGATGTGATTTTGGCTGGTTGAGTGCAGTGTCTAATAGTTGTGGTAAAAGCTCTGTGGACTGAGAAGGGATCACTGAATGTAGAATGTTGTTAAAAGAAGAAAATTCCATTACGGGAGATTGTCTTCCTTAATTTTGTATTTTCCAGTATTCCTAGGTATAGGAAATTAGTTATAGTTTTAAGAAATATTTTGGATRGGTACCTTTAATGCCTGTACTGAAAGTGGGAGTCATTTCATTAAAGGATTTGCCAGTTAGAAGCTAGGTAGTCTAAATTAGCATCTGGATCCCCTCCATCATCAGTGAAAAGTGGTAGGATGAGTCATTCTTTGAATGTGTCCATCTTTCTTTGTCAGCTGTGCCGGTTGCCTAGGTGGCAAACTTTTAGTAAATTAATATAATTTGGGCCAGCTACATAGATTTTCTCTTCACTGTGATTCTTTTGCAGGAATATCTATCTCCACACATACATGGACTCCTATACTGGTATAATATGTCTGTGTTACATATCTGCTGTGCCTCATTCCTTAGGTCTTTTTTTGCTAGCTGCAGCTGTTTTATTACACAATTATTCTTGGTTTCTTTCTGTGGGAGATAACATGATGTGTGTTGCACTGAGTTCAGATGAGGAAAACTTATGAATATGTTTTCCTAGCAAATACACTAATACTGCAGATCTAACAGGGCCTCTTTTAAAGGCGGTGGAAGCAAGCCATTGAAGGAAACCAGGATGAAATGGAGGTTTGGTTCAGTGTTTTTACAGTATACATATCACTACTTTCTGCATTATTTATATTTAATTCTGGACCTAGCTGTTTAGCAAAAATTAGCGTTTTATTTTTTTGTCTCTACAGCCTTTGTCAAGAGAATACCACTATGGCAATAACTTTGGTTATATAGTGGCCTTCAAGCCATTTGGTGAGAAAGAATGGAGAAGAGTTACAGTTACTAATCCTGAAATTGGCCGATATGTCCACAAGGATGAATCAATGCCACCTTCAACTCAGTATCAAGTAAAAGTGAAAGCTTTTAACAACAAAGGGGATGGGCCATTCAGCCTCACTGCTGTCATTTATTCAGCACAAGATGGTGAGTAAGTGTTCCAAATGAGTTTTACACTGTGGGTCCATATCAACACTACCAACATCAGTAGAACCTGGTCCTTGACACTGATTAGCATAGCAGGATACATCTTCAGCAGGGAGGTTGTGCATTGCCTTCACAAAATACTTGTTCTGAACAGCCAGCTTCCCCTTTCTGCTTTMTGTGTGATGCAGAGCACTTGGCTGTACTTGCTGGCAATATGCAATACACAGCAGGATGCAAGATTCTTCACACAGCTTGTTAAAAGATTTAAGAATATAGAAAAAAATTCTTCTCTTCACAGTGGTTGCCTAAAACATTTAGATCTTTATTCAGCAATGTCTCTGTGATCTTAATACATGTATTTGACATATCTTCTTCTTAACAGACCACACTAAAGCCTAGTATTTTAGTAGATCAGTATCAGAATTTAGCCCAAAATTGTGAAGGAGTGATAGTTCAATTGTATCTAGTTACATTTCCAGCCTGTTTAGAGTCTCATATAAATTATCCCTGTTACATACTTTATTCTGGTTTGCATGTTGGAGCTATCAAGTGAGTAATTTAATAGAAACCTCTTTCACATTCCATTAAAATATTTTTCTTAATTCTTACTGTAATTGTTTCACATGCTGTGATCTTTAGGATTGAAGTTTAAATGACATTTCCAAACTTAGAAGAAGAGAGAAAGTACTGGAAGAAAGTTTACTTTAAATCAGAAGAAATATATACATCTTTAATTGCATTATCATCACTCAAGCCTATTCTAAAAACATGCAGTTTATTAATTTCTGCCAGAAACCCAAAGAACTGCTAGTATTTTTCTTTCCCTAGAGCAAAATTTCCACACAGTCAACAGATGTGGACCAAAGAGCCAGGAGGAGGGATATGATAACAGGGCCACATTCTCACACTTCCCATTCTGTTCTCTACTCTGTGTACTTTATGGAAGATTTATGTTCATGATTCCCATTAGCACTAATGGGAACTTCGCTCACAAATCAGCCACACACAGAGAAAGGACAGAAGAGTCCTCAATACAAGCTGGCTGAGGGGATAATAGAAATTCTTTTTTCTCAGGAAAGTACACCTTAGCAAATCATCTTCAACAGCTGCTGCAACAACAGAGAGGAGTTCCTTTTGCAATTGTATAAGTGTGTTAGTAAATAGCTATGGTGTAATGAAAGCAATATCGGTCAAATTACACTTAAGTATCCATCCCTCCTCAGAGAGTTTATCAACAACTGACTGATAAACTTCCACGTGTTTGTGTTAGGGTTATCCATACCATGTCAGGAGTGGCAAGTGTGTTTGTAAGGTCTCCAAGTTCAGGGAAATGGTAGAGCCTAGTAGCTCAAAAAGACGGAGGAAAAGCAAATGTGCAGTAGTGCCAGCTTCCAGATAAAGGGGTCACTTGAGTGGCTGCTGATGTTCTAACACAGAATTTAGCAAAGTCCAGATACCTAGTAAAAAATGTGTGTGGTTAAATGATGCCAGACGCAGACTGCAAAAGAAATAGAAGCCCAGTGAACCTACTCTTTGATTTCAAGCACAAGAGTACAAACCTTACCAGTAGTGCTCATAGGTCCTGTGTGGAGCTGTGACCCTGGCTACTGCCTGTATCCAATCCAGGAACTTCAGAGCAGGTTAGAGGGAATTTTTCCAAGAGATGTAATGGAAGTTACTCTGAAGAACATTGAGGAGAGACTTGTCTCCTGGCATCAGGACATGAACAAAATCACTTCCATACCTTGTAGCATGTTTACTGGCTGCCAGCCTGAAATTTGTATAGTTTTGCTTAGAAGATAACTGTGTGATGACCAATATATTTTCAGTGAAGAGAATATATTATGATGACCACATGATTTCTCTTTTTATCAGTAGAAATAGTGAATTAGAAGGCTGGAAGTAAGCAACTGATGCCATCTTTCTGGCTCAGGAGAGGCTGCAAAATATTTATAGAACATAAATGACAAATAGGGATATAAATTACTTGCAGCTCATAAACAAGCATGAGCAGATCAAATATTGTTAGAGTATTGTATCAGCAAAAGCCCTGGCAGCTGAAACTTTTCGGTATAACATTTTTTGGAAAGTTCTCTAATGGATACAGTAGAGAAGAGTCTGACAGTGATTTGGGAATAGATTAGATGATCCCAGCTATTCCACCTGTACTTCTGTACGTTTGCGTCAGCAAATGATATTATTACTGTTAAACAACAAAACTTCTCAAAGGTATTAAGGAAATCTTAAAGCAATATGGTCATGCAATATTCCATACAGATGTGTATAAATATCCATATATACATAAATATAGTGACAGCTTTTCCCCTAAGTTGTGTATTCTATAATAGATCTATGTTTCTCTAGTTGTAACTCTGGGCATTGTTATTCCCTTTAGTGACTAGGGAATTTCTGTGTTCCCACAGAATAAGCCAAGTTCCATGTCTGACAACTGCTAGTCATATCTGCCATTGCTAGTAGTGAGTAATGGTTGCTAGTAATGAGTGCACAGGCCTCTTGCTTATCTAAATTCCTGTCATTGTGAAAACAATTTTGCAATAATGTATAATTTTTTTAATTAGACATTTGCATTATTAACAGCCATTGAAAGACAATTACAAAAGGTAACTTTGCATATAAGATTATTTTGTTTCCTAGGATACTTTTCATGAGAGATGTTAGTGATTTTTTTCTTAACAGTGGCTGTTTTGATGCATAGTTGACTGGATGCCCAGTTGGAAGATTAGTTATATGAAAGCTTTCCTCAGCTAGGGCTGCCATGCCTGTCTGTTGCAACTTGTTTCAAAAGGTTCACGACAGAGAACTGTTGTTAACTTGGAAACCTTTATCTTTAACAGACATTGCTAAGTTTATGCCTTTCTTTATTCCCTACCTCATTTAAAATTCAAGCAGCAGTGAAATGAAACTAGACTGTAATATTCTAAGCCCTGGATAAAGGTCTATCACATTATGATTGTCTGTACTCTATGTTGTCCGCTGTTCAGAACTAAGAATGCAAACAAAATCAACTTTATGATGTATGCCTTACTGACAGGTGCTTTGGATTATTTCACAGCTCTATTCAAGTTTGTATGTGCCACTGGACAGCTGTGTATCTAATATCTGCTCTCACAAAAAATCTGTCTTATTAGGACTAAGTGACATACATGAGTATTTGTGTGTAGGTAAGTTTAAAAATCTCAGGTATATAATATGTGAGCTGCTGTCCCATTTAGTAAAGGATCACTAGATGCTTCAAAGGCTTTATCAAAGACTGTTTTCAGTTTACACAAATTTCAGCATGAAATCTGTTGAAGCGTAAAAATATGTAGTCTGAGCCAAGTAACATGATCATTGCTTTGTTTTTATAGAGTCATTTTCCTTACAGATCATCACTGGACTTGAATTTTACTCAAGAAAAACCAGATTAAACACTAACACTTAGCTCAGTGATGTCAGGAAAATTATATAAAATACTGAAAATAATATAAAACACGGAAGTGAGAAGAATCCCTGCAAACAAGTATAACATTACCACAGGATCAGATTGAATGTTTAACATATGTTTCATCTTCCAGCTCCAACTGAAATACCTACAGATGTGAGTGTAAAGGTTTTGTCATCTTCTGAAATGTCTGTTTCTTGGCACCATGTTACTGATAAATCTGTGGAGGGATATCAGGTGAGTTTAGTAGCGACCCTGTCAATTCATTTATTAATTTACTGTCAGTAGTTATAGCCAACAATTATTCCTACTCTGGCATTCCATCTCTTACAGTTCACTTCTCTTTCGTTAGCATGTTCCATGCAGATTTTGCATCTTGAGAAAGAGATTATTTTTGGTGTTATGTACTTCATTACTAAAATAGATTAAGAAATGTATGTTTGCACTTTTCAACTAACAAAAGGCACCATTATTTCCTGAAAGAACAGTCTCTTTCATGTAATTGAATGCCTATCTATAACTTCTTAAAACATATTGAAATTTAATTTTGGGTGTAATTTCCAACACATATGCAAAATTGTAACTAACTCTGGCCCACTACCAGCAGTTATTAATATATTTCACCCACAAACCCTACAGTAAGATTTTGACAAATGTCAAAGTCCAGTATAAGAGAGACACTCCTATTGTGCAAGACAGTGATGTTTTCTTGATGGTTTCTATGCTCTGCATGAAAAAGAGCTTCAGGGCATGTTCCATCTGGTCCATCTCAATGGTATTACTGGTGAAAACTGTTCTTGTCCTTCTGCAGAGATGACAACAACCACAGGCTGGGTGTAATGAGAAATGGCCATGTGGTACTCTAGCAGGGAAGTCTTAACATCATCCATGCACAGTAGATGCTGGCAAACTCTGCAGTGCACTGTCTGCTTACTTTGGCTGCAAACCAAAATAGGGGTTTTGGTCTTTAGTTTGCTAGTGACTTAACTTGGGATTTAAGTTTTCAGGTACTTGAAGATATCCTCTATGTTCCAAAATAAGGACATGCAAATGAATAGCAATCTCATGGAATGTATTTTTTAAATTAAAATCTATTTATAAATAAGTAATACTTGGTTGTTTTTATTTCCTGATTTCTGTTTCTATCTCCATGAGATTTATGTAAAACTTTTTGTGGTACCATAACAAGGATAGTGTCCCATGTAAATGTCGATTTTATACAGTACAGACATAAAGTCTTAATATTACAAACAGAGGGCACTGGGGTTTGAAATTAAGACACTAATATCAGTGGTAACTCCTAATTTACTAAGACAGCCCAATGGTTTGGTGTCTCATAGGGATTTTGCAGTTAGAATAGGATGGACAAATTGATGGTCATAGCTGGGATCTGTGAGCTGAGCCTGGACAGCCCTGTAGCAGCACTGCACTCCCAGGCTGGACAGTCTGCCCAGAAACTTCCATGCAGAACACACACTGGGCAGACATGCACATGGGGTCTTTGAGCATGTAGGGAGTTGCAACTGATGGAGAGTGGCAGCTGCTCTCTCTGGTGGATGGGACAGCAACTAGGAGTGCTGATAGAGGCTGGGATTTCAGTCATGATAGATCATGAAGATGGATGTTCAGAGCTGTAGTAGGGAATAGGGTAGTAAAGCAGGAGGAGGAAAGATAAATATGCAAAGTACATGGTAGGAGAACATGCCCATAGGCAACCCATGTTTGGCCTTTTTTTTTTTTTTAATTTTACCTTATTTGGCATAAAGACATCTAAGTTGTGTCAGGGGATGTCAGGGGAAGAAGAGAGGAGAGAGGATGTAGCAGGAAAGACCAGGATGAATGGAACAGTCAACAGAAAAAAAGAAAAAAGAAAGAAATGTGGGGGATCTTTGAGCTGAAAAAAGAATAACTGTTAGAAAGGTGGGATATCCTGGGAATGGACTATTTGCTATATGGACTATAGATGTTCGGGGTGTGGCCTTGTTTTGATAGCTGTAGTGTAATTTCATCCACCTATTCCTGGATAAATACACTTTCACAAATCCAGCATGAACTGACTGGCTTGTACGTGTACAGTGAGGAACTACATTAGAATATAAATTTCTTCCTTTTTCCCCCCTCTTGTTCTAAGACAAGATTATCAGGACTATGTAAAAGATCGCATCTGGCTAGACAATAAACAGACTGATAGTCCCAAATTACTGCCCCACAATTTTCAATAGGGTATTAATTCTGAGATATTTTTCCCCAAGACAATCACCAGCCTCACTGTAGTAGAAAGGATGGCAGCAAAAGGAAAGTCAATGCTTCTTCACTGAGAATAAAAAGAAAGACTTGTGTTCCTGAAGATCAGAACCCCCATGAGTCCTGAAGGAGCCATAGGACAGGGCAAAAATAGAGAGGGTTGTTCTGGAAGGTTAAGGCTGCAGATAGCATTTGTGAATTTGCAATAAAAGTTGTGGTGAAAGGAGTGTTCAAAGGGCATTATGAAATTCTAGTGACTATCTCTGGAAGGCTCTGTGTCTATTTGCATTGATAAACAGTTACCTTTAAATTACTGCTCAGGTGTAACAGGTTAATAGAAACCACCATTCACMGGAGCATCTTCTTAGTTTCCTTTTGGTCTTTATTGTTTCTAGAAAATTGCATAATTGACTTTTGAATACTAGAGTTTGAGGTGGGAGTGCCCTGAGCAAAGAACCTGAGGTATTTCACCTGTGACACAATGCTTCTCACACCAGGAGGAGTCAGATTTTCCTGACACTAATGCATACTGTCAGGATGACTGCCCCCATGGTGATGAGTGTGAGCTGATACATTTTGCCATTACAGAGGAGTATCCTCAACTCACACTTAAAGAAGAGATAAAGTATGAAAACTATCTCCATCCATTTAGAGAACTTAAGATTGATGAGTTCTTACAATAGACTGCTAACAGCCACATCTCTGCAGGGCATGCAGCACAGTGACACTGTCTATATTTAGTATTGCTTCTATGCAATAGATGTAGGTTTATTTTACTAAACAAATTTATCACTACTCACCACCATTGTCTCTTCTAGAATGAAATATGCTAGAAGAAAGCATTTTTTCTCAATATGAGTAAAGTGTATTTTTGTGTCAGTTCTACATAGAAATGTCAAGAATATGGAAGCTTTTGTTTCATGATACTTACAGAAACAGTTTTAGTATATAGAAGTTTAATAGAGGAGAAGACCATGAAATACAGGTTTTTCCCTGATTTTAGCACAGAGGGATGCACTAATTCATGATGGCTAAGGCATTCCTTCGCACAAATCACAATCGGCTTACTTCCCACAAAAATTCTAGAGCTTGGTTGAAATTTTCTTCTGTGTTCTCTGAGAATTCATTGCCTGTGGATTACCCTAACAAAGTAAATGCAGAGCACCAGGAATAAGAAGGCTGTCTGGGCTGCTATATAAGCTCTTTAAAAAAAAGAGGGAGAGGGGCTATTCAGTAGAGTGGGGAAATGTGACCCCTTGAAGCAATGTGGCATTTAATTCCAGAGGCAAGAAAGAAATTTCCAAACTATTTCAAGAAAGTTTGGACTTATTTAAAAATAAAGTGAGAAATTTAGGAATGGAATAAAGAAGACAGTAGTTTTCATAGCTCTCAGGGAAGTAGTAACTTTTTTTCTTTTCCAGGAGTAGTTACAATGGTCCAAATATGTAAATATGGCTGTATATTAGAGAAGAACTTTCCATGTTCATGACATAAAGCTCACACAGTATATAAGTAAAGTCCACAACATTGCAGCCAAGAACTATTGTATTTGGGATTTAAATTTTATTTAATTTTTAAATTATATTGCTCCTGTCTGAAATGTAGTATGTTCTCAGTGAAGAAATTTGCATTTTCATTCATTTTTCTCGCTTGTCTTGTTTGATGCTCTGTGTTACTCTTGTATTACACCATTAGCCTCCCTGTACTGTAAATGAACATTAGGATTGTTGGAAGCTTTGCAAGGCAAAGGAATGCAAAGGCTTCCAGAATATGCCACATGATTAATAAAAGCTTCATATAAAGTGTGTTTTCTATCTTTAGGTAAGGCTGTTACTTAATTAACATGATAGATCATAGTAAAAAAAAATTCATTATTTTTCAGTGGCCAGCTAAAATCAACAACAAAGCTATTGGTCCTATCATGGTTAATAAACTTTTGGCCGCCTAGAACTTTACAGACATTCTTTTCCTGCAGGCTAGAAACTTGTTTGAACTTAGAGATAGACATGACGTTTGCTAGCTCCTGATGTACACGCCCTCTCTCACCTGAGTCAGCCACTTACTGTTAACACCTTATGGTGTACAGCTGGTTGCATTCAACAAGACCTGCTTATCTACAACAATATGTTAATTATAATCATATAAAAGAAACTCTGACTTGAAGATCACTATCAGAACTTCAGCTGAAATGGCTGTCACAGTTTCATATCCATGCCAGTTTGAAACCATTCATCGGGTGGAGGTTGCCACTCTACTGCTAAAGCCTGCAGAGTGGACTGGGTGCAGAGTCTTCATTTTAGGGTAAAGGCTGTTTACTTGGGAAAATAGCCACCTTTGTAAGTGTGAATTTTATGAGTGTGTTTGCCTAAATTACAGTAAACTGATGTTTAGGATGCTAGTGAATGATACTTTCTAAACAAAGTGCAGGACATACATTTATACAAGTGAAGATTATCTTTTTGTGCCTGCTGGAAATCAGGTGTGCATGCTGAACTTAAAAAGCTAATACAATTTGGTCTGCAGATACAGTGTGATTCTCCCTGCCGCAGGAAAGAGTGACAAAGGCCACTAAGATGTCACATTTGTAATAATCAGCGTGAGTAACGTGTAACACTGGTGGGAAGGACTGTGACAAAAAACATTGACAAGAGACAGGCTCCAAGAAGTATTTTGTTGACAGTAATCTCTGGGTGGTGATACTGTTCTCATGTACAAAAACATTTGAAGTAGTTAAAGAGAAATCCGTGCTAAATCCCCTGCATCTCTCAGTATTCAACCACAGCATGTGTTCTAAGATAAAAGAAAGCAATATTTTTATTAAATATTGTAATTTAAATGTAAATGGGAGAAAATAAAGCCTCACCAAACAAGGGCTGTACCCACAACTTGTAAAGAAGATAATTTGTGATATTAACACTTTGACAGACCATCAGTTCTTCTAACCTAATCCTTAAATGAAGTTTCCATGGACAACTAATGTCAGAGGAAAAGTTAAGGTTAAAGCAGTTGCTATTTAAAAGACAAGATGACAGGATACCAATAATGTCTTACAAAGTAAGATTTTTCCTAGAGCCTGAATTTACCAACAGTATTAACTTCTTCCTAAAAAATTTTAAATGCCCTCATGTAACATACACAAAATTCATTATGAAGTCAGGCAGAAGCTGAGCAGAAATGCTGAGGGTGAAAACACTCAGAACCAAAATGCAATGGGCACAGCTTTCTGCTCTTTCAGGTTTGTGCAGTAATTTAGTCTTATGCAAATGGTTATAAACCAGACAAAACCCAGCGACTGACAGTGGTTCACTCTCATTTGCATCTCACAAGGCCATGCAGAATAGGACCCTGTGTATGTGAGGGACTGTATGGAATGACATCACTCCATAGGAATTACACTGTTTTCACCTGGTGCTTTGTAATGCATAATGAATTAAAGTAGGATGGAACAAGTTCTTGGGGAAAAAAAAAAAGAACCCTAATGCAATTTCTGTATACTCTTATTTGGCTTTGGTTTTTAAAGTGTTACAAGCTTACAGTCATGTTTTTTGCATATTGTAAGTATTTTCATGTACTTCTCCATCTACTTTGACAAGTGTTATATTGTGCTATGAAACCTAATCAAGTTTAGCTGAAAACCTCTAGAAAATTGTTAGGTACACCTATCCAGACCGACAGTGCAGCTAACATGACTGAATACTTTGCTTTCTGTAGATAGAATTACAAAAGGCCTAAATTTGTAAGACATTCAAAACAATACGCACCAAAAACATTCTCAGAGTTTAGTCTCTACCAGTGTCAGAAAATAATACTAAAGTTCAGAGTAAACTGCAAAAAACAAAAGAGCAAGAAGAAAAAGTCTTGTTCTTTGAAGGCATTATCCAGCTCCCAGGCTTCTAGTGACTTAGCTGGGAACAAGTTAAACCACTGTGAGAAAAGTTTACGTAATAAATTCTACATTTATTTCTCTTTCTTTATGCCTATGCACAACTTGGTTAAAATTGCAGCCTGTTGAAAGAATTCTATGCTATTGCTGTTAGATTTCTTTTAGCTGGCTTATATCTTAATATATAATATAGAAATACATCAATTTTTATAAAATTTCATTATGATTAAATATGTTAGATTTAATCCTCCAATTGGCATGCTTACAGATTCGTTACTGGGCTGCTCATGACAAAGAAGCAGCTGCACAGCGGGTACAGGTGAGCAATCAAGAGTATTCAACCAAACTGGAAAACCTGAAGCCTAACACTCGTTACCACGTGGATGTGTCTGCCTTCAACAGTGCAGGCTATGGACCTCCCAGCAGCACCATTGATGTTGTTACGAGGAAAGCACGTAAGTAAATGGAGCATTAGGTCAAGTATAATCATGTCCATCATGTTTTCAAACATAGCTTCTCATTCATGTACCAAATGTTCTCTCCTCATGTGGCATTGCTGCTTAGTCTGAAAATTTCTGCTAAAATTCTCCTTCCTCTCTTTTGTTGCAATATATAATGGGATATCATACAAAAGACAGTAAAGAGGCTAAGATTACAGGCTCAAAGGAGGGTCACCTGAAAGCTCTGATCAGGTTGCTCAGGGTTTTTTCCAGCTGGATCTTGAAAACCTAAAAGGATGGAGACTGCACAATCTCTCTGAGAAACCTATTCCAGTCCCTGACTTATTCTGAGCATCTTGTCTGAGACTCTTAATCAATGTTGGGCGTTTTTGTTACTCATCCTCCTGCCATGCCATCCAAGAGCCTGGATCTTTCTTGATAAATCCCCTGCCAGGACAGGGCACTTTTAGGTCCCCTCCAAAACTGTCTCACCTCCAGGGTGAGCAAGTGCAGCTCTTTCACCCTTCTTTCACAAATCATGTGCTCCAGATCCCCACCAGTTTGGTATTGCTCTGTTGTACTCACTCCAGATTACTAGTGTCTCTCAATATTGGGAATCCCAAAGCTGGACACAATATTCTAAATGATGAACAGTTGAGACCAGCTATTACTTAGGCATCTATACACTGCCTTTCTATTTTGTCAATGATGATTAGAATGTGACCAGCTGCCATTTTCATCAGCAGCAGAGCAGCAGATTCAATCAGCCTTGAGAAGCGGGTGATCTGAATCTCACCCTAGAATTGTCATACCATAACAGGTTTTTGAATATTGCCCCTGACTCAATGAGGATACCTAGCACTAGCATTGACTGAACAATGTAAGAAGAACATCTTGTGTATTTAAAATGCAATTATCTGGGCTAAAAATGCATACAACTAATTTGAGGA
This sequence comes from Cardinalis cardinalis, assembly GCA_014549065.1. Taxonomy (NCBI): domain Eukaryota; kingdom Metazoa; phylum Chordata; class Aves; order Passeriformes; family Cardinalidae; genus Cardinalis; species Cardinalis cardinalis. Next base: position 4,485,471 of record JACDOX010000013.1, read on the forward strand.
TCTCTGTCAGTAAATAGTGTATTGTGCAACTTGCACCTGCAGGGTTTATTAATAAGAGTCCATTTTATAAGCTTACTGTGTAAGTTATAATTAATGGTTTCTGCAGTGGTGTTATTTCTGCTGATCTGAGTTAAATGATGTAGAAATGGCTGTAAATAGTTGATTGAATATTTTATCTCAATGAATAAATATGAGTTATGCCACATTTCTGGGAGATCCTAAAGACAGTTGCATGCCAGCAAACACTGGTGGTCAGCAGCAGTGAAAGGTAATGTTGGCCGCTTCCATTCTGGCAACACAGAAAGGCAGACCTACAATGCAGCCACTGCACAAAGCCATCCAAAATTGCCTGGCTGGAGCTGTAGCAGTTCATTCCAGGAAGGAGACTAATCCTTGCTTATATATATGGCAGCCTAATTTCCATTTTCACATTTTTACATGTCTTAATAAAAGCATCATTGAACATTTATGAAATCTCATTTATGTGTACATTATACATATGTTGCTTTTCAGCTCCAAGCCAACGCCCAAGGATTATCAGTTCTGTAAGATCTGGTTCAAGGTACATCATCACCTGGGATCACGTGAAGGCAATGTCAAATGAGTCTGCCGTTGAAGGATACAAAGTATGATATCTGAAAATATTTTTAATCTTTCTGTATGCTTTGTGTAGTGTATTTTATAGACAGTGCTGAATCTTTGTATGTAATCAGACTTGCACACACTTGAATGCTGAAGAGGAGAGTATCATGCTCAACACTCGCAACCATTCCAGTAGGCCTAGGGCAAAGCCTGTGTCAATATGGTGAGAAAAAATTAGGCAACTGAAATTTATTTGAGTGGTAAATCATATTATGGGAAAGTTCATAGCAGTGACTGCAACAACGTCATTTCCCACATGATCACATTTATTTTCTGTTGGTTTAAAATAATGCATAGAAAAGTTATACACTTTATAGTTTATCCTTTTATCAGTATGCATTGTTCCAGTTTTCCTTTCCCATCTCCATGGGAGTTACAGTTCCTGAAACATCGTCTGAGAAGGTAGACAAAGTGAAGGGACCTCTACCATCAGTAGATGCAGTTACTCTGTAACCACAGCAAGTGTATATACTGACTATAGGGCATATAGAAAACTTCAGCTATTAAATCCTGTTTAATGTTGCTACTTGCTTGGCAGTAAGAAAATTAATATCATACTCCTTATTTGCAAGTTTGATTGAGGAGTTACACTCCTTCCTGGGAATTGCTAATCATGTTTCACAGAGATTATTTCAGAAAGAAATGGGATCTTTTCTGAAGGTTCCACAAGACAAGTATCATCCCATTTGCAATAGTTTAGCATCATTGAGAGTTAATAATAAAATTGCTAATTGTCTCATTTATAAATTTTATGTCAGAAAACCCAGCTGAGTTCTCATATTTTTATTTGATGGTCTCTGCCACCTGCCTTGATATTCTCCATCACTTAATTACTTATTTTGAGTGTAAGCGCTAAACTTATTTTTCAAAAGGTGGCATAATTTTGCAACAGAAAATGAGAAGACATCCTGTCTAGATTCACCTTGTGTAAATATGGACAATAGTCGTATTAGCCCCTAAGTTTATACATATGTGTGTGTGTGTGTGTGTTTGTTTGTATATATAGTGTTTCATATAAATAAAAACCCAATGCTTTTGCATTGACATACTTTACATACAGAAATGTATCTTCATGGAAATGTAACATTTCAATAACTGTATTTTCCATGACTTTCCTAGGTACTTTATAGGCCAGATGGACAGCATGAAGGCAAGTTGTTTTCCACTGGAAAGCACACGATAGAGGTCCCAGTCCCCAGTGATGGTGAATATGTTGTTGAGGTGCGAGCACACAGTGAAGGAGGAGATGGAGAAGTAGCCCAAATAAAAATTTCAGGTGAGCAGATAACGTCTCTTTTTCTTTGCCACACTCCGTGGAAATTTTGGCCTGACGGTTTTCCTCTTGCATGCTGTTGAGAAATGGGCACACCCAAAATTGGAAAGGCAGCCCTTCAGGAGTGACTGCACTGAGAATAAGAGTATATCTTAAAACATTTTTGAGGACTCATAGCACACACACAGGACACTCCTGTAGCAGTCCAGCTCAATCCTGGAAGCACTGCCAATCTTCCAAATACCAGAGTGCTTTTACTGGTGCCCCTGGTTAGGCTGCCACTTCTAGTAATGTCCCACAAGCTTAACTACGTGGTGCAGACCCCAGGATCTAGGTGTCAGCTTGCAAAAACTTCACAGGCCTAGCACCTTTTGCCTCTATCATTCCTTTGACAACTACTGCTAAAAGGAAAATAATAGAGAAAAGGAGTGGTCCACAGTGATCTGCAGACTACTTGCTGGGGAAGTTCCACTTCTCAGTGAAGAAGGGATCTGTGGCATAAAAATGATAAATAAGCAGTGAGAAACTCCACATGCTCTAATTCAGAGTGGTCTGGATGATTGGTAAAGAAGAGAAGGGACTGTGGCTTGGGATATTTCAAATTGGGCTCAATGTTGACTACAAATACAAGTTCAGACATGGTCTGCGCATCTCCTTCCTGTTAGTTATTTTTCTTAAGTTGTTCCTTGGCACTGTTGGGTATGAAAGAGAACAAATGAATAGACATCAAGGAATTGGATAGTGTCTTTTCAAGGTTATAATTCCATCATTTACCTGTATTCTTATATTTTTAATTTAAAAAACTAACCCAGGGAATAGAAAGGATTAAATGTCAACAATATTCTTGTCACAGAAGCAATGCAGTCATTATTGTGGCTTTTTAAAAAGAGCAATGCTTATGCTGTATTATCTGTACTGTGAGGGAAGCTGCCTATGCCTAAAGGAGTGGACCTCTCATCTCCAGGTTTTCAATAATATATACAGTTTATATAATATGGTGTGAGCACATGAGTATCACCATTTTGTTTGTATTAAGTTTTTATTTTGTGTGTATTTTGCTCTTATGAACACCTGCAAGTTGACATTTTTTGCCTAATTTTTTTTATCTATGGTTTTCTGGCTTTGGTGTCTGAGCATTGTTTCCTTTTGTAGCTGTTAGATTAAAGAGTCTTTTTGTGTCTACTACATTGTTCCCATTAAGAAATGTATCTATACTAGCCAAGTGACTAATCAGATGTTTAAAACACTGTGCGCCTTGAATTTCTCCTCAATTACAGTCATCAGGTCTTAAATAATTTCATCAACTCTTTTCTTCACCTCTTCACCTTCTGATACTTCCTTTAAGACTGTAGATACTATATATGCTCTCTGTTCAACTCACCTGTCAGCAGAGATATTCTTGCCTCCCCACACTTAACTACTTCCAGCATTATTCATGAAMGGCTTTCATTAGCCATTTATTACCTTTCATAGGGCTATGAAATTGTGTTCATCTTGCTTGTCCAATACCATCTCTAAATCCTTCCTGGAGTCCTTACTTTCCAGGATACAGTAGCTCGTCATTTGCAGAATACTACTACAGTGTCATGTCTCTTTTTAACTTTGTATTTAATTTTTCCTGTGGCTACAAAAAAGCACAGTTGGCTTGAATGGTTCAAGTCCCTGTGTTTGAATTTTTATATTAATCTGTTGCCTCTATTTTCCATTTTGGTTCCATAGCTGCTTACTTCTGCTGCTTTTATAAATATATGGATTGCATTCAGTCTACAGCTGTTCAGTGTGGAATTGCACTAGAAATTCAGTGCCCATTCTTCAATAATTGTGGTTTGAAATCTGCTGGTGATTGAATTCTTAATCCATTTAGCATACATGTTAATGTATGTACCATGTTCTATGAGACTATTTTAGGATACTAAGTCAACCACTTAAAAAAATCTGAAATATATTGTTGTATTATTATACACTGGGACAATCACTTTTAATGTACTTTATAAGCTGCAAAAATGTTTAGGGAACTGCTGTCTTCAGGACATGTCCTAAATATCTTTGTATCAAATGTGTTACAACCTGCCGTTGGTGTGGTGCCAAGGCCTTTAGGTCGCAGCTGGCAGGTTACTTCCCAGACCAAAAGCATCGTGTCAGTGCAATGTCAAGCCCAAGCTGATCAGTCTTGCCAAGAGTATGACCTGTCCCAAGTATGCCTGTACAGAATTAGCACCATTGGGAGAGTTAGCACCCTGCTAATGCTGGATGCTGGTTTGCAGAGTTTTGCATTGAACTGTCTTCCCCACTGCAGACAAGTTGTCATCCATAAATTCCACTATACACCAGCTAGACAGACAGGGACTGTGCCTCTGGTGTCCTAGACAGAGACAACATTCCCTGAAATCAATTTAGGAAAGTTTGAAAGAGAGACAAAAGGCAAGGTAGGCTCTTTGGAACACATAGTATACAGCCAATCAGGAAAGAATTTCGGGTTATTTCTAGGCTGCTTTTCCAAAAAGCAGAACAAAGTTTTAATGCCTACACATGGCAAATTATGTCTGCTAATTTTTATTCTTAAGGAAATCTTCCAGTAATGCATTAGGCTTTAGAATAATTATCCCAAAAGAATGATAGAGTAGTTAATTTTATTTTTTTTTTAATTACGGTTTTTCTCAGAGAATTGCAAAGAAGAGACGATGTAGTTTGATAGGAGTGCATGTTTTGGTGCTTGACTGACAAAAATGGTTGTTACATATTTACATAGAGATATAAAGAATAGCTAAAGCAAAACATAAGGAGTCTTACCAAACTAAGAGAGGAGTATTGCCCTACATGACCTTTAGGCATCTGATTCCAGTGTTTGCAAACCTACCTAATTTCGTACAGAAGTGAATGGGGAGAATTAAGCAGCTAGGGCAGAGGTTCCAAATAGCCTATATGCTGACCAGGAATGGCAGAATCTTAAACAAGGAGTGTCTACAACACCAGTGTGTCATCCAAGTGGGTGTTTCCCTGCTGTTCACTGGGTATCAAATCCAAAGTAACCTACATAACATGGCTGAGTTAGGTATCTAAGCTCCCATTATAATCAGTTGTCATCTAGGGTGTAATTCAGAGTGTTAAACAAAGCCTATAGCATTTGAGATGCCCCAGTTTACCAGGGACATCCTGGGGCATCTCAAATGCTACATCCAGGGACACAATTCTGACAGGCAGGACATGAAATACAGGGAACCTGAGGCCTTCTGGATAGGCAGGTTGTCTTGGTTTGGGACAAATTTGGAAGGGAACTTCCAAAGGGAGGATTCCTTAAAGGGCAAAATTCAGCAGTCCTTCCCTCCACCTGTTTAGGCGATAAACTTCCTTCAAAAAAAGTGGAAAAACCTGTTTATTTAACAAGCAAAGTATTTATAAGCATAAAAAATGAATAATATTAAACAATAAAACCTTTTGCTGTTTTGAAGGGAGGGCAAATTCAGAAAGCCCTTCTGTAGTTCAGAGAGAGTGCTCTGTGGGTGTTTCTGGCTCACTGAGTGTCTCTCAGTCCCTCTGGTGCTGGGGTGCAGCCTCCTGGGCCCCCAGTGGGCCACAAGTGGGAGCTCACAGTGTTTTTTTCTGGGTTTTTAGTCCAGAGCAGGTTTGAACAGTTCCAGGAAAAGAAAAAGCCACAGTCTGGGGAACTTCTCTGCCTCAGCTAGCTGAAAACTAACTAAAAGCAAAGGAGAGCTCTCTCCCACTCCCTGTCCATGCTGCAGACAACGCGTGCCGAGAGAGACCTGCAGCTCTTGCCTCCTTGGTGTTGAATACAGCCCTGAAAAAATTCCACTGCTTTTCCTTGTCTCTCAGATCTATTTTTAAAGGCACAAAACTTCTTTCTGGGCTAAACAGATGAATGGGAATGTAATTCAGCATCATAAAGTCATCCCAGGACACAGGTGGAGGCCAGACAGGACACTAGCACACATCTTTTATCCTATATTTCAGGTTCAGGAGCACTAACTGGCCCTGAGGTCCTAACATAGAAACTGAAATTGCAGCATGTTTTAACTAACATAATTACATTTGAAATTCAAATGGAAAAGAAACTAGAAGTAGATTTTATTTCTATCTCAATTCGTTTTTCAAGGAAAAAACCTTTTTGTTTTCCTTGTCCTCTTCCATCTCACCAAAAACCCAGTCACCCGCAAAAGGGGGAGGCAAATATCCTGCAGCCCCTTTGCTCTCATGTAACCAGTCTGCTTCCAACAGGTTGCACTATTTTAGTTGAGAGTGATACAAATGAAGTTTACCAAACAGTATCTACAGCTATCTCACATGCCTTTCTTTTTAGTGAACATCTTGAAATAAAAGTTCTTATGTAATAAATCTCTGTATATGTGCATTCCAGCATACAGCTATAATCAGTGTAAAACACAGCCACGATCTTTTGTATTTTATTGGCCAATGCCAGTTGTAGAGCAAGGAGCTCTATTTTTTAAGCCCATTATAGTAAATTAATGAGTTACACAATTTAAAATTCATTCTTGAGTTACCACAACCAGATGAAGGTTGAAATGACTTGTTCAACCAATGGAGTCTTTTTCAAGAGTTAATAATAGGCTTATCTGTTTCCTTTGAAATAATGCCTGAGAAATTTCTTTGTCTCTTGCATGATTTTTGTACTGTGGTGTTTTGTCATATTACTAATAGTAGTGTAATCAAAACAATCTTGCAATCAGTAGGAACTAAAACCATATGGTGCTTAGTTCTTTTTTCACTTCACTTGTATAACTGCACTGGCCCCAGTGCAATTGCTTTATGCCAGAGTAAGGGAAAAAAGAATGAAGCTCTCAACTTTTAAATATTCATCCAGGGTGGGAAARAGGGGAGGGTTACTCTTCTTATTTGGATAAGTATTGGGGAAGAAAGGGAAGTACCATACACCTTCAGCTTCACGTGTGAAATCAGGTTAGTGTCTCAGTTTTAATAGTGGCATGGAGAAAGAATAATTTAGGTATTGTATATGCTTGTAGCAAGAGAACAAAATTACAGTTTCTCTGTGTTCAGTGCACACACACATATATATATATACACATATGAATTCATTTGCCAGAGGCATGTTTTAGGATCCTGAAATAGCATTTACTTTGAAGTACAGCTCTTTCAAAAGGAAAATCCATAAATTTTGCCTGTACTAATTTACACAATCCTTTTAATTATTTTTCTTTTAATTTTTTCAATTGCTATTTAAAAGGGGACAAATGTTTGTTGCACACATTAGTATCAAGTAAATCCGGTGATCATTCACTTCTCATGTGGTATAATCACAATCTTTTGATTTTGATTTGGAAATGTCCATCTGTTGAAAAGATTGTTGTAGTAGTCAGAGGAGAAGAACACAGGTAAAAATTGTAAYACTGAAGAAAACAGACTCTACCTAGTTGGGGCAGGACAGTCCTTTGTTCCTCACCTTGGAACTTCTTATGCATCTGGTACAAGAATACAGCAAAAAGCTTCTACTGAACTAAAAGCACATTTCTGAAAGAGCTCTCCTCTGAAAGAAGAGTAACTTTCAAAATGCATTTGCTGTTGTCTCATTACTGGAAAATTAAGTAGAAAATACTCAGAATGCCCTCTAACCTACATATGCTTAAATCAACATACTTTGATACATATGCTTAAATCAACATACTTTGTTCTCTGCTGTTTTTCTTGATTTTTCTTCATCATCACATTTCATTTCATCACAATTCTATTTTATTGGTATTGCCTCCTTCCAAGCCCTAGTCCGGTTGAATAAGGTGACAATTCCATGCATTGCAACATACTCAGTGATAGAACAAGTGTTAACCTTAACAGCCATATTCTAATTAATTTCAATTTTTTTCTCTTTTTCTTCTATTCAAACTCAAAGTTTGGACAAATAGTGGAAGTATTTTGATATCTAGTTATGTTTTCTTAGTCTGCATTATCCTGTGATAATCTCTGTTTCCTTTCTTCCTTTCTGCAGTGACTTTAATGCCCAATTTAAGATTTTTTTTCTGCCTTGCTGAAGAGCAAGGTCAAATGGAAGCTGATCTGTCCTGTTGGACTAATTTATTTTCTTTGTTGCTTCTCAGTCCATTATTTTCATTGTCTGCAAATTTTTTGTGTTGCTCTCCAGCCCTGGGTGCTGCTTGTTCCTACTGATTGTTCCTTGTGGTGCTGTGCTACTCAGGGAGCAGAGGAAGGGAGGCTGTGCCACTGGTTTGCACCTGAAGAGTTTCTGCTGTTTACCCATTGCACCCTGTGGCTTTCTAAATGTGGACTATTGGCAAGTCAAAAAGAGTGACACAGCTGGTGTATAGYTGGGCTGAATTTATTTGTAAGAAAAATTCACAAACCCCATTTTCTTGAACAAGGGGGAGTAGAAMTCCCTAGACATGCCAGCTGGCCAAAGAAGATCCTCTGCCTAGGTCACAGAAGAATCTCCTCATGCTATTATTTGTTGTGTGCACAACTTTAAGAGTATATTTTATAAGAAAAATATTACCAGTGGKCTGCTACTTTACTCTCCATGCAAAAGAATCTGTAATGAATATTAGTATATGTGAGGGGGAAGAGGTATTTGAGAAATAACCTATGTTTGTTGACAGCCAAGTAATAACCCAAAGACTGAAAATTTTCTGATTTTTTTTGGAGTCCAGGTCATCTTTTCATGTTGGCAGCCCAGGTCTGTGGCAGGGCTAGAATCAATGAAATAGAAGCCCCAGCTACTGACAATGCCAAGATTCCAGATGCTTTTGCCAGAACAAAACAAAATGTTTCCTTGACAGGATTTTCAAGTAGGAGAGGACAGACATGGGGTGGAAAAACCACCCAGACCAGCAGCAGCAATTCAAATATATTTTTCTTAGGATAGTTGAAGCTGTTCCCCAGATGCACAGCAAAACTTAGCACAGCCCAAAGCATGGGTAGATGGACAGACAGCTTTGTTTCCGTCCCATACATCTACTCTGCTGCAAAAACAGTAAAACACAGAGTTGTGAATCACTCCATAGTGCCTTTCTTGAAAGGTTTATGGCACAGTCAAGAGGAAAATTTCCTCGTGTACAAACAAAGGTTTCCTAGACAAGGGAAAGTTGGATGTTTGATTTAGCAATGATGCCAGTGATGCAAGATAAGTATATTATAATTAATTCCGTTATTTTCCTTTTTCCATGCATAGGGATAACAGAATTTAAATCATGTCAGCTGATACTACCTATTTCTTTTGCAGTAGTCTTTCATGGAGACAATATTTCCAGCTGGGACAAGAGCAATTTCTTTTCAATATCCAGTTGAAAGAACAACAAACCCACTTCTTTCTTTTATGCAGTTTGACGAAATTATATTTCACCCCATTTCTGTTTTCCTGTTCTACCTGAGTAAATATGAAAACACGGAGAAAACAGATACAAATGAAGCCTAATAGTTGATATAAAAACTAGTGACTGGAACAGGCAAAAATCCCTTCAGTTTTTTCAGATGATCTATTTTTTTCACACAGAAGTGGACAAACTTAGACTCAAGGAGAAACAGAATATAAGAAAGCTTTACAATTAACTTTCTTGTAGTAAAAAGGAGAGCTAAAAACCAGATAGCCCTAATGGAATATAGGTCCTTGGATCCTGGACCAAAAGGAGAGTAATATTTACAGGAAAATGAGTAGGAGTTTGGTCATTCTTTCAGAAAAAAAGAAATCTGTTTTGCAAAACAGTCACAAAGACAGACTATCATGAGTGAGTTTTTAGGTTGTTTGAAGAATCATCAGCAAAGGTATCAGCAAAAGCAGATTTAATGTAAAAATGAAAGTACAACAAAGTTTGTTGGTAAGGCTCACTCTTTTACTTACTAGATGGACAAAACGCACAGAGAAAAATCAGCATAAAATCTAAAATCAGTCTAAAATGAAAATCAACCTAAAATTATCTACATGGAGGCAGGGAATGGAAAAAGGTATGGATGGGGAAGGGTGAAGATAAAAAGGAATAAGGGAGACTCTCCTGTTGTGTCAAAATGTTTCAAGGGGATCCCCTTTACCAGACTTAGCCTTCAACTTGACCAACAGTTTAGGCCTAGAGGTTTTAGCAGCATTTAAACTTAACAGCACTTAATGAATAGCCTAATTTGAACACTTTAAGAAAAGGTTATGTAGAATTTACTGTAAACACATCAGTAACTCTTTTAGAGGCCTGGCTTATGAATCCAACMTATTTGCAAGTCTGAGAGCAACACTCACAGTGTATTTGCTGTGGCATATTCACACTCACATGCACAGACCTAATAATTGTGTGAATAATTCCCAGTGAGTTCAAGGCAGAGCTCGTGTTGAATGCATTTGCATCTTCTCCACAGGCAAAGGGGTGAGCCTCAAGGAGGGGGATTATCAGCCCAGGCTGTGTCCTTGGTATTCATCAGCAGTCCTCTGAGCATAGAAAATTTGAGAGTTTGCTGGCTCTGAGAGGCCCCACTCAGAGGGAGGTTGCAGCTTGCTGAGGTCTAGAAGAGATCTCAAAGGTCCTTTTTTTTCACAATGAAAAGACACTGATGTTGGGAAAAGGGCCAAAAATATCACATATAAAGATAAGTAACATTGAAAGAAAATAATGATGTAACAAATTGTCACAAAGGCTTAAGAAATACATCAAAGTTGGAACTATTTTAATGCATGTTTCATTTAGGCATTGATTTTATTTCTTTTGAGTATATTTGGAAGACTGTTGCATACTGTTCAAGATGTCAGTAAAACTTAGGATCTCCTTTCAGAAATGTGAAAGTTTCATCCTGGATGTAATGTGATTGAGATRGCAATGGAGAATTTAAAATAATAATAGAAAGCTGTGGATTAGTGGGACTTTACAAGGAGTTCCTCTGATGCATAAAGATCTAGCTGAAGGAAAAGCCATCCAGCAGTTCTTCTCATTTGCTCAGACAGATGAACAACCACTTGTGTGAGAAAGGCTTCTGAGAACAGGAGACAGAAAAAAAGGTTAACTGCATGCATCCCATACAGATTTTATTTGATGTTAAACTACATTCTGGCTACATGTTTCTCTAGATAGTTTAGACCTAAACTTAAAAATTATCAGCTGAAGGAATTATATAGCAGACAGTAGTAAAGCCTGTGCAAGATTTCACTACTTTTGCTTGGGACTGTTAGGGAAAAAAAAAAAGAACAACAACAAAAAAAACAATTCGAAGAA